>OX393581.1:44909747-45460139 GCA_947652605.1 Elmis aenea
AAATATGATAAAAGTTACTAAAAAGTAACCAAAATATATTGGAGTTTTCGTACGAAAAAAAAGTACAATGTAAATGATTCATATTTTCCATGCTTAATTCTTGAACGAAATTTTTGTATCAAAAATCGTATACGATTTTTTAAACGAAAAAATAGTATAGTATAAAACAGACTTTACATAAATAAACTACTCAAATATATCAAGCACTTATGTGAAAATAATAGATTTTTATGACTGTATGAGATATATTCATTGATTTATTGTACCTACTTGCACCGACGCGATATGTTGTACGTAATTAGCTTTTTTAGCTGTGGAATTTTTTTACAAAATGTTTGTTTTGTTGGAAATTTTTACTGTACGACTATTAAAAGCACAATAAGTCTAAAAATACTTAGTTATTTATAATCTTTGCGTACTTAATTTGTTGTGGTTGTCTCGGCTAATAAACAGACATTAAGAAAATTGAATTGTAAAACTTCTATAGTGCTTGAAATAAACCGCAACGCACTCATTTGTGTACACGAACATAACAAGTACAATTAAATATTAAATCGAATAATAAAAATTTGCATACGATTCGAATTACAATGTTATCTTGCCCGTTAATCAGTTACATTACACTAATTGCCGATTTGATTATTATGCATAAAACCGATGACCATAAACGTTACTGCAAGGTATTTTCGACAAACTTATGAGTATTATTTTTGCAGATGGAGATGCAAATGGAGACATCAGCGGAGACGACCACAGTATTAACAGCGATCATCTCGCCGATCACAATGACGCTGATTCGATGGATTCGGACAAAGGCGGAGCACTTAATTTGGTAAGTTTAATTCGAGAATACTGTTTGTGTTGTATTTTAAGAGCATACGTCGGGAACAATATTAAATCTCTCCTAAATATTGACAGAAACATACGCGTCTCGTTATAATCGAAAGATCTATCCCCCGGGTTGTTTAGTAATCGTTCGTTTTGAAAACATTTGTTCTTAGTATATAAATCTGAAGTTTGTCGGTCCCAATTGGACGCGAGTCAGTTCGACCCCTCAAAAAGTTAAAATGTTTAAATTCTTCGGGGAAAACGCTCCTAAACATCCCCATTGCCTTGTACTGATTTAATTTCATTTGTAATAGGCAATGATTGTTTGTGTTTTGCTTTCAAATAATCGATTATACAGGGTGTTTCACTTTTCCATGGGACACTATTGCTATCTCCGTAAATAATGAAAATACAAGGTTGGTTAAATGGGACAAAAGTTAGCTATTTAGGAGTGTATTGTAAACAAGATCTTGTTTTGTTTAAAAATTCCATGGCTTGCGTGATATGACGAAAAAACCGAAATCGATCAAAATTTTTAAACTTAAATATCTCAGCTATTGTTGCGAATACACAAAAACGCCAAAGTAAAAATGTTTTGTTGATTTTGTTTGCTATAAGTTGGCGATAGTCAGATTTTTATTTATAAATTACCGTGCGAGATATTTGACAAAACAACTTTTTTTTAAACGGCAGTCGTAGTAGGTGATGACTTAGATTTAAAAATTATCTATCGCCATCTTATAGCAAACAAAATCTACAAAACATTTTTCCTTTGGCGTTTTTGTGTATTCGCAACAATAGCCCAGATATTTAAGTTTAAAAATTTTGATCGATTTCGGTTTTTTCGTCATATCACGCAAGCCATGGAATTTTGAAACAAAACAAGATCTTGTTTAAAATACACTCCTAAATAGCTAACTTTTGTCCCACTTAAACAACCTTATATTTTCATTATTTACGGAGATAGCAATAGTGTCCCATGAAAAAGTGAAGTGTATTTAGATCAGGGATGGAAAACGTAACGTAACGATACCCGATAACGTTATAATAACGATTCAACTATAATTTTTTATACAATAACGTAACGATATTTTAATAACGTTATATAACGTTATAATAACCGATAACGTTTCATTAAAAGTTATTTTGTATCGTTAATCTCTATAAATTACATTTTTATATGGCGATCTTTTTATTTTCAAAAGATATATTTTGTTTGTATTTTAGAAATTAAAATGAAAATAAAATATCTCAACGTAATATTGTACTATGTTTTAAATTTACATGAACATCCCAAAAATAATTCCAGAGTTACAAATAAAAATTATTTTTATAACTTGATACAGGGTGTTTCTTAAATAATTCGAAAAAAATCGGGAGGTGATTACTTATCGAAAATTAAGGGGAGTCTTTCATATAAAATTTTTTCCTTAGACGTCTTCTTTCGGAGTTACACCCCCCGAAAGGGGATCGGTCAAATTAGGTTTTTATTTTATTTCTCAAATTTGGTTAAAAGTAGGAGAATGAAATTCGGTAGATGTTTTATACTTATTAAAATGTTTCACGTAGTCATATTTTCAATCATCTCCCACCTTCACAGGGGGCTGAAAAGTTCGAACCCTGTTGGTTTTTTTATCAGAACTTTTTGGTGGGTTGACATTTTGCAATTTAATTTTCGTTTTTGAAAACTTGATTTATTTGGATTTTTTTTATTCTTTAACTTTTCTCGGAAACTACAGTTTTTGAGCAAAAAATTATATGATTGAACATGAACCATCAAATATTCCAATATAAAACGATTCATTTTGGTGGTTACCATGATGGTTTGTTTATGTTCATATTGGGGAGAACTGACGGGTGTAATTCATTTTGATGTTTACGCGGCGACAACACTAAAACGCCCGTCAATTGTACCGAATATGAACAAAAGCAAACCATGGTAACCATCAAAATGAATCGTTTTATTTTAGAATGTTTAATGGATCATGTTCACTCATTTAAGTTTTTACTTAAAACTGTAGATTTTACGAGAAAAACTAAAAAATAAAAAAAGGTTCTAAATAAATGAAACTTTAAAAAAATATTCAAACTGCAAAATTTTAACTCACCAAAAAGTTCTGATTAAAAAACCAACAGAGGTTGCACTTTTCAGCCCCCTGTGAAGGTGGGAGATGATTGAAAATATTACTATGGGAAACCTTTCCATAAGCATAAAACATCTACCAAATATCATTCTCTTACATGAATCCAAATTTGAGAAATAAAATAAAAACCTAATTTTACCGCTCCCCTTTAGGGGGGTGTAACTCTGAAAGGAGACGTCTAAGGCAAAATTATATATAAAAGGCCCCCTTAATTTTCGATAAGGAATCACCTCCCGAATTTTTTCGTATTATTTAAGAAACACCCTGTTTATCATAATTTATGTAACGTTATATAACGTTAAATAACATAACAATTAATTTTTTTAATGTTATTTATAACGTTATGTAACGAAAACAAATAATAAATAACGTTATTCAATAACGTAACGATTTAAAACGTTATTCCATCCCTGATTTAGATCGACTTCGAAAATGAAAAACTAAATTATCGATCGTTTCTAGAATCGTCCGTTTTTATCCTGGTTACAAGTCCAATTAACTGTTAATTTGCCGGCTTTATTAGAAATACCCAGCGGCACCCAATGATTGAATTACCGGCTGTTTTATCCATCGCCTACTTATGTGCACAATTTACTTAATTGTGACACTATTTAACTAGATATTTCAGATCTCATTGCTTACCTGCGGCTATTAAAGGGAAATTAAACGAGTTATATGGGCCGAAATACGTGGTAAATAAAAACTGTCACCGATTTTATTCAACGCTAAATTTTGCTCCATTTTTGGTTGCATGTATTATGCTATTAATTATCAAAAAACAAATTGCAGTCACGCACTTATCCTCACAAAACTGTTATTTTATTTTTACAAATTTAAAAATCTCAAAATTACCTATACTCTTGATTTTCCATTTTCATGGATACTTTAGACAAACGCGATAAAAGTGGTCGACAATTATTAATATTGGCATTTGTTGTAATTTCCAAGGCTTACTATTTAAAAATGGCACAATTTCTCCTAACTTTATCAAAAATTCTTAATAATCAAAAAATTTTCAAAAAAGTACAAAAATCTAAAAACCGACTGCACTTAGGTATAGGAAATGCCATCAAAAGTCCCTCTAAAATAAGGTGTTAAATCCAAAAATGCAATAAAAAATAGATCAATGTATATGAAATAAGGAAGTAGACGTTAACTTCCGGCAATTCCGGAAGTGTCGCCATCTTGAAAATATTTTCATTAAACAGATAATACGCCATTATTGTCAAAATCAAAATTTCAGATCATTACCCTTTTTCATTCTTCATATATTTTTAATGCCCGCTTCCAATCAATCACCCTGTATAAATGGTAAACTGATTCATGTAATCATGTAAATTAACACTTTTAAAATTAAACGTTTTACATCTAAACGTTTTTGATAAATTTACATATTTTGTATTTCATTACAATAAACTAGTTTCGCGTTACTTTGGTTGCTTCGTCCGTGTGCTTGTTTTTTGTGTGAAATTAGCAATAATGAAAAATTCGGCTGAAGAAACGACGTGGCGACAAAGATATCAGTTTGCAACAAAAAAAGATAACAGCGACAATAAAAACACCTACAGAAGGAAAAAGCATAAAACTAACCGTATATAATCTTGCTCAAAGAACTTTGATTTAGATGAAGATTGTTCAATGAGGAGTAAAATACTGTTTGAATGATTATAAATATTATATGGCGTGTTGACCATTTTAATTATTCTTGTGCCCTAATTTAAAAGCTTAACAAATTATTTGAGTGGGTATGCGGCTAAAATTAGAAAACTAAGATTTTTAGTGACATTTTAATGGTTGTTTTACTTTTTTAATTGTTGTATAAAGCGTTCTGTATTTCTTATTTTTTTATCAGGTTACTGGTGAGCCAACGCGAACGGCGACTCCAACATCTCCTCAAGTATCTAGTTCAAGTCCCGGGGTAGGAGCAGCATTAGCGGCTTTAGGAGGATTAGGAGGTCTTTTAGGAAACCCTTTACAAATGCTAGGAGGCCTTCAAGCTTTCCAGAGCCCGACAAGTCTTCAGCAATTACAACAGCTCGCCATGTTACAACAAGGTCATGGTAATCAGCTTAATCCCCAGGCGCAGTTCTTTTTACAGAACCAGGTTGGTCTCATATCCTTAACATATTTGCTGATTTTTGTTGTTAACACTCGACTATAATTTGGTGTTGGTGTTTTAAGGGCTTTCTACAAGGATTTCCACGTTCTGGTATTTCTTCTAGAGTAACTCATTCTATGCAGGTGTGTTCTGTGTCTAAACTAATCTCGCCCAATTTCACTTTGCCCTATTAACTTTTTGTTTGATTTTTTTCTGTGTGTATTGTGTTACATCTTATAGTAATTGACGATATTGTGTAAGACTTTCGGTTTCTAATGCGGTGTTTGCATGCAACTATATTTTAATAATTATGATTTCTCCGTTACCTTTTCGTTTCCTTTATTTCAACAACTGCCATTAAAATAATGGCCCTCTGAGATTTACACGTGTATATTACAAGATTAATATTCATCTTATTTAATAACACAAAATACAGCATTTTTATAAATCACTGACAACCACGTGATCAGTCAATCTACGTTCATTCGCCCAATACAATTGTTTTGTTATAATCGGCGATAGTGTCTTATTTGCGATGGAAATTTAAAGTAAGTTCGTTCTTAAGGACAAAAAAAATTAACAAGTAACACATTTTCCAAGTCTTTTCGTAACAAATCATTTGTTTTGAAAAAAAAATCGTAGTATATTAATACCTATTTGAAAATAAAATATACAGGGTATCCCAGATTACATTTTTAGCATGAAGATCTCGATTATTATAAGAGATACAGGTTTGTTTAAATTAGGTGAATTAATCCCAAGAGTGAGAGGAGCTACAATCAAATTTTAAGAGTACAAAATTCCTCGTGCTTCAGATGTTTTAGCAAAAAATATGAAAATGTCGAATTTCTTTTCTCTCTCATAACTTTTTTGTCTTAAATCATTAGAACAATTTTATTTGTAACTTCTGAAGGTACTTTTATTATTTTAGATTTTTTTAACACCTATCATTTTCGAGATATTACCCCTAATTTCATTTTTTCTTATGGGCCGCGAAGTTGGCCATGGGATAGTAAAATGTGCTTTTTTTCTCTTTTAAATGAGCTATTACATGCTATATCTATTTTTATAAATAGGACACAAAATTAAGATCAATCGAATTTTATCCATTACTTATCTATCTGTGAAAATAAAAACAAAAAACAACTAATTAAATGTCAAATGACAGTTACTATTTGTCTTCGGCATCATTTATTAGAATTTTATATTATTGTTGTGTAATTCGATAGCTTTTGTATTAATTGTTATAACTGTAATATATAATTGATATATTTAAAAATAGTGAAAAATTTGACATGTTGAGATGCTTTATTCTTTACCATAAAAACTGTGTAGAAGCTGAGCGAATATACTTGGAGATATAACCCGAGAGAAGGCAACGATGGGTGCGTAATTACAGAAATTTGGAAATAAATTTAAAAGAATATGATTTCTTCGAGAAACCAACTAAAACTCCAAAACAAATCAATAAAGAATTAAATTTTTTTACACAGTTTCTATGGCAAAAGAATGTAGCATTTCAACATTAAAAGTTTTTTAATTATTAGTTGTAAATGTGCCCATAATTATATGATAACAAATTTGCTACAAAAACTATCGAATTGCACAAAAATACTATAAAATTCTAATAAATCATACCGCACAAATAGCAAAGAAAATTTGACTTTTAATTAGTTGGTTTTTTGTTTTTATTTTTATAAATAGCTTGATAAGTAAGTGATGGGTAAAATACGGTTTTTCTTCATTTTGTAACTTATTTATAAAAATATATAGCAAGTAATATCTCATTTAAAAGAGAGAGAAAAGCGCATTTAACTATTCCATAGCCAACTTCGCGCCCCATAAGAAAAAACGAAGTTAGGAGTAATATCTCAAAAATGGTAAGTGATACAAAAAATCTGAAATGACAGTTACATTTTCCATTAAAAAGTATCTCTAGAAAGTACTAAAAAATTGATCTAATGAATAAAATAGAGAAAAAATAAATTCGACATTTTCATCTTTTTTGCTATAACATCTGAAGTACGAGGAATTTTGTACTTTAAAAAAATTGATTGTGGCTCCTCTCACCCTTGCGAATATTTCATCTAATTTGAACAAACCTGTATCTCCTATAATAAGGGAGATTCCCATGCTGGAAAGTAATCTGGGACACCCTGTATACAGGCAACTGAATATGTAATTTTTTAATCGGTAACTTAAGAAACCATGCAAAATACCAAAATGCAATTTTTAAACAAAAGTTTTATTCTATTATGCCACTGTTTTTTGCCTTATTATATTTATGTTGTATATTTTGTTGCGATGTCCTATCAACAAAGTAAACGTCAAAATTTGATGACGTGTCGTTTATCAAAACCATCTAATTTACACATCCAAAAAGTTAAATTTCGGAGCGCCATTATTTAAAAAACTCATATTTCATGCGTTAATCAGGGATTTTTTAATAATCTAGGTACAGCAAATAGCGCAAGCGGCTCAACAGCTCCAGCAGCTACAGAAGGCTCAGCAACAAAACCAACAGCATCAACAACAAAATCAACACAACACCAGCATACCGACAAATACGCAGGTGCCCCAGACTCAGTCGACACCACCCAACAATGCTCATATCCCCGCCAGTTTATTAACTCCTAGTACCCCCAGTTCTGGTGGGCTTACTCCTCAACATCTCAAGACTCCGTCTCGGCTACTCGAGCCATCTCCGGAAGAAACTACAGACTTGGAAGAGTTGGAACAATTCGCCAAAACTTTCAAGCAGAGACGGATCAAGTTAGGTCAGTATATGCACTCGTGCGTTTTGTAGCAATAGACATCAAAGCTTATTTCCACTTTAAAGTAGTCCAAAGTATTTTTTATGTAGTAAAATACTCCAAAGAAACACTTATTTCCTAATTATAATTGTTTTAACAGTGATACGATGTTATATCATATATTAAATGCAATTTGTATGTCGAGGGCTATGTAAATAAAATTATCAGTTTTAAATTCTCGTTGAGGCTTAAAATTTACTAAAAATATGTCATTATCAATATTTTTATACCGATAGTGTTAGATACATCCTTATATGTGACAATGTTTGTCTGTGATTGCACTTAAAGATTAATGATACAACTTAAAAAAAATTAGGCTTTACGTTTTTTCGTGAAATGTGCCACAATACAGGGTTGAACAAAGCACATTGAATAAAAAACGATTTTGAATTGAACATGTTTTCAATAACCACAACAAAATTATATTATTTTGCCTTTTGTAACAGTAACAGTAAAATTATGAATACATATGAATCGCTGATTGCAAAAAGAACCTAAGTCCTTTTTTTGAGCAAAATGAGATTTCTATATTTTTGCCTTCCTAAGGATGCGTACACACGTATGTAATATGTAATGTAATGAATGTAACGTGTAATGTAACGCAAATTCGTCGTTTTACGTCACTACGAGCGTTACATGTAACACAAAAACAACAGGATTCGCATCGTGCTCCAAATAATTCGCATTACATTACACGTTACATTACATTACATATTACATACGTGTGTACGCATCCTTAGAAATTAAATCCATCAGTTGGTTGTAAAAAAACAAGTCTAAAGACCTTTGTTGAAATTTAAACGGGAAAAAGTTTAAACGGGTACTAGTTGAGTGCAAAAATAACCCAAGTCCTGGAGTTTGGTTGTTTTTACACTCAACAGTTCATACAAACATTATCAGACTACCCGGGCATTAACATGTGTTTTAATTATCAATTTTTGACGTTTATGTTTGACATATTAACTTCTACGATTCAATGCAGATTTGTGTATTATACATTGTAGTAGGTTGCAGTTACATGTCGAAAACGACAAAAGTAACATTTCTGAGTACTCGAGAAACGCTTCGTCCCAAATCATTTTTACCCTGTGGTCGATTGTTGGGAGTAATAAAGAGACATTTAAAATAATTTTGAACTGGCCAACAAATGCAATACAAACACAAAATTCACTATTTTTTATTATGATACTTAGCTCATAAAAATGTGTACCTAGTTGTTCATTTATTTACCGTTTATACCGAAAAATTCAACATTAATATTTTCATATAACTTTGAAAATAGATATTTTTGCGTAATTTGTTCTTTTACTTTATATATTAACTTGAAATAAAGTGATTCTCAAAACTGAAATCACATTGATTGCAAAAAAAAAACAACCAAAGTCAATTAATTACACAGGCCGCCATTTCAGAATTTTGTGAACGTTGTTTTAATTTTGGTAACTGTTCTTATACTATAAATTACATGCTCTGAATTCAATGGAACACGCAGTTTTTCGCTATCACATCAAGTTTTTCAGCAAAATGTTAAAACAGATTATAGAGTTTTTAAAGAATAACAACACATAATTAAATTTCAAAAATACCTAGACAAAAAACTGTTTGGATAATTTATATTAGAATAGCTGTTCTTTTATAAATAACATCTTCTGAATTGAATGACCCACACAGATTTTCAGTATCACATCAAGTTTTTCAGAAAAATGGAAAAACAGGTTATTGAGTTTAAAAAAATATTTATTTAAAACTATTTAAACCAAAATTTATTTGTTAATTTATATTAAAATTGCTGTTCTTACATAAGTAACATGCTCTGAATTCAATGGCACTCCCAGATTTTTGCTATCTTATCAATTTTTCCAGCAAAATGAAAAGTTTGGGTCCAATACGTAGACATAATATGTATAGGCATTGTATATCTACATATAACTAGATACCTGCCATACGCAAATAAAGTATTTGAACTGTACAAAACAAACGGGTTACATAAATATTTTAAAGGGTAATAAAATTACTGTTATTGTATTTTGACTGATTTCTAACCGGGACATCAGGTAATAAGTAGCTAGCCTTTAGGGCAACATGGGGCGTTTTTTCTTCCACAAATCATAAAAATTAGAGACGGCGCTCACACGTCGAGTACAGGAAACTTGTAAACTATACAAGCATGTACACGACTTCGGCTGCATTCAAGAATTCGTTCCCGATGAGGAATAGACCGCCAATATTGACAACAGACGCATGTAAAAGCACAGTTGCAAGCGAAATACACCTTTAGGCCTCCCACACACAGAGCGTTTTCTGTCGCGCGACTCGAGTCGCGCGTTTGTTGGAGTACTAGCAATTGCATGTACGCGCACACACATAGTCGCGCAACTTTGGTCGTCGTATGTGTGTACGCGTACATGCAATTGCTAGTACTTCACAAACGCGCGACTCGGGTCGCGCGACAGAAAACGCTCTGTGTGTGATAGGCCTAAGAATGTCAGGTCACAAAAGAAATTGCGGATTTCAGATTTCAGTGTAGAAAAATAGCACAAGAAAAGAAAAATAAATTACGGGACATAATCGCAAAAAGCGGTAATTTGGACGGTTTTGTAATAAAACAAACAGAATCGCAACAAAACATCCTCATGAAAAATCAATTGATGAAATAGAAATTACTACAGTTGTATGCTTACCACAGACATTAAATAATACTTTATTTTTAAAATTTACTAATTTTTTTATGGGGGCCAGTGGCGTATCATCCTATGACGCAGTTGGTATGCCTGCACCACTATTGGGGACCCATTAGGATTTATTTCCCAAAATTTAGGTGTTTTTTTTTAAGTTTCGATCGCAATTTTTTTTTTCATAAATATATATTTTATGGCCCCATATACAGACTTGCACCAGGATCCACACTGATGACGATACGCCATTGACTGGGGCGTAGTCATATTTTCTGCCTAGGGGTGTCAACGAAGCAAATCCGGCTCTGCTTTAGGGCAATATGCTCGGGTCTACAAGACGTCGCGTCGTACCTGCAGAGCTGGCGTAGCCGTTCCAAATTATTAAAAAATTATTTTGTGTGAAAACCTAATGTGATATCAAAAAACTAAAAGCAGATTCGTAATCAGCTCCATCGAATTAGTAAATAACACCAATCATATTCAAAACAAGAAAAACATGTCGGCCTGTGCTATTAATTGGAATAATCAAGTGATGTAAAAAAATATGGAATTGCAATGGATGAATTTTTTGTAAAACCTTAATATTAATTAAACAGATTTTTCAAAGTTAGGTAAAATGGACTTAGGTTGTTTTTGCAATCAACGATTTATATGTATTCATAATTTTTTTATTCCACTTTTGGAAATCGTTTCTATGATTGCAAATTTATCTAGTCTAGATTATTCCCAATGTGATTTCCGCAAATTCTTGTGGATATTCAAGATTCCACAAACATTTTCCAATCGATTAATAAATCGCTAAATTGGCGTTTTAAATAAATACGAATCGTTGAAGTTTTTCTGTTAAATGATTATTATTTAAATGTTGAGTACGCTTGAAAATACTTCGTCGCTTTTAAATATAAAATCTGGCGATTAAGTCTTAAACTAATAATGTGTTTATCATTCAGGTTTCACGCAAGGCGATGTGGGATTAGCGATGGGAAAACTATATGGAAACGATTTCTCCCAGACAACAATATCTAGGTTCGAGGCGTTGAATTTGAGCTTCAAAAATATGTGCAAACTAAAGCCACTCCTGCAAAAATGGCTCGAAGACGCTGACAATAGTCTTAGCAACCCCAATCAACTAAGCAATCCTATGACGACTCCAGAAACCATCGGCAGACGTCGCAAGAAGAGGACATCGATCGAAACCAGCGTACGCGTCGCTTTGGAAAAAGCGTTCCTCCAGAACCCCAAACCAACTTCGGAAGAAATAACGATGTTAGCAGATGGACTGTGTATGGAGAAAGAGGTGGTGCGCGTATGGTTTTGCAACCGGAGACAAAAAGAGAAACGAATCAATCCGCCCAGCGCAGCCATGGGATCATCGCCGTGTTCTGTTAGCAATGGTAATAATCCAATGTTCGCTATTGCAAATTCCCTCGCAACAAGCCCCTTATCCCTGGTTACGTCCAGTGGACATTCCTTTAATCCAAACGTGATGGTCAAACAAGAATGACCCCACGCCAACTTTTTTGCCGACCATTTTATGGACTAGTTTATATTTGAGTGTTGTGCAATGTCTACGAACTCTTCTCTTCACGCATCCCGGTTGTTCGTGTACTAAAAAACGGATTTTCGTGTGTACAATTTATATATTCTGACTTTGAAATCGGCAAAAAATGCGCCTCCGCCACACAAAGGACCATTCCTGGAAGCGACTTATTCCATTGTCATTCCAGTTAAAATACCTGGTTTTTATACTGAACTTATTGTGAAGGCATTTCTCATCAGTATTCACTATATTCAATATTAATAGCCGTCACACTGGATCTCAGTTGAAAAAGTCATTATCATTTTAGTCACTTGTTAATACTTATCATGCATGCTAAGTGTATTACCTTAATTAATGCGCCGTATCGATACTTTATTTATTCGATTAATTATTTATTTGCACTTTTTCCGACATCGCATATGTAGTCTTCCACTTATTAATAGTTCCTAATCGCTAATGTGGCGTGACACAACATCTTGCACTTTTTTTTTTAATCACACGAGACACTTTGCGACCGTTTTACGGAAAGATTATTTGCCAAAAATATTTACGTCGATATAATTTAGGTAAGTAGACGATTCTACTACTTTTCAAACAGTCATGTGCATCTTTCGCCAGCGAGTTAGCAGTTTTGCCTGTCTATATATATGCAACTCCCCAAATTAAAGTCTGAGTTGTTTATATACCTATACATGCGTCAGTGATTAGAACTAATTTTATACATATAAATATGGCACAAGGAAACAAAATTGAAAGCCCACGTAAGCGGAAAACGTGAACATCTCAATAAACAATATAACATACTATTTTGCAGTCCAAAACAATACAAAAAGCGGGATTTTATTGGCACGTTAATTATGGGCACTATTTAAGAGTATTAATTTGATTTCGCGAATTTTCTGTACAACCAACAATTCGTTTAGATTTGCTTGACAAAAAAACTACCATCGTTTACTTAATCGAAGCAATAATTTTCAAATTTTATTTTCATGTTTCTGGAAAAATTATCTTAATTTAGGGCTTCAGTGCAAAAATGATACCAAAAAACAGGGCCAGGCTAGACCTGGAGGGTCACATACCCTTAAAAAAAGTCATGTTTTTTATTTATGTAACGCATTATTTGTACAACTCTACAGATAACATTTACGTTTTTTTCTGTTGTTATTGCAGCCATTTTTGTATGAAACGACTTTTATTAAAGTTATCCAAGCACTCATGTTTGCCAAAATCAATTGAATAGGTTTTTTTTAAATACTATTGTTTAACCCTTTGCGGTTCAATTAATTTTCCCAAAATTTTACCCATTATTTTCCAAAATTATAACTAAATATAAATTTATTTTTTTTTGGCAGCGACATCCACTGATAACAGTCGCTTATACATACAGCTTACACGTTTCTTGTTATAAAATGGAAATCAGCGCAGTTATAATGACGTCAGCCGACTTTGGACCGCAAGCGTTAAAATATGCCGTCGGGGGCGCCCCGACATAGGACCGCAAACAAAACATTTGCCTAAGAAGTAATAATTTATTTAGATTTTCGCTTACAAACCCTTTTTTTTTGTACGTTTATCATATTTTTTATCAAATTCATACCATGTTGCTAAATGCATTTTTTAATGGTGAAATTTAATTTAAAAAACATTTTAACTTTTCTCTTATGTGCGCAATAGATAAAAATGCAAATATTTTTATTTATTTCGCGTTATACACAATTTTTATCCGTTTATTCCGTTATTCAAAAAAATATATTATTTTGTTTCCTTGTGCTGCTGATATTTTATTGTTTATAATATTACTAAGTTACTGTTAGTTTTTATTTGACAGTTGACATTCATTTGTTAAGCAGGGTCTCATAATTATATATTTGTATGATTGTCAACTGTCAATTTTGTAAATCTTGTTGTAGATAGACCTATTACGAAGTGAATATATAATTCATTAACAAAGTGTAGTGGATAGGTATTTGTTTAGATAATGGATTACATGGATTTTTATTCATCTGTCTTATGTATTTGTGTATATAAATAATCGAATTTAGTGGTTCTGTTTCATTAAGGAGGACCAATTTAGCATTATTAAAAGTTCCTAATAAAATTTTAAAATTACCCAATTGTTGATATTAGGAGTTTTCTTTTACTGTAAAATATCGGTAAGCTGAAAAATACTTTGTATTTTCTTTAAATTTCGTATATTGTCTCCTTCTTAGACTGATTGTTAAGTTAACATTTGTTTGGGACATTATAGTTACATCACTAAGAATAGGGTCCCCCTTTTTATATTTTGTTACACACATATATGTGCATTTTTTATTAACTAATTTTAAATGCTTTTTTTTAATACTTTGTGTTGCATTATTTTACTTCATAGATTAAAAATTCGACGTTTTTTAAAGAATTTTAAGATATTTTTTATCACGTCTCATGTTTTTAATAATTTCAATGTATTTAAAATACCATATTTCTAAAAATTTAAGTCTAAATTTTTAATATCTTGAAATACCTTACAAAAGTTCTTGCAAATAAATTACTTTTAGGTTCATTTATTAACATCTTTAATTGAAAAAAAAGTATGTACTACAAAAAAAACAATTATTTGTCAGTTTCTAAATTAGCTACGTATAATTTAAGTCAAAACCATTTTATCGTTTTTTAAATTTCGTGTAAAACAGATTATGGAATCAAATATGTACTTTTTTTTGCTGCTTGTGTTATTTTGCAAATATTTTTGGTAATGTGTTTCAAGATCTTTTATAAATTAATAGTAATGCTATAAATAAGTTTAAATATTGATACGTTATTACAGTGATTGTTTTTGTACACGGCTATTTAATTGTTTTCTATTTGTGCGATATTTTAGTAAGAATGACTGAATTTTTATGTTTTACAAGACATTTAATAAATTTACACAAAAAATGAATAGCTAATTCACTGAAAAAATTATTTGATTTAAAGCAACAATCCAAAAGCACTATATATTTTAAGGAAATTTTAAAAAAATATTTTAAAATTCAAAAAAGAGGATTGTCGTAATAAAAATTTTTAGAAAACTGTATTTTTCAAAATTATGAATGACGAAAATTTAAAAAATGTATTAGTGTAAAAATTGTATAAAGTTCAGTCGATCTTTCTTCACCAGCGCCCAGTAGAGATTTTTATTTTTAACTAATAATGTGTAACAATAAATTGCTCATTATTTATCCAAATTGTCGAGTTTTAGCGTTAAAATTCGAAAATGTTCACAGTTTTACTCCCTCTTTTGTTTCTAAGAATTGATATACATATCTTGTATCTTAAACATAGACTATAGGCCGTATGGAATATCTTAGTGTATACAATTCGTTGTAATAGTTTTTAGATCGTTACTTTGAAATCTGTGAACATTTTGAACAAACTGCATCATATCACTATGTAAAATTAATGTTCCAACACGTAAAATTTTAGTCAAATAGTATGGGGTGTCACGAGAACTTGATCCAAAGAAGCATGTTATTAAAAGGAAATATCTGCCCTTTGTAATAAAATTTGTGCAACATGTTTTAACGATAAATCCAATAGATATAGACTATGATATGTAGGCATGTGTGTGTGTGTAGTATGTGTTTTAGAAATGCAGTTGAAAAATGATTGCGTTTGGCAAGGTCATACCCCAACTATATTATAGAATATTGGGGTTACAAGAACGTGACAACGATGGTAGCCCTAATTTCATACTTTGTATTTATATCCTAACATTACTAGTGAAAAACCCTTATCTGGTTGTACGTTAAGACCCTATTCTGACGTGTAATATATACCTATGGTGGTCTAGGCAATAATATGTACATTATTTTCATTAAAGAAATGGATTCGTATAATAAATTGTTTTTTTTTTATTATTTCACCAGGTATTGATCCTCATCCTATTATTTCAGTCTAACTAAAAGGATACTTAATAAAGAGCGAGAAGGGAACAAAATCGTAAACGAAATTTTTGCAAGAATTTTTGCAAGAACCAAAACGGAATTTTTATTCAAGTCCAAAATTGAATACTAAATAAATAATTTCTGTTACCGGTGTTAACCGATTTTATCACGTTTTTATTTGCAATTTGTTTGAGTGAAAGTTTAGGGAATTATCCATTGCAATTAATACTTTTGCCTTTTTTATTGATTATATTATTATTAGATTCAGGGATGCGAGACGTCCCGCAATGCGCGGGACAATCCCGCACAAACATTTAAATGTCCCACACTCCCACAGATAAAATATTAACAGATTTTGATTGTAAAATAATAAAATAATGCCATAGTGATGGTTGCTGTTATGAAATGTAAATGTATTTCTTTCCTAGTAGGTATGTATGAATTTCGGCCATTGGCGGGTCAGTTGCACGCTAATCGTCGCGGGACGTTAAGATGTCGGGGCTCGGGGAATCCTTGAGCCGCTCCTGGATTTTTAGACGTAAGCGTCTGCGTAAATCGTCATATGACCCACTGTCCACTAGGGTTTCTTTCCCGGGATCCCGGGTTCCCGGGATCCCGGTCCATTTTAAGCTATTTTATATTTCCCGGGAAATGCTTTTTGTCCCGGGAATTCCCGGGATTTTAAAAAAGTGTTATTTTCGCTTATTTTGTGCTAAGATCTTTGTAATACTATCATAACTTATCAGAATTTTATACTTAAAATATCTTTACTAACAGTAAATTATGGAAAAACTTTATTTTTATTTCAAAATAATTTTTCTCTTTTAGTATGGCGCAAAGAAGCCCGGTCTACATGACAAAGTTAATATCTTCAAAATACTTTTACAGTTTTATTTTTGTGTACCCTGATAATTCAAAGCAAAATAGCTTATAAATGAAATTCTATTGATTGTAACGATGTTTCTTTGGTGCTAGATGCTCTTAAGACAATTTCACCTACGTCAATAGAGACTGAGAGAGCATTTTATGCAGAAGGAACTTTTCTTATAAATTAAGAAAAATACTAATTGACTGAAGCACAGATCACCTTTGTTTTCTTAAATCACATTACAAAAATTCATTGTAAAAATTATATTATTGTATTCATAAATATGAAATTGCAATATAAAGGGTATAATTCCCAAATGTATGATTCTCTCACCAATATTATTGAATTATTTATAATAATCATGGAGCAAAATGTATTACATATATGACTTGGAGTTGTTTTTAAGTAATAAACCGTTCCCTTAATTTTTTGGGTTATTTATTTAAAAATATATTGACATAATTTATTACATCCCGGGATCCCGGGAAATCCCGGGACAAAGGCCGATTTCTTCCCGGAATCCCGGGACAAGCAAAATGGTCAAATATGAGAAACCCTACTGTCCACTCAGTGTGCAAAGGTTCAAACTGTGCGCGCCAAAGCTTACGCCATGAGGAATTGACAACCAATTTCCAACCCCCGTAAAAAGCAAATTAAAATACGCACCAGTAGCGTAGGCAGGAGGGGGTCAGGGGAGTTAGAACCCACCCATTGGTTCGCAAAAAGTCGTTATAGATCGGGAGACCTGTAAATTTTGTGCTAAAAATAAAGGTCTTTGTTTCTTTTTGCCATTTATTAACCCCCGCCCCATGATGAAACCATCAAACATGCTGCAAGAAGAGAGTAGTAACCTAAAAAAACAGGGCCTTAGCTGTTTTTTGCGTTTCTTAACCCCCCCCCCCATGGAACCATCCTGCCTACGCCACTGATACGCACACATACAACGCGTGGAGGCCGAGTTATTTATAAAACAGAATTTCTGAATGAATTGTTCGGAATTCTAATCAAAACAAAAAAAACTTGGTTTAGTCCAGGGCTTCAAACCGTAATTTTTTTCGTTTCGTTTTTCGTTCCGGTTCAATTAAAAAAATATATATCGCTTCGGTTCCAGTTTTCGTTCCGGCAAAAATAACTGTTTTTCTCGGTTTTCGGTTTTCGGTTCAGCTCCGAGTGATTACTTTTTTTTTTAATGTTTTTATTTGGTATAATAAGGTATAATAATTGGAAATAGAAGTATATAACTACGGTGACCATTATTTCTAGACAAAAATACAGTACAAAAGGTGGATTACGTTTTTTTTTTGCTTTCAAGATGTTTTTTTAAGAAGACCGGAACAAAAAATTTGTTTTAGGAAGAACGGAACAAATTTTGATTGGTGGACGGTCTATTTTTACTAACGCAAGATATGGTTTATATTTGTTATTAAGGAATGAGAAAATTCATGACTTTATCATTGAATTTAGTAAATATAATGGTTAAACTGTTATAAATTAGTTGCTCTCGAATTATTTTAGTTCATTGGTATTAAAACAACAGAAAACGGTTTAAAACTTCTTACACATGTTAGTTATAGCTTAAATAATCATTATTAGCTCTCAAATTATCTAAATAACGAAATTTTCCATGTAAACATTAAGAAATCCTCAAATGCTTTACATAAATCGCTACACTCTGCGACCTCTATGGTATAAACATCAAACTAACAACACTAAGTCGCACAAACGACCAGCTTAGTTTTCAACGATTCAAGAACCAGATTTTAAGATAAAGTCCCATATGCGCAATGTAAACGCGCATGTTAATTTTTGTTGGCTGTTGGGCATCAACTATACTGGACGTGTGGCTATCAAATGAAAACAATATGGCCGCCCTTAAATGTCACCTATAATGCAGTTTTGTTTGGATTTTTTACTGTAAAAACGTTAAATGAGCATGAATTGTTACTGGATTGAAGTGAGGTATGCAGCAGATATGCAGCTACATTGTGTAGACAAAAAAATTACCATATATTGAGGTTAATTAGTTATAAGATGACTTTTTATGAGGTTAGTTCATAAAAGGCTATTAAACATAGTTATTACTTAAGTGGAATATGTAGCAGAGATTCGCCTTTATGATTGCTGACTGACATTCACCAAAATTTGCAAGTAATTGTTTTAAAATGAGTTTTTAAAACATCAGTGAGGTTAACTAATTTCAAAGCTAAAGTAATGATTAAACATGGCACTCAATACGATATACACAGATGTATTACACTTGTTTTTACCCCTAGATTGTTTACAATCTGTCCTGGATGGACAATAAGTAAACCCTATACATAGATAACCATATATTTACATAACACGTTGGCAATTATTGCCCAATAGCTCTTGCCCTATACCCTATACACAGTATACAATATAAATATAACATATGATAATAATATAATTTATTAAGCGAAACAAATATAAACAAAACGCGCGAGTTTGTTGAACATGTACCGAACCGTTATAAACCGATTTTTTTTTCGGTTCAGTTCCGGTTTTCGTTCCGACAAAAATAACGGTATTTTCCGGTTTTCGGTTCAGTTCCGGTTCGAAGCCCTGGTTTAGTCATTCTTAATGAAGTGAAATCAAATGAGAAATAGTGAATAATTTTTAGGATAAATAAAAATAGTATCTATAAATAAATTTAATTCAACTATTTTTGTTGTTTTCTTTATTAGATGCATTTTTAAATGGCCAAAATGAATTTTAGAAATTAAAATTGATATGTCAAAATCGTTAATTATGAACAAAATTTCTTGGGAAAGATCACCTTAATTTTTTAAATTTTTGTCCTGCGAGACCTAATTTGAAATCTGGCAACCCTGGCGGACACCCAAAGATTGTTAAGAAACAGAAACAAGAATATAAATGGACTTTAAAATTCATCAAAATATTTTACTTCTATCACCGAATTACCAGAAGTACAAATTTACCAAGCCAAGATTTTATTTAAAGGCGATCTTTGTTAACTTACATATTACTAGACTATGACTCCTGTGCACAGAGCCGGCTGGGAGTTTTGCGGGGCCTTGAGAAATAATGCACGAACATAGTTTTTTAAATTATTTAATCAAATATTTATTTCCTTAATATCATAAAGCATACATTTTTTGTATTTCTAGCTATATTATTAATTTCATAAACACATAAAATACATATTTTTGTATTTCTTGGTATTACCGCAAACTTTTTTTATAACGAATTGCTTGATCACATCATCAAAATTCATTTTTTTTTGCTACTTCCTGCTCTATTGACAGCATATCGACTCACTCTAACTAAATAATTTTTATTTAATCAATTTTAATTTAGAAATATCATACCTTCACTAGGGGCGCCAGGGCCCCTTGCAACGACCCTGAGTCAGACATGAGACATCTCTATTCTATGGTCAGACACAGCACAGATTATAAACAGTTGTGTAGCCGTTTGTTTTTTGCGGGGTTTATTTTTTAACCCCTAATGATTGTTGCATATACTCACTCTGCACTGTGTTTATAATACGTGCCAATAATTGTTACAACTATGAAGGTGCCTTTATGCGCAAGACCTCGGGAAAAATCCCGACATCTGAGCCGGTCCTGCCTGTGCATTATCATGAAATTGTGCAGATTTATTGTGACCAAACATAATGATGGACCAGGGTAACATTGCAATCACACAAGTGGTATTAAACGAACAGTTAAAAGTTGACTGACTTCGCATAATTAAAAATTATTTTTTATCCTAATTACACTGATTCAGCAATTATTGCTCTGTGAAGTTTTAACAGAAAACGCATGATGCTCAATGACCTTAGCAGAATTTGTTTTATGTGCATTTACAACACAGGATTTGCGAATATTGTTTGCAGTCTGAAACATATTTCTGTAAACGGAGGTTAATAGACAATATGACCTTTTCAGTGGCTGAAACATTTTTCATAAATGTCAACTTTGTATGGTTTTTCACCTGTGTGTGCTCATATAAACTCTGAAAGCGGTTGTGTAAATAAAACATTTCTCACAAATGTCACATTTCTAATGTTTTTCACCAGTGTGGGTCCTCATTTTTTTTGCAATCTGCTTACCATGAAGCAATAGGCAAATTTGTTGACAATGTAGACATGAGAAGATTTACTGTTCAGTGACAGCAACGTAATAAATTTTACTTAACTAACTTATTACTACCTTAAATAGTTAAGAGCTAGTTACTAGTTAAAAGTCACTTAAATTACTAGAATTAGGTAAATCTAAAATTTAAATCCAATGGTTTAAAACGTTTTAACCGACGCACTTCACTACCATTGTCTAGCAGATTTAAAGCACTTAAATTATGATGCACTTCCAAACAGCGTTGGTATTTTTTACTATTGTTTGTAATTTCTTTACGCACTGTATTTATATTAAAGCCACTATGAATGAGTTTGTTCGATACATACCACGGAGCTTTGGCTATAATACGTAGCGTTTTTGACTGAAACCTTTGCAGTATTTCAATATTTGAAGAACTTGTTGATCCCCAAAGCTGAATTCCGTACGTCCAGATGGGCTTAAGTATAGTTTTAAACACCAGAAGCTTGTTTTTTGTGGGTCCTCATGTGAACAAAAAGTTGGCTCCTGCTGTGATAACCTTTCTTACAAATGGCACACTTAAATGGTTTTTCGCCAATATGTATCTTAATATGTTGAGTGAGATTGCTTCTTTGACTAAATAATTTCTCACAAATGTCACATTTATAAGACTTTTCACCCACGTGTGTCCTCATGTGAACACTGAAAATCTGTCTGTGACTGAAACATGTTTGACAAAGATCACATTTATAAGGTATTACACCACTGTGGCTCCTTATGTGAACAAATAATTGGCTCCTGCTGAGATAACATTTCTCACACGTCACAATAAAATAGTTTTTCACCAGTATGTTTCCTCATATGAACATTGAGATAGCTTCTGCAACTGAAAGATTTTTTACAAATGTCACATTTAGGTTTTTCGCCAGTGTGTGTCTTCATATGAACAATGAGATAGCTTCTGGAACTGAAAGAATTCTCACAAATTTCACATTTATAAGATTTTTCACCCTTGTGTGTCCTAATATGAACAATGAGATAGCTTCTGGAACTGAAAGACTTCTCACAAATTTCACATTTATAAGGTTTTTCGCCTGTGTGTGTCTTCATATGTCGAGGGAGATGGTTTCTGCGACTGAAACATTTCTCACAAATGTCACATTTATAAGGTTTTTCACCAGTGTGTGTCCTCATATGTTCAATGAGATCGTTTCTGCGAGTGAAACGTTTCTCACAAATGTCACATTTATAAAATTTTTCACCAGTGTGTGTCTTCATATGTCCAGTGAAAATGCTTCTTTGATTAAAACATTTCTCACAAATCTCACATTTATAAGGTTTTTCACCAGTGTGTGTCCTCATATGAAAAACAAGATGACTTCTTTGATTAAAACATTTCTCACAAATGTCACATTTAAAAGGTTTTTCACCCGTGTGTGTCCTCATATGAATAACGAGATTACTTCTTTGACGAAATAGATTCTCACAAATGTCACATTTAAAAGGTTTTTCACCAGTGTGTGTCCTCATATGAACATCGAGATAGCTTCTGCAACTGAAAGATTTTTTACAAATGTCACATTTAAAAGGTTTTTCACGCGTGTGTGTCCTCATATGAACAATGAGATGACTTCTTTGACTAAATAAATTCCCACAAATGTCACATTTATACGGTTTTTTACCCGTGTGTGTCCTCATATGAACATCGAGATAGCTTCTGGAACTGAAATATTTTTTACAAATGTCACATTTAGGTTTTGCACCAGTGTGTGTCTTCACATGTTGAGTGAAATAGTTTTTGTGATTGAAACATTTCTCACAAATGTCACATTTATAAGGTTTTTCACCCGTGTGTGTCCTCATATGAACATCGAGATAGCTTGTGCTACTGAAAGATTTTTTACAAATGTCACATTTAGGTTTTGCACCAGTGTGTGTCTTCACATGTTGAGTGAAATTGTTTTTGTGATTGAAACATTTCTCACAAATGTCACATTTATAAGGTTTTTCACCCGTGTGTATCCTCATATGGACATAGAGATAGCTTCTGCAACTGAAAGATTTTTTACAAATGTCACATTTAGGTTTTTCGCCCGTGTGTGTCTTCATATGTGTAGTGAGACGGTTTCTGCCACTGAAACATTTTTCACAAATGTCACATTTATAAGGTTTTTCACCCGTGTGTGTCCTCATATGAACATCGAGATAGCTTCTGCAACTGAAAGATTTTTTACAAATGTCACATTTAGGTTTTGCACCAGTGTGTGTCTTCACATGTTGAGTGAAATTGTTTTTGTAATTGAAACATTTCTCACAAATGTCACATTTATAAGGTTTTTCACCCGTGTGTGTCCTCATATGGACATCGAGATAGCTTCTGCATCTGAAAGATTTTTTACAAATGTCACATTTAGGTTTTTCGCCCGTGTGTGTCTTCATATGTGTAGTGAGACGGTTTCTGCCACTGAAACATTTTTCACAAACGTCACATTTATAAAGTTTTTTAACAGTGTGCTTCTTCATATGATCATATAACCTATCTTGGTGATCGGAACATTTCTTACAAATTTCACATTTTAGTAATGTATGCTTGGTGTTACATTTCACAGCTGTTGAATTACTTTTCTTGGTAAAACCCTCTTTGCGCAACTTAATTTTGTCTACTTCATTATATTCCTTGGACTCTTTATAATTTATACAGATTTGATCTAAACGAACGTAGCAATTTTTGAGTTTGTACTTGCTTTGCAGCTTGTTCAGATAATTCATTTCATGCAAATATTGGTTTTTTGAAATAAAGTTATTTTCATTTGTAAGCAAATTTTCTTGTAGGTTAGGCTTATCACAGTTTTGTATTTTACTGTTTAATACAACTGGAAAAATATCATTGACATCATTTAAACATAATATATCGTCATCTTGCAAGTATGCTAATTTTTCCAATCCCGTGACTTTCTTCTCACGTAACATATTTACGTTATTAACATTACAACTTTTACGGTTTTGTGTATGTTCAATTGGTGTGTCCATCATTTTACATTCATATAAACTACCGTCCATTACGTTTCCATTTTTCCACATCTTTAAATTTTCGTTACAATTAAAATTGGTATTCAGAAATTCTTCTTCAACTTCAAACAATTTTCCATCTAGTTTCAGATCTTCATTGCTTGCTGACAATCGTAACTCGTATTCTTGTTGCTCTTGCTCCACTTTCATTTGTTGGTTATTTGTTTTATCCACATAAAGTTCATTTTTAGTTACTCTGCTATACTTATTGATCTATTTTACCAGTTATCGACTCCATTTATGAGCAAACTTAGTGACTTATTAAGAATTATTAGTTCCGTGTTAGGAACAGGTGCACGTTTTAAGTTAGATTAAATTCACGTTAGGTCATTTCAATAACATGTTTAGTTTAACTACCCGAAGCGCTACGAACTACTTACGAAATACTGAATACATTATAATGCATTTAAAAAAAATTATTTCGCTGTGCCTTGTTATTGTTATAAAAACAAAATTTCGAATTTATGTGTATTTTAGTAATTTTCATAGCACACTTAATAAGTAGAAAGATAGTAATTACAAAATATTTTAACTTAAACAGTAAACAAAAAAGAAAACTAATCACTTGTGTAGAAATTAACAAATTTTGTCACATAAACCAAAATTTCTAAGGTTTTTCACCAGTGTGGGTCCTCATGTGAACAAAAAGTTGGCTCCTGCTACAATAACCTTTCTTACAAATGTCACACTTAAATGTTTTTTCACCAGTATATATCCTTATATGAACCTTAAGATAGCTTCTGCAACTAACAAATGTCTCACAAATGTCACATTTATAAGGTGTTACACCACTGCGGGTCCTCATGTGAACAAATAGTTGCCTCCTGCTGAGATAAAATTTCTCACACGTCACACTTAAATAGATTTTCACCAGTATGTATCCTCATATGAACATTGAGATAGCTTCTGCGACTGACAAATTTTTCACAAATGTCACATTTATAAGGTTTTTCGCCCGTGTGTGTCTTCATATGTGTAGTGAGACTGTTTCTGCGACTGAAACTTTTCTCACAAATGTCACATTTATAAGGTTTTTCACCCGTGTGTGTCTTTATATGATCAATGAGACCAATTCTTTGACTAAATAAATTCTCACAAATATCACACTTAAAAAGTTTTTTGCCCGTGTGTGTCCTCATTTTATGATCATTGAGATTGCTTCTGCGACTGAAAGATTTCTCACAAACGTCACATATTTGTGCGATATTTTAGTAAGAATGACTGATTTTTTATGTTTTACAACAAGACATTTAATAAATTTACACAAAAAATGAATAGCTAATACACTGAAAAAATTATTTCATTTAAAGCAACAATCCAAAAGCACTATATATTTTATGGAATTTTTTTTTTAATATTTTAAAATTCAAAAAAGAGGGTTGTAATAAAAATTTAAAAAAAATTGTATTTTTCAAAATTATAAATGACGAAAATTTAAAAAATGTATTAGTGTAAAAATTGTACAAAGTTCAGTCGATCTTTCTTCACCAGCACCCAGTAGAGATTTTTATTTTTAACTAATAATGTGTAACAATAAATTGCTCATTATTTATCCAAATTGTCGAGTTTTAGTGTTAAAATTCGAAAATGTTCACAGTTTTACTCCCTCTTTTGTTTCTAAGAATTGATATACATATCTTGTATCTTAAACATAGACTATAGGCCGTATGGAATATCTTAGTGTATACAATTCGTTGTAATAGTTTTTAGATCGTTACTTTGAAATCTGTGAACATTTTGAACAAACTGCATCATATCACTATGTAAAATTAATGTTCCAACACGTAAAATTTTAGTCAAATAGTATGGGGTGTCACGAGAACTTGATCCAAAGAAGCATGTTATTAAAAGGAAATATCTACCCTTTGTAATAAAATTTGTGCAACATGTTTTAACGATAAATCCAATAGATATAGACTATGATATGTAGGCATGTGTGTGTGTGTAGTATGTGTTTTAGAAATGCAGTTGAAAAATGATTGCGTTTGGCAAGGTCATACCCCAACTACATTATAGAATATTGGGGTTACAAGAACGTGACAACGATGGTAGCCCTAATTTTCATACTTTGTATTTATATCTTAACATTACTAGTGAAAAACCCTTATCTGGTTGTACGTTAAGACCCTATTCTGACGTGTAATATATACCTATGGTGGTCTAGGCAATAATATGTACATTATTTTCATTAAAGAAATGGATTCGTATAATATATTGTTTTTTTTAAATTATTTCACCAGGTATTGATCCTCATCCTATTATTTCAGTCTAACTAAAAGGATACTTAATAAAGAGCGAGAAGGGAACAAAATCGTAAACGAAATTAAGCTAAATTTTTGCAAGAACCAAAACGGAATTTTTATTCAAGTCCAAGATTGAAAACTAAATAAATAATTTCTGTTACCGGTGTTAACCAATTTTATCACGTTTTTATTTGCAATTTGTTTGAGTGAAAGTTTAGGGAATTATCCATTGCAATTAATACTTTTGCCTTTTTTATTGATTATATTATTATTAGATTCAGGGATGCCAGACGTCCCGCAATGCGCGGGACAATCCCGCACAAACATTTAAATGTCCCACAGATAAAATATTAACAGATTTTGATTGTAAAATAATAAAATAATGCCATAGTGATGGTTGCTGTTATGAAATGTAAATGTATTTCTTTCCTAGTAGGTATGTATGAATTTCGGCCATTGGCGGGTCAGTTGCACGCTAATGGTCGCGGGACGTTAAGATGTCGGGGAATCCTTGAGCCGCTCGTGAATTTTTAGACGTAAGCGTCTGCGTAAATCGTCATATGACCCACTGTCCACTCAGTGTCCAAAGGTTCAAATTGTGCGCGCCAAAGCTTACGCCATGAGGAATTGACAACCAATTTCCAACCCCCGTAAAAAGCAAATTAAAATACGCACCAGTAGCGTAGGCAGGAGGGGGTCAGGGGAGTTAGAACCCCCCCATTGGTTCGCAAAAAGTCGTTATAGATCGGGAGACCTGTAAATTTTGTGCTAAAAATAAAGGTCTTCGTTTCTTTTTGCCATTTATTAACCCCCGCCCCATGATGAAACCATCAAACATGCTGCAAGAAGAGAGTAGTAACCTAAAAAAACAGGGCCTTAGCTGTTTTTTGCGTTTCTTAACCCCCCCCCCCCATGGAACCATCCTGCCTACGCCACTGATACGCACACATACAACGGGTGGAGGCCGAGTTATTTATAAAACAGAATTTCTGAATGAATTGTTCGGAATTCTAATCAAAACAAAAAAAACTTGGTTTAGTCCAGGGCTTCAAACCGTAATTTTTTTCGTTTCGTTTTTCGTTCCGGTTCAATGAAAAAAATATATATCGGTTCGGTTCCAGTTTTCGTTCCGGCAAAAATAACTGTTTTTCTCGGTTTTCGGTTTTCGGTTCAGCTCCGAGTGATTACTTTTTTTTTTAATGTTTTTATTTGGTATAATAAGGAATAATAATTGGAAATAGAAGTATATAACTACGGTGACCATTATTTCTAGACAAAAATACAGTACAAAAGGTGGATTACGTTTTTTTTTTGCTTTCAAGATTTTTTTTAAGAAGACCGGAACAAAAAATTTGTTTTAGGAAGAACGGAACAAATTTTGATTGGTGGACGGTCTATTTTTACTAACGCAAGATATGGTTTATATTTGTTATTAAAGAATGAGAAAATTCATGACTTTATCATTGAATTTAGTAAATATAATGGTTAAACTGTTATAAATTAGTTGCTCTCGAATTATTTTAGTTCATTGGTATTAAAACAACAGAAAACGGTTTAAAACTTCTTACACATGTTAGTTATAGCTTAAATAATCATTATTAGCTCTCAAATAATCTAAATAACGAAATTTTCCATGTAAACATTAAGAAATCCTCAAATGCTTTACATAAATCGCTACACTCTGCGACCTCTATGGTATAAACATCAAACTAACAACACTAAGTCGCACAAACGACCAGCTTAGTTTTCAACGATTCAAGAACCAGATTTTAAGATAAAGTCCCATATGCGCAATGTAAACGCGCATGTTAATTTTTGTTGGCTGTTGGGCATCAACTATACTGGACGTGTGGCTATCAAATGAAAACAATATGGCCGCCCTTAAATGTCACCTATAATGCAGTTTTGTTTGGATTTTTTACTGTAAAAACGTTAAATGAGCATGAATTGTTACTGGATTGAAGTGAGGTATGCAGCTACATTGTGTAGACAAAAAAATTACCATATATTGAGGTTAATTAGTTATAAGATGACTTTTTATGAGGTTAGTGCATGTGATATCTTTGAATTTTACAACATCCGTCTTTAAATATTCGAGAACTTCATAAAAGGCTATTAAACATAGTTATTATTTAAGTGGAATATGTAGCAGAGATTCGCCTACATGATTGCTGACTGACATTCACCAAAATTTGCAAGTAATTGTTTTAAAATGAGTTTTTATGAGGTTAGTATGTGTTATCTGATACCATGAATTTTAAAACATCAGTGAGGTTAACTAATTTCAAAGCTAAAGTAATGATTAAACATGGCACTCAATACGATATACACAGATGTATTACACTTGTTTTTACCCCTAGATTGTTTACAATCTGTCCTGGATGGACAATAAGTAAACCCTATACATAGATAACCCTATATTTACATAACACGTTGGCAATTATTGCCCAATAGCTCTTGCCCTATACCCTATACACAGTATACAATATAACATATGATAATAATATAATTTATTAAGCGAAACAAATATAAACAAAACGCGCGAGTTTGTTGAACATGTACCGAACCGTTATAAACCGATTTTTTTTTCGGTTCAGTTCCGGTTTTCGTTCCGACAAAAATAACGGTATTTTCCGGTTTTCGGTTCAGTTCCGGTTCGAAGCCCTGGTTTAGTCATTCTTAATGAAGTGAAATCAAATGAGAAATAGTGAATAATTTTTAGGATAAATAAAAATAGTATCTATAAATAAATTTAATTCAACTATTTTTGTTGTTTTCTTTATTAGATGCATTTTTAAATGGCCAAAATGAATTTTAGAAATTAAAATTGATATGTCAAAATCGTTAATTATGAACAAAATTTCTTGGGAAAGATCACCTTAATTTTTTTAATTTTTGTCCTGCGAGACCTAATTTGAAATCTGGCAACCCTGGCGGAGACCCAAAGATTGTTAAGAAACAGAAACAAGAATATAAATGGACTTTAAAATTCATCAAAATATTTTACTTCTATCACCGAATTACAAGAAGTACAAATTTACCAAACCAAGATTTTATTTAAAGGCGATTTTTGTTAACTTACATATTACTAGACTATGACTCCTGTGCACAGGGCCGGCTGTGGGTTTTGCGGGGCCTTTTGAAATAATGCACGAACATAGTTTTTTAAATTATTTAATCAAATATTTATTTCCTTAATATCATAAAGCATACATTTTTGTATTTCCAGCTATATTATTAATTTCATAAACACATAAAATACATATTTTTGTATTTCTTGGTATTACCGCAAACTTTTTTTATAACGAATTGCTTGATCATATCATCAAAATTCATTTTTTTGCTACTTCCTGCTCTATTGACAGCATATCGACTCACTCTAACTAAATAATTTTTATTTAATCAATTTTCATTTAGAAATATCATACCTTCACTAGGGGCGCCAGGGCCCCTTGCAACGACCCCGAGTCAGACATGAGACATCTCTATTCTATTGTCAGACACAGCACAGATTATAAACAGTTGTGTAGCCGTTTGTTTTTTGCGGGGTTTATTTTTTAACCCCTAATGATTGTTGCATATACTCACTCTGCACTGTGTTTATAATATGTGCCAATAATTGTTATAACTATGAAGGTGCCTTTATGTGCAAGACCTCGGGAAAAATTCCGACATCTGAGCCGGTCCTGCCTGTGCATTATCATAAAATTGAGCAGATTTATTGCAACCAAACATAATAATGGACCAGGGTAACATTGCAATCACACAAGTGTTATTAAACCAGCAGTTTAAAGTTGACTGACTTCGCATAATTAAAAGATTATTTTTTATCCTAATACACTGATTCAGCAATTGCTCTGTGAAGTTTTAACAGAAAACGCATGATGCTCAATGACCGTAGCAGAATTCGTTTTATGTGCATTTACAACACAGGATTTGCGAATATTGTTAAGTTTGCAGTCTGAAACATATTTCTGTAGACGGAGGTTAATAGACAATATGACCTTTTCAGTGGCTGAAACATTTTTCATAAATGTCAACTTTGTATGGTTTTTCACCTGTGTGTGCTCATATAAACTCTGAAAGTGGTTGTGTAAATAAAACATTTCTCACAAATGTCACATTTCTAATGTTTTTCACCAGTGTGGGTCCTCATTTTTTTTTGTAAGTTATATTTGCAATCTGCTTACCATGAAGCAATAGGCAAATTTGTTGACAATGTAGACATGAGAAGATTTACTGTTCAGTGACAGCAACGTAATATATTTTACTTAACTAACTTATTACTACCTTAAATAGTTAAGAGCTAGTTACTAGTTAAAAGTCACTTAAATTACTAGAATTATGTAAATCTAAAATTTAAATCCAATGGTTTAAAACGTTTTAACCGACGCACTTCACTACCATTGTCTAGCGGATTTAAAGCACTTAAATTATGATGCACGTCCAAACAGCGTTGGTATTTTTTACTATAGTTTGTAATTTCTTCGTGCACTGTATTTATATTAAAGCCACTATGAATGAGTTTGTTCGATACATACCACGGAGCTTTGGCTATAATACGTAGCGTTTTTGACTGAAACCTTTGCAGTATTTCAATATTTGATGAACTTGTTGATCCCCAAAGCTGAATTCCGTATGTCCAGATGGGCTTAAGTATAGTTTTAAACACCAGAAGCTTGTTTTTTGTGGGTCCTCATGTGAACAAAAAGTTGGCTCCTGCTGTGATAACCTTTCTTACAAATGGCACACTTAAATGGTTTTTCGCCAATATGTATCTTAATATGTTGAGTGAGATTGCTTCTTTGACTAAATAATTTCTCACAAATGTCAGTTATAAGGCTTTTCACCCACGTGTGTCCTCATATGAACACTGAAAATCAAATGTCACATTTAGGTTTTTCGCCCGTGTGTGTCTTCATGTGTAGTGAGACGATTTCTGCCACTGAAACATTTTTCACAAATGTCAACTTTTATGGTTTTTTACCTGTGTCTGCTCATATGAACTCTGAAATTGGTTCTGTGACTGAAAGATTTCTCACAAATGTCACATTTATAAGGTTTTTTACCAGTGTGGACCCTCATGTGAACAAAAAGATAGCTCCTGCTGCGATAACCTTTCTTACAAATGTCACACTTAAATGGTTTTTCACCAGTATGTATCGTCATATGAACCTTAAGATAGCTTCTGGAACTAACAAATGTCTCACAAATGTCACATTTATAAGGTTTTTCACCTGTGTGTGTCTTCATATGTTGAGTGATGTTGGATCTGCGAGTGAAACATTTTTCACAAATGTCACATTTATAGGGTTTTTCGCCTGTGTGTGTCTTCATATGTCGAGTGATGTGGCATCTGCGAGTGAAACATTTCTCACAAATGTCACATTTATAAGGTTTTTCGCCTGTGTGTGTCTTCATATGTCGAGTGATGAGGCATCTGCGAGTGAAACATTTCTCACAAATGTCACATTTATAAGGTTTTTTACCAGAGTGTGTTCTCATATGAACATTGATATAGCTTCTGTAACTGAAAGATTTTTCACATATGTCACATTTATAAGGTTTTTCACCAGTGTGTGTCTTCGTATGTCGAGTGAGAGTGTGACTGCGATTGAAACATTTCTTACAAATGTCACATTTAAAAGGTTTTTCACCCGTGTGTGTCCTCATATGAATAACTAGTAGACTTCTTTGACTAAATAATTTCTCACAAATGTCACATTTATAAAGTTTTTTACCCGTGTGTGTTCTCATATGAACATCGAGACAGCTTCTGCGACTGAAACTTTTCTCACAAATGCCACATTTATAAGGTTTTTCACCCGTGTGTATCGTTATATGATCGATGAGATTACGTCTTTGACTAAATAAACTCTCACAAATGTCACACTTAAAAGGTTTTTTACCAGTGTGTGTCCTCATATGAACATCGAGATTGCTTCTGCGACTGAAACTTTTCTTACAAATGCCACATTTATAAGGTTTTTCACCCGTGTGTATCGTTATATGATCGATGAGATTACATCTTTGACTAAATAAATTCTCACAAATGTCACACTTAAAAGGTTTTTTACCAGTGTGTGTCCTCATATGAACATCGAGATTGCTTCTGAAACGGAAACATTTCTCACAAATGTCACACTTAAAAGGTTTTTTACCCGTGTGTGTCCTCATATGAACATCGAGATTGCTTCTGAGACTGAAACATTTCTCACAAATGTCACACTTAAAAGGTTTTTTACCCGTGTGTGTCCTCATATGAACATTGAGTTGGCTTCTGCAACTGCAAAATTTCCCACAAATGTCACATTTATAAAGTTTTTTAACAGTGTGCTTCTTTATATGATCATTTAAGCTATCTTGGTGATCGAAACATTTCTTACAAATGTCACATTTTAGTGATGTATGCTTGGTGTTACATTTTACAGCTGTTGAATCACTTTTCTTGGTAAAACCCTCTTTGCGCAACTTTATTTCCTCTACTTCATTATATTCCTTGGACTCTTTATAATTTATACAGATTTGATGTAAACGAACGTAACAATTTTTGAGTTTGTACTTGCTTTGCAGCTTGTTCAGATAGTTCATTGCATGCAAATATTGGTTTTGTGAAATAAAGTTATTTTCATTTGTAAGCGAATTTTCTTGTAGGTTAGGCTTATCACAGTTTTGTATTTTACTGTTTAATACAACTGGGAAAATATCATTGACATCATTTAAACATAATATTTCGTCATCTTGCAAGTATGCTAATTTTTCCAATCCCGTGACTTTCTTTTCACGTAACATATTTTCGTTATTAACATTACAACTTTTACGGTTTTGTGTATGTTCGATTGGTGTGTCCATCATTTTACATTCATATAAACTACCGTCCATTACGTTTCCATTTTTCCACATCTTTAAATTTTCGTTACAATTAAAATTGGTACTCAGAAATTTTTCTTTAACTTCAAACAATTTGCTATGTGGTTTCAGATCTTCATTGCTTACTGACAATCGTAATTCGTATTCTTGTTGCCCTTGCCCCACTTTAATTTGTTGGTTATTTGTTTTATCTAAATAAAAATCATTTTTAGTTACTCTGCTATACTTATAGATCTATTTTACCAGTTATCGACTCCATTTATGAGCAAACTTAGTGACTTATTAAGAATTAGATCCGTGTTAGGAACAGTTGCACGTTGCACGTTTTAAGATAGGTTAAATTCACGTTAGGTCATTTCAATGACAACATGTTTAGTTTAACTACCCGAAGCGTTACGAACTACTCACGAAATACCGAATACATTATAATGCATTTAAAAAAAATTATTTCACTGTGCCTTGTTATAGTTATAAAAACAAAATTTCGAATTTATGTGTATTTTAGTAACTAGCACGTAACCCGTCCTAGGACTGGAATATTGTATATCTTAAATTTAAACTATTACTTTTTATAATACCGTGAGCTGCAAGTTAGACACTGTTATGTTACCTGTGAGTAAAAATTTACGGTTCATTAGACACAACTCAGTCGGTCAAATGAACCCGTAGTAGTTTACTGCGTTACTATATTCATGCGTTACAGATAGAGTCAGGCTGGACTTTTATATTTTAACTTAAACAGTAAACAAAAAAAAAAGAAAACTAGCCTATTCACTTGTGTAGAAATTAACAAATTTTGTTACATAAACCAAAATACATCATCAAAAAATTGCAAATAAACTCTAAAACGGTAGTTTTTGATATACAAATCAAAAATCTTGTAACCCATAACTGTCAACATCGTCCGACCTATTTTTGTAATTAACAAAACATTATAATATCCGTTTAGGATGTGGCTTTGCATCTACAGTAGGTACGAATAATTGGCTATTTGCACCATTGCACCTGCAGTGAGTGCGACTAATTCACTATTTGCACCAATTGCACCTACAGTAGGTATCCGAATAATTGGCTATTTACACCTTTTAAATAGGTATTATAGAGTATACAAGGTGGTGCTTTTTCGATCCTGAATATTTTGATTCGTTTTTGATTTATTACAAAAAAAACCCTGAAAAATGTGATTTTAGAAAAATATTATCTTCCCTACCATTGACGCTATTTCATTTAAACTTGGTAACTTTATGTTTTTGACCGTCCTGGTTTTAATGACGTCAACAGAAATTTTCTAAGCCTTCTAGATTTCAAGTTGCGATAGTCAACTTTTTTATTTCTTATGGCCGCCATATTGGATTTTTACACCATCAGACAGACAAAAACATTAGCTTTTCAGATTGGTAACCAACATACCTTTTTTCTTTCAAAAAACTTGTTGAAATTTTAAAATTTATGTAAATAATTCATAAAATCGTCAGTGTGGTATTTAAATGATATTTGTTGTTGTTTTCCACGGCACGGTAACTACTTTGTTTGGTTTTTTAGGGATGCCAGGCCCTTTGGCCCCCCTTGGGTGCGCCACTGCAGTAGATTGTCATAGAAATTGATGTACATTAATATATTCGAAATTAATAATTTAAATAAACCAAACTTCATCAAAACAAGTTTTTGCAACTTACTTAAATCGACCAAGAAACAAACAACTGCTGATTAATAATTAATGTATGCGTGGAAATTCCAATGAATCAAAATACTAACTGCTTCGGATAAAATAATAAAATCCCATTACTCACAAATATATAAATACAGATGAAAATAGTTTACATCTAATAATTTGCCCTTAATGCTAAAAACGTTATGAATTTCTAAAACGTTAAATCAAATCACAACCGACGCTTCACACAGTGGCGTAGGCAGGATGCTTCCATGGGGGTTCATAAACGCAAAAATAGCTGAGAACCTATTTTTGTAGGCCGTTTTAACATGGGGGGGGTTAATAAACGGTAAAAAGAGCCGAAGACCCTTTTTTAGCACAAAATTTACAATTCACCGGTTTTATAACCTTATTGCGAACCTATGGGGGTTCTGACCCCCACTCTAACACCCCCCTCCCTACGCCACTGGCTTCCCAAATATAACAAACTTACTCATTCTTGTTCAAAAATTTTTGGTTTGTTTGATCAATAAAGTTCGCCTTTCACGTGCTTTTATTTTCTGCTATGGAAATAAAGTTGATTAATAAGCCAAAAACCTTAAACCGCACCATCAACAACATCCACCTATCGTGGGAAAATAGTTTTAACAAAAGCGATACCAATTATGCGTATATTTTACAGATTTACGATTCGGTTTACGATTGGAAAACGTTGTATTGGTAACTCGTGCATTATGCAAATATTTCTGTTTAATTTTTTTATTCGTAGGGGTCCAAAACGTGATTATGTAGTGGGTGAATTGGCTCCCTGTACTTGTTACACGTTCAGGATAAGTATACGCGTAGATGGCAATACTTCAGAATGGTTTACTTTCAAAGTTGCCACTGACGAAGTAGCTTTTTTTGTTATGCATTTAACTAGAGCCGTACAATTTAACAAAACGTCGATGATACGGAAGATAGTTAACAAAAGGTAAACAATAAAAATGTCCACGGAAATGAGCTGTTGGTAGATGGTAGATTACCCGTCAATAGATCTGTTGGTAGATAAACTAGATCAATTTTCCTAAAAACTTTAATAAGACTTAGTTTACTCAAAACTTGTAGAACTATTTTTATTTTGAAATTCTAATTTGACGCCCTTAAGAAATAACAAATTTGAAGATGCAAAATTAAAACAGCGTTAAATTAATTTATGCCAATAGATTAGATGAAAATATGTATTAGATGCAAATAGTTTGACTTATTCAGTGTTACCCTAATTTTAAGTGTGTGGCTGCTAATATTACAATTTATTGAAAATATGTTTGACAATTTTTTGCTAATAACTTCTGAACCAAGAAAACTAAACCAATTTTAATTAATTATTTAAAATTAGCACCAAACTATGCAACTTATTCATAATTCAACCAACGTTGTAGATTTTAAGATAAGCGAAATCCCCTCTAATTTGATACACGCTATATGCAGTTAATCATTTTAATTAATTTAAGATAAGATTATAACCGAACACCTTAATTAATATTACTTATTGTAAAGCAGGGGTGTCAAACTCAATGGCTAACTTGGGCCATACAAACAAGGTTTAACTTTAGGTGGGCCGCAATTATTTTTTTTTTTTTGTTTAATAATAGCAAAAAAAGAGTATAATTAAAAAAAACGTTTAGCGAATTCTACCGATCTTATTTTTATTCTGCATTGGTTTGTTATTCTATTATATATTAATGTGTGCCAACATATTGGCCGGGCCGTAAAAATGTTCGTTGCGGGCCGCATGCGGCCCGCGGGCCGCGAGTTTGACACCCCTGTTGTAAAGGCTTAAAATTAAAGTCGGAATTGTTATTGGTGGGTAATTTAAAACAGGATGTAATGTTGTAGAACATTCTTTACAGTCCAAGAGGCTTTCTTTCTACAAAAAAAAAAATATTCGACATAACATAAATGTTTGAATTACATAAGTGATTTATTTTTGGTATGAATTAATTTTTAAAAAATCACTTATAGAAAAGATAAATGATTTTTACTTTCGCCATACGTTGTATAAAGAAGGTATTGTGATCGCGAAAATGTTCGAATTCTAGATTTTTAAACTTAATGTATAGGTACTTTAGGGGCAATTCATTTACCAGTATATTTTTAAGAATTCTTCTTTGGCTATTAAATTAACATAAACGTTTTGTTTAGGGCGCATTTGTTGGACGTAGAAAATAAGTATGGAAAAACTCCATTAATAGAAGTAAGTGAAAAGGGAGATTTGGCAATGGCTGCTTTTTTGATAAATCTTGGAGCAAATGTAAATCATTGTACATTGCACTGTAAAAAAAGTCCTTTAATGGCCGCTCTCTTCAGCGGTAATTTACAAATTGCCAGTTTATTATTGGATAAAGGTGCTAATATATTACTGAAGGACATAAACGGTTTAAATGGCCTGCACTATGCAGTTGATTCAAATAAATTAGAAAGTGTTCGATTTGCCGTCGAATATGGTTTTGAAATAAACTCCCAAGATTGCAAAGGATGGACTCCTTTATTAAGGGCAGGTAAATAAATGTTTCCAACAACTTCACTCTACTGTTCAAGTCTTTTTTTAATAACATTTTAATTAGAACACATAATTATATTTTACGACGACATAAAGAGCTCTCACGAATGTATAACTTCTGTACATCAATTTTAAATTAATTCCTGCGTTTCATTGATTATTTAAACGTTTTTTTTATTTGTTTCAGTGATTTTAAACATTAGTGATGAAATTATAACGTATCTGTTGCAAAATGGTGCTGATACAAAAGTCAGTGATTCAAACGGCTTTGACTTTTATAAACATTTACAGCTAAATAATAAAACACACCTTATAAATGGCGATGTTACTGATCAATGCAATATATTTTATTTGTTTAATTGTAAAATCAAAATGTCTAAGGCAATTGATAAATAAATAATTGTTTACACATTTTCTATTTTGTTTCGTTGAAACTGCCCCAATAAGCCACAAGAATATTAAATCACACAATAACGAACATAAGTTTATTTAAATAAATCAAATCGATCCATTTTTTGCAGTTTGATATTATTTACATCGTGTGCAATGAACAACAATACCTAAAATAATATTGTCACTTATATTAAATGTGTACTTAACCCTTCAATCCAGCAATAATTATTAATATTTGAATCGAATATTTATTTTTTACATTAACTCTCTTTACCCAACGAAGTCTACGCCAATGTGCTTATTTCGCTACCTGAAATTACCTTAGTTCGGTACTGGATATGGCGAGCAGGGGGGGGTTTGTGTTGACATTTTGACAATAGCAGTCTTTTACAGTAATAATTTTGTTTAAAAGTAAATATCAAGTAATATGAATGCGGTGAAAAGTAAGTCATTAACAAATCAGTTTGCATTTTTTGTTGCTAACTAGCGGACTTATTAATGCAGGCAGTGCATGCAATATTTTAATTGCGTTTTTACATTTTATTTTTAGAATAAATATGGAAGAAACTATGTCAGAAGATGACGTTAGAGAGATAGAAGAACCAGATAATTTAATTGAAAAAAATGACATGGAGCATAATGGAAACATAAAACGTTTAAAAACTGATGACAGTTCCATGGAAAAATCAGATGAGTCCTCGAGTAGCAAAGAAACTAATTCCCCTGCAACTGCCCAATTGGAAGCAATCAAAAACACGGAACAAGAATCGGCTAGTACCAGTACGAATGATAGCGGTTTTCTTGGCTTTCCGAGTGCTAAAAATGTTAAAAATCGGAACTATAGGAATCACGTTGTTGAAGACGATTCGACACGATCTAGCGCAGGCGATGTGTAAGTTAACTATTAACTGGGTAACCAACTGGATAGTTTTTATGTTTAATTTTGTTGTAGGTTAGAAAACCTTCCGTCACCAGCTACCAGAAATTGTGGTGATGGCGAATTAGATTTATTAACAGATGGATCGGATTTTGAAAGCTCACCTTCCACTGTAAATATTGATAACGATAACGATCATGACCATCACGATGTAGATGTAGATTCGGAAAACGAAGAACCTGCTGTATTAAAAAAAGGAAAGCCCAAACACAATTGGTTTGTCGTTCCCGAAATAATAAATAGACAACTAGGTTACAATTCTAAGAAACAAAACTCAGAACTGTTTCAAAGACGTTGTTACGGGTCTTTACATTGCGTCCAACGCCTAGAACTTATGTATAAATTAGAGAATCATAATGGCTGTGTTAATAGTTTGAATTTTCATCCGAACGGGTCGTTGTTGGCCAGTGGCTCCGACGACTTAAAGGTGGTGATATGGGACTGGAAAGTCGGAACTTCATTGTTGTCTTTCGAAACGAAACATCGAGGAAATGTGTTCCAAAGTAAATTTTTACCTCTTAGCGGTGATCTGCACATAGCAACCTGTGCCAGAGACGGTCAGGTAAAGATTTAACTTCAGTTTGGGGTTTTTTGGTCCAATGATGATGCTTGTAGGTTCGCTTAGCTCAAGTATCGGCTCAGGAAGGGTTGCGTAGTAGTCGTAAGTTGGGATCACATCGAGGACCCTGTCATAAATTAGCCGTGTTACACGATCAACCACATATTGTCCTCAGCGCCGGCGAGGACGGATTGGTTTTTAGTAATGATGTCCGGAATTCAAAGCCAGATAAGTGAGTTTAATTCTTGAATTCTTTACATGGGAATCTGCAACATTTTTAACACCTACGGCATTGGCGTAGTTATGGGGGGGTTAGGGGGGGCTAAGCCCTCCCAGAGCCTACCACTAGGGGGGCCTGGCTTAGACTCAATAATTTGTTTATTATCAACATTGAAAGTGAATGTAAAAAAACTGAATCTTGAAGAAATTCTTACAGAATTTGTTTCCAGAGGACACCGGAAAATAAATTTTAACTTATAAATAAGTCCAAATTCAAACTATGCTTTTGTTTGTTACGTAAGTAGGTACGTACCTAGTTTAGTAAGCTTTATGTTTTTAATTTTCCAAGCATTAATTTTTTTCGGTTTTCTTTCAAAATTCAAAATTATAATAATCTACTTTTTCTTGCAATTAAAATGTAATTAGTGCCTGACAAAAAATTGTAAAATTGGACTATACAGGGTGTCACACAAAAAACTCAAAAAGAGCCAAGGACCTTTTTTTTAGGTCTCCTTTAAGTTTTTTAGCAGCAGGATGTTTGATGGTTTTATTATGGGGCAGGGTTAATAAACGGCAACAAGAGCAAAGGACCTTTTTTTTAGCACAAAATTTACAGTTCTCCGGCCCTATATCGACTTAATACCATCCTATGGGGGGAAGTTCTGATTCCCCTTCTCCCTCTGCCTACGCCACTGGCTGTAGTATAAAAGGTAAATGCTAGTCACTTGGGGCTGTAGCCCCCCCAAACCCAGAGGCTAACTACGCCAATGACCTACGGCCATGTTTTCTTCCAAGAAAGTTATTTCGGTCATCAACACTTTCTCCAGGTGTTATTTGCACATTGTTTTTTAGGCACAAAAAAAAATGAATGAATGTTAAGTGTATCACAGGCACTGTTGCAAAATGTAAACTACTGAGCGTAATTGCACTAGAAAAGACGAAGGTTTTGTAACCAAGTTTAAAGAAAATGCATTAAGTCGTTTAAATCTGGAAGAGCTGCAGCCCCTATGGATGAGCCCCGGTTGTCTACTCACTTAATGATATCATCCTATTTGATATAATTAATTTTTATGTAATAATAAATCAGATTGTGGTCATAACAGATCTTTTTCTGGTTTTTGCTTTTGTCGAATTTCCATCTCCTTGGCATATACAGGGTGGACCAAATTCGAATGTTTTACGGGGTATCTCGGTTACTGCAATAGACAGCGAAAATGTGATTTCGGTCTCTTAGGCTATTTTTTTTTAGAAAATAACGCCTGTGTAATCAGATTTTTTGTATCGGATTCCATTTTGGCACTACAGACGAAAAATGAAATTTCATCAGTTTTGAAAATTTGCTGTAACTTCTTTATTTATTAAATTAGAACAAATTGTTATATAGGTTTTTTACATAGATTTTTATGCTTAATTTAAAAACAGAAGTAATTTTTTTTTAGCCATCTTGATTTTTGAGATATGGAGTAAACTTTTATATTTTTAAATGGAAACCCTAGTCGGCCATGATTTTATGTGAAAGAGTGTTTTTTTAGCTTTTCAATAATATATAGTTTTATATATTTGTTGCAAAAAATAACCGAGATATGGCCGTTTTTGTAAAAATTCGATCATCAAAGTTTGCCATGATTTCGTAAACAAGTGATGTTTGCAATTATTAAACAACTAAACATCATTTCGAAGTAAATTTGTCAACTTTAAAGCAAATCCATGTATTCTTCTGTATTTTATAACTGTTATTGTGGCATTGTGAACATGGCTAAATTTGAACTTTTTGAAATGTTTAATATGTTAGAATATTACTTTGTAAGTGATAAAAATGTAGCGGTTGCTGCAGAATTTACTTGGCAATGACGTTTAGTTGTTTAATAATTGCAAACATCACTTGTTTACGAAATCATGGCAAACTTTGATGATTGAATTTTTACAAGATTGGCCATATCTTGTTTATTTTTTGCAACAAATATATAAAACTATATATTTTTAAAATGCTATAAATGCTCTTTCACATAAAGTCATGGCCGACTAGGGTTTCCATTTAAAAATATATAAGTTTACTCCATATCTCGAAGGTCAAGATGGCTAAAAAAAATTACTTTTGTGTTTAAATTAAGCCTAAAAATCTGTATAAAAAAACCTACATAACATTTTGTTCTAATTTAACAAATAAAGAAGTTATAGCAAATTTTCAAAAATGATGAAATTTCAATTTTCGTCGGTAGTGTCAAAATGGAATCCGATAGAAAAAATCTGATTGAATAGCCGTTATTTTCCCAAAAAAATAGCCCAAGAGACAGACCGAAATCAGATTTTCGCTGTCTATTGCGGGAACCGAGATACCCCGTAAAACATTCGAATTTGGTCCACCCTGTACAGGGTGTCCCAGTTATCGTGAACGGTAAGAGATACAGAGTTGGTTAAATGTGTCAAAATGATCTGATTTGAGAGCAACTTACTCTATGAAAAATAATTTTGATGAAAATCAATGGTTTTTCTGCTATTGATAAAAAGATTAAAAAAATGACGTTTTCGATCTTTGCTTATATCTTGCTTATTTAAAATCATACTCGAAATGCTTTTCGACATTATGAGGATACTTTCTTGTGTAGATTTGAAATTTATTAATAAATTTTATTTACTTCATTGGTTTTTGTTATTTTAACATCAACCTTTTTATTTTAAATACAAGTCGTAATTGGCTGTAACACCATTAAAAAGAGTTTTTTTTTCTTGTTTCATTGATGGATGGGTTGTTAGGTTTATCTTTAAAAATAAGTAAGTTATTACAATATTATTGTATTTATCAAGTTTAATCAAAGTGGCCATTGAAACACAAAAGATCACAAAATCATACATTATTATGAGATGTTAAAAATATCTTAAATTATTTAAGTTTTTTTGTGTTTAATTAAGTACAGCCAGATTATTTATATGATTTGTTTTGTTTTCCAATGGCCCTTTTTAATGGTGTCACAGCCAACTGCGACTTGTATTTAAAATAAGAAAGTTGGTGTTAAACAAAAACAAATGAAGATGAATAAAACTTGTTAACAAATTTCAAATGTACACAAAAAACTGCCCTAATAAAGTCGAATAATATTTTGAGTATGATTTCAAATAAGCAAGTTAAAAAAAGCAAAGATCGAAAACGTTATTTTTTTGTTTTTTATCAGTAGCGCAAAAACCATTGACTTTTTTCAAGATTTTTTTTCATGGAATAGTTGCTCTTAAATCATAGATCATTCTCACCCATTTAACCAACTCTGTATCTCTTTCCGTTTACAAGATCTCCATGCTGTTCGCAATAACTGGGACACCCTGTATTTTACAGCATCTTAAAGTTGTTTTTATATTTCAACCATTGTCTGAGTTAGATTAGGCCCAAAGCTCTAAGGTTGCCGAGACTGAAAGTAATTTTGTTACAGGATAGTAAATGTTAAGTCAGATCACAGAGAAGTAGCTTTGTACAGTATAAGTTCACATCCCCTAAACAGCTACGAGTTCTGTGTCAGTGGAAGGGACCATATAGTGAGAGTTTATGATCAGCGTAAATGTAGCGGTAACAATAATACGTTAAATACTTATTACCCTAAATTAGTACAGGTACGAATTTCCGCCGTTCGTATTCGCATGTGTTTTATGTTTATAAAACTTTTAGAAACCGGATGACTATTTGGCACTTCATGTGACGTGTGCCACTTATAATCATGACGGATCTGAAATTCTCGCATCGTACAACGATGACGATATTTATATATTTGATGTGAACGGACCCCCTGGATCGTTCGTTCATCAGTACCAAGGCCACAGGAATGGGGCTACCATTAAAGGTGTGAATTTTTTTGGTCCAAAGTCTGAATATGTTGTTAGTGGTTCGGATTGTGGAAATGTTTATTTGTGGGACAAGAACACAGAAGCTATTGTAAACTGGTTGTTGGCAGATGATAACGGTGTGGTAAGCTATTTTTATTTTTACTGTTGGTTATAGTACTTTTTTTTATGTTGAATAGGGAAAAATGAAATTTAATTTCAGTATTGTCATTGAAATTTCATGTAAGCAAAAATCGAAAATTTCATTTTTTTTTTTTTATACAGCATCATTCAAAAAGTCTGCAACAAATGGGAAAAATTTTTATTATTGATTTCTCAGAAAATTTTATTCTTGATAAAAGTTGGTGCATGGTCTAAAACTAATTTTAAGATGAAAAAAAGTTCGATAAAAAGTCATACGACACTAGATTTTAACGATTTTTGAAATATTCGCAAGAGTACCTCATTTTAAGAGATACAAAAAAAGTTTATAAAAAAAAGTTATTTAAAATCTCAAAATAAGGCTGGATTTACATTTTGAAGATGAAGTTTCAATTTTTATTTTTTAATAAATTTCAAACCATAGATAAATTAGGTTAGAACAAAATTATTCATTGATCCAATTTTTGATCAGATTATAATAATATTAGCAAATACCCCGAGGGGATTTACTTAATAATAAAAAATAAAAAAAATAAATAAATTTCAACATTCAAAAAGTCTGCAACAAATGGAAAAGTTTTTTATTATTGATTTCTCAGAAAATTTTATTTCTGATAAAAGTTGGTGCATGGCCTAAAACTAATTTTAAGAGGAAAAAAAGTTCAATAAAAAGTCGTAGGACACTAGATTTTAACAATTTTTGAAATATTCGCAGGAGTAAAGTGCCTTTATTTTAGGAGGCACAAAACAAAAATTAAGGGAAAATGTTATTTAGCATCTCAAAATAAGGCTAGATTTAAATTTTGACGGTCAAATTCCAATTTTATTTTTTTAAGAAATTTTGACATTCAAAAAGTCTGCAACAAATGGAAAAGTTTTTTATTATCGATTTCTCAGAAAATTTTATTATAAAAGTTGGTGCATGGTCTAAAACAAGTTTTAAGATATAAAAAAGTATAATAAAAGTCATAGGACACTAGATTTTACCGATTTTTGAAATATTCGCAAGAGTAAAGTGCCCTTATTTTAAAAGATACAAAAAATTTTATAGGAAAAAGTTATTTAGAATCTCAAAATAAGGCTAGATTTAAACTGTGACGGTCAAATTCCAGTTTTTATTTTTTAAGCACTATTGCGAATATTTCAAAAATCACTAAAATCTAGTGTCCTATGAATTTTTATTAAACTTTTTTCATCTTAAAATTAGTTTTAGACCATACACCAACTTTTATCAGGAATAAAATTTGCTGAGAAATTGATAATAAAAAACTTTTCCCTTTGTTGCAGACTTTTTAAATGTTAAAATTTCTTAAAAAATAAAAATTAGAATTTGACTGTCAAAATTTAAACCTAGCCTTATTTTGAGATTCTAAATAACTTTTTCCTATAAAATTTTTTTGTATCTTTAAATAAGGGCACTTTACTCTTGTGAATATTTTAAAAATCGCTAAAATCTAGTGTCCTATGACTTTTTATTAAATGCTTTTTCATCTTAAAATTAGTTTTAGACCATGCACCAACTTTTATCAAGAATAAAATTTTCTGAGCAATCAATAATAAAAAACTTTTTCATTTGTTGCAGACTTTTTGAATGACGCTGTATAAATAGCGCAAAAAATATTAATTTTTCCATAGAATAGTTGCTGTTAAATCATAAATCATTTTGACTCATTTAACCATCTCTGTATCTCTTACCGTTGACGAGATACCTATGCCGTGCATGATGGTTTAAAAAAATGAATACGGAAAGTGAAAATATGCACAAATTCATGACTAGTAGTAGAATTAAGATTTTCAAAATAAATCATGAATTATTTGCAAAAAAAATTGAATTTCGTTGTTTGGTTAAAGAACTAAAATTACTTTTTGCAGTCAACAATGCCATGAGAAACAAACGCTAGCTAATGAATAGTAATTTTATTAACAATTGCTAGCTTATAAAACAAGTGGTATTTGAAACATTAGCACCTTCATATGTTTCTATAATTTTCTTCTGGTTTAGGTGAATTGTTTGGAGCCTCATCCTCAACTGCCATTTTTATGTACTAGCGGTTTAGACTGGGATGTTAAAGTATGGGTGCCTTCTTGTGAGGTTGATCCTGTTATGAATGGATTGGCCGACACTGTGAGATCAAACAACAAAGCCAGAGTGGACTGGTCAACGTCAGCCGACATCAACGAAAGCCAAATGCTGTGGATGTTGTGGAGACACTTGCGAAGCAGCAACCGTAATGTAATGTAATTTTTTATATTTGGTTTTTGCTACAACTTAATTGATTGAAAAAAATATAACACAAAGTTAATATTCCCCACAAACTAGACTTGCATATTTCTGAAACTATGGTGACTGTTAATTTGCATGTAAATAATTGTTTTTAAAATTTTAACAGACAGTTTTAAAATTTAGTGCTCGATTGATCAATATACAGGGTGTTCTCATCTGCTTAGGATTTCTCGGTTGCTTTGCTAGTTATAGCGCAGTGAAGTTCGTTAAATGAGAAAAATTGTTGTTTTGAGAACCTATGATGGTTTTGTTTTTTATGCCATGACTAGCTGGTATTTTAAAATTAAACACAAAAATATATATTTTTTTAAATAAATTAGCCAACATTTCAATTTTTGAAGGGGTAATAAACAAACAAATTTTCTCGCTCAGAGGTAAACGCAAAATATTGATTTCTTGTAAATAGTGAACTGAATTTTTGTTTTTATTTAGATTCATTTACATTTGAAAATGTCGATAAAATTTTTGAAAAAAACAAAATAAAACACCAGCAATAATCATATGTTAGCTTGCAAGCTGGTGGCCGTTAATTTGGCTTGGGCTGCAATGATAGCAGCCCCAATGGCATGTATATCACGCGCCACTCCCACTCCATGTCTACTTGCCACTTTGTATACAGGGTGTCCCAGATAACATTTCCAGCGTGGGGATCTCGCTTATTATAAGAGATACAGGTTTGTTTAAATTAGATGAATTATTCCTTAGTATGAGAGGAGCTACAATCAATTTTAAAAGTAAAAAATTCTGTGTACTTCAGATGTTATAGCAAAAAATATGAAAATGTTGATTTCTTTTTTCTCATAACTTTTTTGTTTTATTTATTGGTTCAATTTTATTAGTACTTTCTTGAGGTACTTTTTAATGGAGAATGTAACTGTTATTTTAGATTTTTTTATCACTTACCATTTTCGAGATATTACCCCTAACTTCATTTTTTTCTTAAGGGCCGCGAAGTTGGCTATGGAACAGTTGAATGTGCTTTTTTTTTCTTTTCTTGATATTACTTGCTGTATCTATTTGTATCAATAAGTCACAAAATCAAGAAAAATTGTATTTTACCCATCACTTATCAAGCTATCTATGAAAATAAAAACAAAAAACAACTAACTAAATGTCAAATGACAGTTACACTTTGTCAACGGTTTCATTTATTAGAATTGTTTAGTATTGTTCTGTAATTCGATAGTATTTGTAGCAAATTTGTTATCATATAACTATGGGCACATTAACAACTAATGAAAAATTTGACATGTTGAGATGCTACATTCTTTTCCATAGAAACTGTGTAAAAACCGGTAATTATAATTCTACATTGTTTTGAATTTTTGGTTAGTTTCTCGAAGAAACCATATTCTTTTAAATTTCTGGAATTATGTGCACTTTGTTGCTTCCTCTTGGAACACAGCCTTAAATATATTCGCTCAGCTTTTGCACAGTTTTTATGGCAAAGAATTGTAGCAATTGCAACATGTCAAAATTTTCGTTATTTTTAAAGCCATAATTGTAACAATTACTACAAAGACTATGGAATTACACAACAAAACTATAAATTTCTAATAAATAAGCCCGCAGACAATTGATACCGTCATTTGACATTTAGTTAGTCGCTTTTTGTTTTTATTTTCATAGATAGCTTGATAAGTGATGGGTAAAATACAAGTTTTCTTGATTTTGTGACTTATTTATAAAAATAGATATAGTAAGTAATATCTTATTAAAATGGGGGGAAAAAATTACACTCACCTGTTCCACAGCCAACCTCGCGGCCCTTAAGAAAAAATGAAGTTAGGGGAAATATCTCAAAAATGGTATGTGATAAAGAAAATCTAAAATAACAGTTACGTTCTGCATTATAAAGTAGGTACCTAAGGAAAGTGTTAATAAAATTGATCAAATGAATAAAACTAAAAAGTTCAACTAATTTAAGCAAACCTGTATTTTAGATATCATGCTGGTAATGTTATCTGGGACACCCTGTGGGACTGTAGAAAATGCAGTGCGCTTATTAATTTAATAAGACAGCCATTGTCATAAAATGTATACTATCAAGTGTAGCTGCAGTACAAATGACAAAAAAATGTTTTTTACTTGTAATGTAAACAAGTTTAAAGAATATGCATAATTTCATTTAAATCTGTGGCCCCTATAGACGAGCTGCCCCTAAATCATAGCCAAGCCACTTAAAAAAATTATTATATTAATACATGATTATTGAAGTGGCAAAATTCTACAATTCTATCTATTTATTAACTTTCATTGCTCCCAGAACAACAAAGACAGCCGTGAAATAATTTGCAGATTGGAACACCCCTTTTTATTTAACAGATCATAATAATATTTTCGTTTCAAATAGAGAGGTGCCAATATAATAGCAAATTCTGGTGACTTGTTTGATGTTAACTCGGAGAATCAACATTCTTCTAGCAGCTCGTCTAGTTCCGTGAATTCCGAGAGTCTGTTTACCGAAGATTCGGACGATGATTTAGACGGTCCACCTGGCTGTACAACTTCGTAATCTATCGTGGGCTGTTTCTGATTTGTGAAAAAAACTATGAATATTAACAAATTTTTATCTGACTACTACAATTACCGTATTTTACAGCTGTAGTCATAAAGTGTTCCCTAAAATATTGTGAATAATCTATATTTTGTTTTTATTATAGTGTTTATTTTGAAAATATTTGTTTGTTATTGTAACATTGTATTTGTTTAAGATGGAATAAAATTCGAATATATTAAGCACCCAGAGTCATAATAACTTTGGTTATTATATTTTTTTATGAACGATTTGTAATACTTTGAAAGTGGGAATTTTTTAGATAATCTGCAACACATTTGTAACATCGCCTGAATCATTTCAATTTGAATTTTGTGTTTTCTAATGATTTTCCAAAATATTTTACTTTTGCAAACATTATTGTACGAAATTGTACAAAAACAATATTTTGTTAGATTTTTTCTAAACTTTACATCCCACTGTTAATGTATTCAACGCATTTTTTTTTATAACAGCTCATAGTGAATCTTTTTGGAGTTACTATTATTTTATAATTTACATGTAAAAATAAAATTTCTACATCCATTTTTATGTATGATGTTTACTCTTAAAAATATAATTTCAATGGTTATTAAAATTAAATATTGTGTTTGAATCTCGCCAAAGTAATAGACGTACAGATTTTTTTCATTGAATAAAAAGATAAAGGAAGGAGCTTCAATTTTTATACTGCAGCGTTTGTCGGCGACATAAATGGCCTCTGATAGCGGCCGTTTTTGACAGGTCAAACAGTCAAGAAATTTAGAGTTTTGTGTGCTAAAATGGTTAGCTGCAGATCTTGTAGTCTTACTAGGTCCAAAAATGTTGAAGATTAATAGATTACGTTTCATAGGTAAGTAGACATTAATATTTTGCAGTGTAAACATGTGTTAAAAATTTGATGTGGTCTGTCAAAATAGTATGTCATATCAGTGGCGTGCATTTTTGTACAGCGTATTTTTTAACTCCAATAATAAAAAATAAACAATGCAAATATTGATGTATGCTGTAGTTTTATGAATTCCCTCAACCACAAAACAAGAAATAAATAAGTAAATAACAGGCTCTAGTCAAAACAAACCAAATATTTACATTATTCAATACGTATTTAAAAATGTTAGATACGCCACTGAGAAGCGGAAACATGCATCCGCCATATTGAGAGGCTAACCTGGACGCCTTAAGATCGCTAAAATACTCCTTCCTTTATCTTTTTATTCAATGGATTTTTGTGTTTGTAGATCTTAATTTTGCGTGTAATATGCTGTAATGCATTTCATAATTAATTTTAAAAATATACTGTGCATGTACACAAGCTCTATCAGAGGGGAGCAAAAGGGGCAGATGTGTCACAACTTTGGGGGGCCGCTTACAAATTTAGGGACCTGACGATGATTAACTCGATCTGTAAAAAAACCGTACGAATTTTCAAAAAAGCTGGAATCATCAGTGTGAACCTGGACAGATTTTAAAATAATTCAAGAAAGCGAGGACCTTTTTTTTTTAGTCACTACATTTGGTTCGTTATTCAACGTTAAAGTGTATTCGTCAGTGAAACTAAACTGATGAAATAAATCGACGATCATTATATTTGCATGTTCTTGCATTTCTTCACAAAATGCACTCCAATTTTCTTCATCAGCAGGAAAGATCTCTTGATGACATTGAGGTTTATAGGGATGGTATCGGTTCTTTTTTAATATCTTGTATACCGATGACTTAGAGGCACCTAATTTATGCTAAATTTGTCTTATCTATTAGTTGGTGACAGTGAAAAACTAAAACTATTTTCATACTTTCTTGGTCCTCTCCAGGCTCTATCAGAGGGCTAAGGAAAAGTGGCAGATACCCCAGGCCCTAAAAACTTACACCACTATCACTAATGTATTTTAAAGTTTTGGATCACACTTAAACACTGAACACAAGATAAAAATAATAACTGTACTACTCCCCTATTAACTCAATGCAAACTATTTAAAATTTGGAAGCCACAAGCAAAACTCAAACTTATTTACACCTCAGCCAATAGAAAGTGGTCCACTGTGTGACCATACCCAGTTTATAAAGCAGTGATTCTCAGCTTTTTTTTTCTTGCGGAACACTTTTTGACATTCAAGACTTTAACGGCACACCAAGTTTTAAAATATAATTTATTTTAATAAAAACCTTAAAAAACAACAAACAAAAAAAAGTAATAAAACAAACTATAACAACGACTTTGTAACTAGAACTTAATCATAATGAACTAATATTTGTTACCATTGTGTACCGCTGCCAATAAAACCTTATTTTTTGAACTATAGAGGTCTATGTCTACGCAAAACAATTTACTATCTATGCTAACTGCCACGCTAACTGTACATCGATGTTTATATGAGGACACACACATGTAAAAAACGTTTTAAATGTGACATTTGTGAGAAATTATGCAGCCAAAGAAGCAATCTCATTGTTCATATGAAGACACACATGGGTGAAAAATCTTATAAATGTAAAATTAGTGAGAAATTCTTTAGTTCCAGAGGCAATCTCAATTGTCATTTAAGGATACATACTGGTGTAAAACCATTTAAGTGTGACATTTGTAAGAAATATTATCTCAGCAGGAGCCAACTCTTTCTTTACATGAGAACCCACACTGGTTAAAAACCTTATAAATGTGACATTTGTGAGAAATCTTTCTTTCAAAGAAACAGTTTCACTTAACATAATCTTTCAGTTGCAGAAGCTATCGCAATGTTCATATGAGGTATGAGGATACATACTGGTGAAAAACCATTTAAGTTTTAAGTGTGACGTTCGACCTTTGATCATTACGTTTGGTTACAATAAAAAATGCTCAATTTCATGATAATTATATTTAGATTCAAAATTTTCTTTTTATAACAATACAAATTGAAATAATTTTTTAAAAAATGCGTTATACTGAATAGTTTTTCTTGGGTAGTTCATACTGCTTCGGGTAGGTAAACTAAACTTTTATTATTAAAATGACCTAACGTGAATTTAACCTATCGTGTAACTGTAATGGTGCCTTTCCACGTGAGAGTAAACTACTCTCGATAGCAGCGTCGCCAAGGATACAGCCCCTGAGAGTAACTCGCGATTGGCTGTATCCTTGGCGACGCTGCTATCGAGAGTTGTTTACTCTCAGGTGGACAGGCACCATTACTAACACAGAACAAGTTTTTTATAAGTCACTAAGTTTGCGTATAAATGGAGTCGATAACTGGTGAAATAGATTTGAATAAATATAGCACAGTTACTAAAAATGAACTTTATGTGGATAAAACAAATGACCAACAAATTAAAGTGGAGCAAGAGCAAGAATACGAATTACGATTGTCGGCAAGCAATGAAGATCTGAAACCAGATAGCAAATTGTTTGAAGTTAAAGAAGAATTTCTGAGTACCAATTTTAATTGTGAAGAAAATTTAAGGATGTTGAAAAATGGAAAATTAATGGACGGTAGTTTATATGAATGTAAAATTATGGACTTACCAATTGAACATACACAAAACCGTAAAAGTAATAATGTTGTTGACGCAAATATGTTGTGTGAAAAGAAATTAATTGGATTGGAAAAATTAGCATACTTAGAAGATGACGAAATATTATGTTTAAATGATGTTAGTGATATTTTCCCAGTTGTATTAAACAGTAAAAAACAAAACTGTGATATGCATAACAAGCTGCAAAGTAAGTACAAACTCAAAAATTGTTATGTTCGTTTATATCAAATCTGTATAAATTATAAAGAGTCCAAGGAATATAATGAAGTAGACAAAATGAAGTTGCGCAAAGTGGGTTTTAGCAATAAAAGTAATTCGACAGCTGTAAAATCTAACACCAAGCGTACATTACTAAAATGTGATATTTGTAAAAAATGTTTCGATCAAGAAGATAGCTTAAATGATCATATAAAGAAGCACACTGGTGAAAAACCTTATAAATGTAATATTTGTGAGAAATTATTTAGTCGTAAAAACTACCTCAATGATCATGTGAGAATACATACTGGTGAAAAGCCTTATAAATGTGAAGTTTGTGGGGAATTTTGCAGGCAAAGATCCCATCTCACTATACATATGAAGACACACACGGGCGGAAAACCTTATAAATGTAACATTTGTCAAGAATGTTTCAGTCGCAGACACATTCTCACTGAACATATGAAGACACATTTGGGCGAAAAACCTCATAAATGTGACATTTGTGAGAAATCTTTCAGTAACAGAAGTAATCTCGCTAAACATATAAAGACACACATAGGCGAAAAACCTCATAAATGTGACATTTGTCAAAAATGTTTCAGTCACAGAGATAGACTCACTAGACACATGAGAACACACACGAGCGAAAAACTTAATAAATGTGAAATTTGTGAGAAATTATTCAGTCTAAGAAGCTATCTCATCGTTCATATGAAGACACACATGGGCGAAAAACCTTATAAATGTGACATTTGTGAGAAATCTTTCAGTTGCAGAAGCTATCTCACTAAACATATGAAACACACAGGTGAAAAACCTTATAAATGTGAAATTTGTGAGAAATTATTCAGTGACAAAAATGGTCTCACTAGACATAGGAAGACACACACCGGCGAAAAACCTTATAAATGTGACATTTGTGAGAAATGTTTCTTTTACAGACACAGTCTCACTGAACATATGAAGACACATTTGGGCGAAAAACCTCATAAATGTGAAATTTGTGAGAAATCTTTCAATCACAGAAGTAATCTCACTACACATATGAAGACACACACAGGCGAAAAACCTTATAAATGTAACATTTGTCAAAAATGTTTCAGTCACAGACACAATCTCACTGAACATATGATGACACACATGGGCGAAAAACATAAATGTGAAATTTGTGAGAAATTATTCTGTCTAAGAAGCCATTTCATCGTTCATATGAAGACACATGGGCGAAAAACCTTATAAATGTGACATTTGTGAGAAATTATTCAGTCTATAAAGCAATCTCACTAAACATATGAAGACACACATGAGCAAAAAACCTAATGTTACATTTGTGAGAAATCTTTCAGTTGCAGGCGCTATCTCAATGTTCATATGAGGATACATACTGGTGAAAAACCATTTAAGTGTGACATTTGTAAGAAATGTTTTATTGACGGGAGACTACTCATTGTTCACATGAGGACCCACACTGGTGAAAAACCTGATTAAGGTGACATTTATGAAAAATGTTTTATTTACGGAAGCACTTTTAGAGTTTATATAAGTACACACAGGTGAAAAACCATACAAAGTTGATATTTGTTAAAAGTGTTTCGGTCGTAAAAGACACTGAGGTCATATTTTTTCGTTTATTTTCTATTTACATTTAATTACCTATTAAAAGTTGATGTAATGAAGTTTATTAAACTCCGTTCAAAGAAGTATTTTCCAGACTGCAAACTTAACAATATTCGCAAATCCTGTGTTGTAAATGCACATTAAGCGGATTCTGATAAGGTCAATGAGCATCATGTGTTTTCTGTTAAAACGTCACAGAGCAATTGCTGAATCAGGGTAAATAGGAATAGAAATAATCTTTTTTAATTATGCGAAGTCAATCAGTCAACAGTTAAATCAGAGTTGTCTGTTGAACAACACCTGTGTGATGGCAATGTTACCCTAGTCCAGTAAGCTACTTTTCTTTAAATCAATATGTAAGAATCCTCCAAGAGTTCGACCATTGATCATTACGTTTAGTTACAATAAATCTGCTCAATTTCATGATAATGCACAGGAGACTTATCAGATGTTTGGAAACGTATCAGAGATTCTACCACAACCAGCATCTAGAAACTGTCATGTCACTGGTCATGGTTTGTAATCAACTAGAACTAGACTAATGCATATTATTACATTTTAAGTAATAATATACTTTGTGTGTTCGCAAATTATTTACACAAACTTGCTTATTTTAGTTAATTTTGTATTTATTAAGCAGTAGTGCACCGTCGTGATCTTATTACATTAAAATAATGTTTGTATTACACAAACGTAATATTAAATTCATTCGGTTAAGTGTACTCCAAATTATTAGTCAAAACAGCCTGAAATGTACAAGTTTAGAATAATTTTTTAGTTAAATAAATTTAACATATTTATTCTGATAATAATTTTGCAATAGCGTTGTTATATAATTTAAGTTTTTCGAGTGCTTATTAAGTTTAAAGATATTTTCTTGAACAGTTTGCATAATGTGTGATTTATTTTAGTATTTATAAAATATAAGTAATATATGTGTTCAGTTTATATAATTTATAATTAAGTTGGTAATAGGAATAAATAATTTAACAACAAATTCTGCCTCACTCAACTTTAAATAGTTTTCTTTTTTTTTGTGTACTGTTTTGTAATTAATTAGTTTTTGTAGCTCTCCTGCCTGTTCAAATCGAAAACTGTGCTCAGTAACAATTCTGTTGTTTCTTGTAATCAACAATATTACATATTTATTTATGTGATTCGACCGACTTTTTTTGAGAATAAACATGTAAATATATTTGTCTTTATTTGTTCATCGCTACCTAAGTTTTCAGTATACAGGGTGTCCCCATTATACACGGCAAAAAAGTATGTGCATATTCCTGAGTGAAAATGATGACCATTTGTCAAATATTTTGTTATCCGAAAATGCTTTCTTTCAAAGTTAGAGACCTCCAAAGTTGCAAAAAAAATAATTCAAAAAATCGACTACGTCCTAGCCGTTTAAGCTAGAGCTATCAAACTTGGCCGAAATGTTTGGGTGTTTTCCATTGACTTTGTGGGATAATTAGAAAGAAAACACGTAATTGGAAGTATGATTTATAGTTAGATCATCCGCTTACCATCTTCAGAATTTTTTTCTCTGGAATAAAATTGAAAATGTCATTCGTCCATAAGAAAGTACGACTTAAGAGGAAAAAATTCGTCCCTCTTTGTTTTTTGCTGTAAACGTAGCCGTTTTCGAGAAAATTAGCGCTAAAGATGCATCGACAAACTCTGTTTATACATTATACACCTCAAATATTTTTTTTACTAAACTCAGTTGGCTAATGTCATGCTTGACTTAAGGCTTGTTCATAACCTAACCTTTTTCTAAAAATGTCATACACAAACTTGTATACTCTAAACGTCTAAACTAAAGCCGACATTCACTTAGTTTATTATGAACAAGCCTTAAGTCAAGCATGACATTAGCCAACTAAGTTTCGTTAAAAAAAATATTTGAGGTGTATAAACAGAGTTTGTCGATGCATCTTTAGCGCTAATTTTCTCGAAAACGGCTACGTTTACAGCAAAAAACAAAGAGGGACGAATTTTTTCCTCTTAAGTCGTACTTTCTTATGGACGAATGACATTTTCAATTTTATTCCAGAGAAAAAAATTCTGAAGATGGTAAGCAGATGACCTGACTATAAATCATACTTCCAATTACGTGTTTTCTTTCTAATTATCCCACAAAGTTAATGGGAAACACCCAAACATTTCGGCCAAGTTTGATAGCTCTAGCTTAAACGGCTAGGACGTAATCGATTTTTTGATTTTTTTTTCTTGCAACTTTGGAGGTCTCTAACTTTGAAAGGAAGCATTTTCGGATAACAAAATATTTGACAAATGGTCATCATTTTCACTCAGGAATATGCACCTACTTTTTTGCCGTGTATAATGGGGACACCCTGTATAATACTAATAATTACTTCCAAATATTTCAAACTGTTTATTGCTTAGCACACAGCGACTACACAAACATTGTAAAGTTTTAATGTAAAAAACTTGAAAATATCTCTGTTCATAATGTATTTTCCAAAATTGCAATATTGTGCATGATGACTTTACTTTCTTTACTTATAAATAAAATTGCATCCCTCAACAGTACCTAACTTTGTTCAAGGGTAAATTTACTTGTGTAAACTATAAAAATAAAGAAAATTATTTAAGAAAACCCAAACTTTTAAATTATCACCCCCAGTAGTACAATTAATCGAATCCCATAAAACGGGATTGTGTCAACTTGAATAAATTTTCACAGAAAAATGATTGAGGCAAAAAAAAAATTTAAGAGATATTTTGTAGTAATATGGATAATGTGATTTGTATTACTGAAAAATAAAATGTATTTTATTAAAAGTAATAAAGTTACATTTTGGTAAACTCAAACTTAACACTTTGTATAGTTGAAAATAATTTTAGAATGTGAGATTATTGATCTCAAAACACTGTTATTTAACCTTTTTTTAAATATTGGTTATTAAAGAGAACTGAAGGAAATACCTAACTACCTAACATATTCAATTACTAAAATGAACGAAAAATTACTTTTCCAGAATTTTTTTTTCCGTCTGGGTTACGTCCATAGGGTCGTGATAAATTGAAATATAGCCGGAGAGACTGGGGACCTAAAAAAAAAAAAAGAACTGACACTTTGCGTTTATTAAGCCCCCCTATGGAAGGATCCTACATAGTCACTGGTTTGGTGTAGTCTCAGTGTGCTAAGCTGCTTAGCTGCTAAGGTAGGCTGATCATTTTTCTGCGATGTCAATGTAGAACGGTGCAATGTGTATTCATCTTATTTTTACGGTTTCATAACAATTAAATTTTAAAAAAAGGTCCTCAGGTTCTCTGGTTCCTTGGCGACGCTGCTATCGAGAGTAGTTTACTCTCACGTGGACACGCACCATTATGCTTGTTACCAGGAATTTGATGATTTTGAACACTTACTTGATTTATTATTGATTCACTGTGGACCATAAATTCAATTTTTCATTGGCACGAAAATGCTTTAAATAATGTTTTAATGTTCTGGCCAAAGTTAAAAGCTATTATCTATAGGTAAATTGGATAAGGATTTAAAAAAACTATTTGCATTTACAGCTCATTATATATGTACGTATATTTAGACATTTTATGATGATTAAAACAAATGGAAATAAATAATACATTATTTCTAACAAATTCTACTAAAACGCATAATTCAGAAAATGCCGATGGACTGAGCTAACCCAGCATATATAATTACAGTAAAACCACTAACAGTTAGAGTAACAATTGCTTTCATAAGTAATGCTACCCATGGACCCATAACCAAAAGTTTAAACAGAAATTCTAATAACAACGGCTTATAAGAAGAGAAAATTAACAAAGCTGTAACAACCGGTTTAAAATTGTTTTTCAAATCGTGACGAGTCCATAACCATATTAGTGTTACAGTAGAAATATGTTGTATTAATAATACGTTAGATTCTAGACACTTTTGTATGTATTTCCAGTCAAATTCCGCCCCTCGAGCTCCAACCCACAGCAATAAAGCTCTTGATAATATAACTTCCGCTGTTGCCCAACCTACACCTGCCGTTAATACTTTACTATGTCCTTTGCCTGGTATACTATTAAGTACAATATAAAGGCCTATTAAATCTGCTAAATCTACAGTAGATTTAAGAAATTCCTACAACAAAATGAATATTAAATACTATATCTATTGTAATGTTAATGCACTTACCCCTAATATATCGCCTCCTAAATCTGATTCATTATCAGGAAAAAACGTTGCTAAAACTAACATCTTTGCTAACTGGGTAAACATGTAAATACATCCTGCTTGAATGCATTTCCAAAATGCTCCATACTCCGATCTAGGTAATGGTTAATTAGATTAGATTTAAATTAATCAAACATAATTAGTTAATAACTTACAGTCCAGAATATTTATACGTTAAATAATAAGGAACATATATCAGTGCCACACAGTTACCAAAATGGTATAAAGTCATGTTTTCATCGAATTTTTAGCAGAAAGTTTAGGTTATGTAGTTCTGACATTAATTAGTGTATACCAGTAGGTATAAAATATCAAGAGGCATAATTACTAGTGATACCAAAATATTGCTATGTCAAATTGATTTTAAATTACTTCCAGTTGCCTCTTTCTGAAAATATACCAAAGTTTTGAAATAATCAAAATGTTAATGATTTATTTTAGTAAATAGCAAACTATTTATCTTATGAATTATACAGAAAATTGTCACATTTTCTGTTTATCTGTCACTGTCAAAGCAGTGGGAGCTGTAAGAACTTTCAATTTTCAAATTTGTTATTCTGTGTACTAATTCAGTTGAAATTTAATTTGTAAGCATTAATAATATAAAATGGATAGAAGTGGAGATAAATTTCGTTTAATGGAAGATGAAATGAGCCGGTATGTACTATTTAAACGTTATATTTGTGAAAGTTAACCTTACTTTAACATTTTCAGCTTCGAAGCGGAAATATCTGGCCGCCCCGTTATTGGAGTCAATACTTATAGCCAAGTCCAACAAAAATTACAAGAATATAACAATACATTTAGTATACCGGGGTTTGGAAATGTTCCACCACCACCTCCTCCCCCTGTTATGATCCCACATCAAGTGAAACCAAGCTCAAAACGTAACTACTTCCAACCAACTTACGAAATCTGTACGCAACCTGTAGTTTCTGCTAAACCTACATTATACACTTCATCTAAATCATCGGTATCTCAGCCTCAGCAACAGCAAGTTATATCGAACCCTGTGGATTTCTTGGCTATTCAAAATGAGGTGGAAAAGAAACTGAAAAAGCTAAAAGAAAAAGTTAGTGTGCCTGCAGAATTGGCAATTTCACAAGGTAAGTTTGTAAATAAAATAGGTTTGCAGTGGCTTTTTTACCATCTGATATCTATTGTAATGTGTTAATGGTCCTAGCATGAAAGTAGTTTCTGTAAACTATTGTCAGAATAAATGTTGTCGAAGATAAACGAAAAAACATTTAGTTTATTGAAATATAATTAGTCTGAAATTTGAGGCTCACCCGTATATTTTTCGTATAGTTTGATTGTCACTGCAAATGGGACTAGCTTGATATGATGGCCTAGGATTTTTAAATTGTCGTAATTTCATTCTGAGTTTTACAAATCTCGATGAATTATTTGTAGGTAAAGCAAGCAGCGCTTTACAGTCATTTGGACCAGACGATTACAAGCGACGGACGAAAAACAAAAAGCTTCTACGCACAGCAGGAGGAGCGACCTGGGAAGACCTAAGTTTGGCTGATTGGTCGGACGATGATTTTAGAATATTCTGCGGTGATCTCGGAAATGATGTAACAGATGAATTACTTACTCGAACTTTTAATAAGTATCCATCTTTTCAAAGAGCTAGAGTCATTAGGGACAAAAGGACGAATAAAAGCAAAGGGTATGGATTCATCAGTTTTAAGGATCCTGCAGATTTCACCAAAGCAATGAAGGAGATGAACGGTAAGTTATCACAGTTATTTGTATTAAAATATAAAGGCCATTTATTAACATTAAATTTTTTTTTAAAGTGTGATATAGTTTATTTAATTTTTTATTGAGCGATTTACCATCTTATAATATCAGTGTACAAATTTTTTTATAAATATTGAATAATTTTGTAGTAGGTAAATTTTGACATAATTTGGTAATGATATTTTGCATATACAGGGTGTCCCAGCCAAGACGAATTATTCGATAGCTGTGTTATTAGTAATAATATTAAAAAACGTTAAATATAAAAGTTGTTTGTTATCATTTACTATATAACCTAAAATTCTTTTCAACTATACAGTGTTTTGTTTTTGCGTTCTGATACCAAACATTGTTTTTTTTTATACGGAACACCCTGTATATTTTGTAATTTTTGGATGTAAAATTCAATTCTCTTTCAAAAACATTATAGGTTGTTTATGTCTAAAATGAACCGTTTTTGAGTTATTAACGTTTTTTTGAAAATTTTGACAGTTGCAGATCTTTATAAAAATATTTATATTTATTAACATAAGAACAACAGAGCAATTCACTCTGGTAATTTATTAGACAATAGTGTCATAGTGATTGTTGACTAGTTACATTTTTAAAATAATGTACAGGGTCTTCGTTATACTCGGTCCATTTCGCCAAACTTTAAACGCATATAAATCTTTTTTTTTTAAATAGAACACCCTCTATATTTTTACATTTTCTTGTAGAAAATTTAATTATCTTTCAAAGTTGTTAAGCATGTTTTATGTCTAAATATAATACTTTTGAAGTTATTTCGTTTTTTATGATTATTTGCGAGTATTTTACCTAAAATATCGGTAGTAGCCTTTGAAAATTCAAAACAATTTGAATGAACTGTCAACCAGAACAATTAATCGGCACAATTTCCACTATTATGCCACTAAAAATCTATTTTTTTAAGAACTGTAGATACACAGCATTCTGGTGTTATTTGCTACCATTTATAATTTAATTAGGGTTGCCAGAATATCTCTTTTAAAGAGAACATGTTCTCTTTTTTATTCTGATCTTTCTTTTTTTTTTTTTAATGCAAAACTGTTCACTTTTGTTCTTTTTTTTCGGTTTCTCCTTTTTGAAATGAAAATGTTTACTAAATTTCATTTAATATTCGAACTTACACTTAAAGCTGTAAACTCTCTCATTATTTATTGCTACTAGTAATGTTTGGTAATTTTGTAGTTGGCGCCGTTGCGTTGGTACAGGTAATAGTCTTCTTCCAACACACGGCAACTTGTTTCAATAATCTAGTGACATTCTCCATGAATAAATATAAAATAAGTTCAAAATATCCGTGTTTAAAAACTCTTGATTTTCCATTTTCATGGATACTTCAGACAAACGTGATAAAAGTAGTCAACTATTATTAATATTGGCATTTGTTGTCATTTCCAGGGCTTACTATTTAATAATAACTCGAAAATTATTGTAGATAAGTATAGGAAACGCTAACACAGATTGATGCAGAATTTAATTCTACATTAGAAAATGAAAAAGAAATTGAGCATTGTATTTGAAAAAAAAAAACGAGTTTTAGTGGTCTAAAGTTGCTAATATCAAGCATCACGATAAAAATAAAAAGTTTAAAAATCTAGAAAAAAACTACTGCACTTATGTGTGGGGAATGCTGTCAAAAAACCCTCTAAAATAATGTGTTTAACCCAACCGAGCTTGGTGGCTGTTTGGTAAAACAACCTAACTTGTAATCGAGAGGTCCTGGGTTCGATTCCCAGGGCTGACTGTCATTGTAGAGGTTTCAGGTAGTTTCCTCTATGGTTAAGGCAAATGCTGTGGCAGTACTTCCACCTATCCTTACCCATCCTTGACTATCCACATCCCTACCCATTATCCTTGTACCTCTTACGACTGAAGAGGGGGTCAACCCCCCCTATAGCAGTCTCCGCGCGAGCGGAAAAAACACGTGACTTTTGACCCTTTTGTGTTTAACCCAAAAATGCAATAAAAAATAGACCATTGTATTTGAAATAATAGAGTAGATGTCAACTTCCAGTATTTCCGGAAGTGTCGCCATCTTAAAAATATTTTCATTAAACAGGTCAGATGCCATTATGGTCATAACCAAAACTTTATTTTAACACTTTTTTTTTGTGCCGTTCTACTGTTCTACCAATGTCTAAAATTCTAGGAGGGGCAAATTCTAGCCAAACTTCTTAATTACATGAATGGGTTGTGTTCAAACTAATAAAAAACTTAAAGCATTTTATTGCTTACACATATATTTTACGACGTACAGGGGTTCATATGCCTAAAATGTATACCATTTGATTTTTATGTACAATGATTTCGTTACAATTAAACATTAATAAATAAATCAGTTCTTTATGTATCATCTATATTTATCAGTAGCGAACTATTTTCGTCCAAGTGGCCCCCATCCGTACGACACGAACAACTGTGGTATGACAGAATATTGCCTTCGATTGTTATGTGGTCGGTCGTTGTTCAAAGTTGTTGTTCTGACTTGGGGTATACTTTTCGGTTCTTCTCTTGGCGCCGTCAGTGCCATTGCCCTGTATGGTTCTTGGACTAATACTGGAGCTTTCGATGAGTACGGATTCATATACAGGACGCTGAACGGCATCCCTCCGGCACCCCATCCTCGTGACACAAACACGTCTTTTTTCGTCTCTGCGTTCGGAACTCTCAATATTTGTCTTAGTCGTCTTTGATTCATTGAGCAGTCGATGCATCTGGCTTTGATGACATGTGGAGGATTTTGTGTGTCTTTTACAGGTGCACAAGACATGCCATGTGCGGTTATGCATACAAACACCATAAGTGCTATGTACGTTGTGTTGATCATCGTTTATCTGTAAAAATGTGAAAAACAAAAATTAGTTTATTTTTTTGCGTCGTTTTGTTAATACCGCTGATTGGAGGTTTAGGAAAATTTGTCCGATTGATAAATTACTTCGTTAAAAGTAGATTAAAATTCCACGTATTAATTTGTACTTACATTCAACATTTTTATTCAAATTAAAATCTTTTACATGTAGTCTTAAAAATATTTTGCGTCTTAATTTAAAAATTCAATTGTGTGGTGTACGACAAAACTTTATTTAACGAACCCCAGTTTAACGGATTTAGATTTACCGTATAGAATTGCACGGTGCTAAGTTGGCATTCCCCAATTTATGCGGGAAATTGTAGTAGACTATTATCTGTATTATAACAACACCAGCTGTTTTTTTTTTTTGTTTCCAATAAACAAACGATGGTGATTTGTTTTTATATATTTTTTATGCATGATATGTAAAGCCGCGTACAGACAGACCAAAACTAGAAGTTCACGAACTGTTCGAAAGCTATTCGCGAGCAAAACTTCTACACCAAAAAATTAGTTTGTTCGTCAAAAGTTTTAATAAAATAAGTCGCTATTTAATTGGCCTAAATTAGGAAAGGCTATGGATATTAGCAAAGTTACTCCAGTGGCGGATTATCGCACTTTGCCTCCGATAGTCAGGGGCCTACAAAAAATGGCAGCATAACAAAAAATAAATAAAAATGCGAATTTCATGGACATATGATCTTCATCTGGAAAATTTGCTGTTCGTCAAATGACGAACGAGTAACTAATAGAGCCTTATGAATTATATTACAAAGTCCGTGCGTTTAGTTGATTTTTCGAATAATAACTAATATATAGGGTTTTTAAGTTATAAGGTTCATCCAAAATCACAAGAAACCGGTAATAGATAAAAATATATTGTGTTAAATGTTCATAATGTTATTTGTGAATTGTGACGTTCTAATTTCTGAAATATCTAGATCCGCCAGTTACACTGAAGTACTAAAAGATTTTCAGTTATTTTTCGATTTTAAAATTACTGATGTTGAATTTAATGAATGTATGTACAGAATAACTATAAAATATCATAAAGATATTGACGTTTAAATTTAAAAGATGAAATTATTCATTTTATTGCATTAATAAAAGAAGAAAATATCATCAATCCTGTTGAAATGTTATTAATTGTGGGTTTGCAGTCTACATTTCCAAATATACAGGGTCCCGCAACAGCGCGTCGAGCTCTCATAGCGCCCCAGTCGTAGAAGATAGAAAAAAAAACCTTAAATATGTACATAAAATTATTGATTTGAAAAGATCTACGTCTCTTGCAGCTAGTATTAATCTGGAAGTCTTTTAGAACTATCGTAAAATATCACTGATAACAGCAGAAAAACACAAATCACTTTCGAAGCCTTTCGGGTTATTTGTGTCAGTTTTTTAATTTTTCATAAATTCGGAATGAAAACCGTTTTACGTTTCTATATAAAAAATTTATTCAAATGTCAAGTTGACACTTGTTTACATTTTGGCATTTGTTTTGCATAAAAATGCAATTAAATGGCTACTTTTGTGAAAAGTATTGAATATCTCAACAACTATGGGGTTTAGACATTGGACAACCCCTATAAAAATTGAAGAAAAGAAAAAAGCTATCGAATAGCGAAATAAAATAAGGATGGTTACATTTGAAAAAAATGAGTTACGTTACTTTGAAGTTAGGAAAGTTTGGCACTTTTTTGTGAACACCCCGTATCACTCAATTTAAATTTGTTATTATTAAAATGTTGCTCTTTAACCGGACTAACATTATTGCTAAAACTTATTTCGTAACTTCAAAAAACGAGGTCGCTACGATGTTTTAAAGTTAAGCCTGCTTATGTAAGATTTTTCGGGAAAAAATTTATAAGTTAGCAACACTGACACAAAATCAAAAAGACAACAGACATTCATGTAGTTGTAGAGGTTAAAAAATGACATCCGAAGACCTAAAAAGATATAGGGTGTTCTATTTAAAAAAATCTTTGTTTTTGTTATAGCGCAAAAATGGGACACCCTGTATAGCTGAAAATAAGGTCTTTTCAAACCAATAATTTTATGTATTTAAGTTTTTTTCCTATCTTCTACGGGCGGGGCGCTATGAAAGCCCGACGTACTATTGCAGGATTTTGTAGAAACAATTCTTAAAATATTTTTGACAATATTCATTTGTAACGCGAGTGGTGAACGTTCATTTTCGGTTTTAAAACGTGTTTTAACATTACTTACGAAATTGTTTTAGTCAAGTTTATTTAACTAATTTGTCAATGATGTTCATAGAAAACGATTATTGTAGTTCAGTCATTAGATTATGATATACTTGTATTATTGATAAATTCGGTAAACATAAAGCGAGAAAAGTTCCAATGTAGGTAGTGTTTTATTTTTACCAATCTAATGTTTGTACATAATTGTTCTAATGATCTAACATTGTTTAATAATTTTTAATAAATATTTTCCTACTATTTTTTCGTTGTTAGTAAACAGTCAATGACGTTTTTGCATTTTATTACAAACGCAAAATTATGATTATTATACCTGTGAATAAAAAAGCTAAAAATATAAATTTTTTGAAAGACAGGATTGATAGATTAGTAATTTATTTTTCATTTAGTAATTAATTGGTTTGATAACATTACTTAGTATTTAAAACAAGGGGGCCTCAATACTAGGTTGTGCTTTGCAGGGCCGATGAGGGGGGGGCAGGGGGCTCCAAGCCCCGGTCCCGGAAGTAATTTAAGGACCCAGGAGTCCACATACTGTTTTAATTGTGGAGTATTAAATATTCATGATTCACAATTCGTGTTTTTTTTAAATACATTTTTAAATAATGTATTCACTTGGGGCACATCTAAATTTTTCCCCCGGGCCCGGCGACGCCTCTGGTGCTTTGGGCCCTCCAAGTGCTTGATCCGCCACTGAGTAACTCCCAACTGCAATTGTTTCACAATTTAATGTAAAATAAATAATTTTTTTTAGGGATGTCACGAAAGGCGGATCCAAAATTGTTTAAGGCTTCAATTTAAAAAGAATTAAAATCCATTTAATAGCTTGTTTTACATGAACCGTTAATGTTTGTATTGTTCCAACAAAAGTAGACGGATATTTTTGTGGTTTAATTTGAATAGAGAGATCGAAAGACGAAATGATTCTCAAAGTGTCCAAAGAGCTAATTATAGACATAAAAATGTCTGTAAACAATTAAATTCCATCCACGTTGTTCTATAAATTACCATTATCGCCATTAATTATGTACAATATTTTGCGACATTCCTAGTAAATTACGATGATATGTTTGTTTCTATCCACATGCGGTCGAAATTGTGAAACATCAGTCCAATGTCGCGTTACCATTCGAGAACAATAAATATTTTTCAAATCAGGCCGTACTTAATTAGCGCAATAAATAATTATTGACGCAAATTTACATGTAGGAATGTAATGACCGACCGTAATCTCGTTTTTGTTGATGCTTTTGATATCGCGAACGACTTGGCTGGCGCCAATTTGAAAGTTATTAAAAATTATTTTGCCGTAGTATCCCGTCTTGACAACACTCGGTTTAATACAAGCTAACGCTGTTTGATTTTTTAAATATCCCAAAAAGTTATGGAGCCTAAAGTCTGTTTTATACTATACTATTTTTTCGTTTAAGAAAATCGTATACGATTTTTAATACAAAAATTTCGTTCAAGAATTTAGCATGGAAAATATGAACCATTTATTTACATTGTACTATTTTTTGGTACGAAAACTCCCAATATATTTTGGTTACTTTTTAGTAACTTTTATCATATTTTGTTGGCACCTTGAGTAACCATGTCAAATGTTCAATTTGATCACAGAACAGAAAGCGAATCATTTTCAAATTTAACGTATATTTAACGCTTGTTCCATTCTACATATTAAGTCCTACAAAATAAATTGTGAGGGATTATAACGGTAATAATTAGTATTTAACATACAATTCATTGTACGTAAAAAAAATTTTAAAGTGTTGCTTTTGTGTCTGTCTTTTTTAAAATTTTATGTTATCCGTTTTAATTTACATTTTTACACATAAAATCCTTTTAATGAAAAGACTGTTTACATTTTACAATAAATTAGTGCGACTGTATCACTGTTATTTTTGACTTTCGAATTGTTCTACACATTCAAAAAACAAATGGTTAGTTGCACCATGTTAGCCTTGTCAATTATCAATGAATATTGTTAAAATTCCCTTGAAGAAGCCTTAAAAACATTAAGTGCGAAACGTCGGATTTTTAACCAAAATCAATAAAACCGTCCTGTAAATCCAGAGTTTTTAATTTCTAAACCTTAAAACAACGGACGTTTCAACAATTTATAATTTAACTTGAAAGTGAGATTATATTATATATTTTTAAAGGGGAAATATTGGTGAATTTAAAATGGCACAACACGTTATGAAAAAAATTCAATTAGGTAAGGTTGGACCGTTGCAAATTCGCCGCGCTAAAAGAATTGCTTTGCCTTGGCGATCGCATCATCTCACGAAATCGTTCATAACTCGAAAACCACTGAACCGAATTCGAATATCTTTACATATTCGAAGAGAGCAAGGTTCGTTTCGCTATTCATGAAAAATGCGCAATAACAAATATCGAAATGGCTCCGCAAAACGCGTACAGCTTTTGTGCAATTTTGTCGGAAAAAGATCATTTTGAGGTGAAATTGCCTCTTTTCACGAAATCGTTCATAACTTAATAACGCGTGGGCCGATTTTAAATATCTTTACGTTTTTGAAGAGGGAAGAGATTGCTTTACGATTACCGACAAACTCTTAATTTGAAACGCCGAATTGGCTTCGCACCAAACAAAAAACTTGATAAAAATTTTGGGTAAACTTCTTTGGTTGATTAACTCTCGATAGTTACACTCAAGTGAAAACCCACCTTAAGATTTACGTAGTAACTTTTCACTGTCTTGTGTCTATCTCTGTTTGCTTTTGGAAAAATCAAGAGTTGGCAACCCTTATTAAGAGGGGCGGCAAACTCAGGGACCGCCCCGGGCGGCAGATACTTTAACTACGCCACTGTATGTCGGTATTAGTCTCTATTTTTCGTAAATTAAAAAGTAAAAAAAAATCGTAGCCATTAAAGTCTACTTTTTGATTTAACTACATTAGTGTTAAAGATTATTTAATTATTTATTTCATAACCTACTTAATAAATCAATTCGACTATGTTAATTTATATTGTTATAAGTTTTTAGCTAGTTAATAATGCAGTACAGTACGCTGGACAATTTTTACTAGAACGTGTGAAAACAAAACAGCTTTTAATAATGCAAAAGCGAATAATTCGTTTAACGGTTTTTATTTCTTCCTTAAAAGCTTTTATTCAATATAGGTCGCAATATTCTTAGAAAGTGCAACCCAGTTTTTTACACGGAACACAACATTCATCATAAAAACGGTTTGTTTGTGTAGTGTTCTTAAATTCGACTGTTTTCAGTTGTTAATTAAACGAGAATGCGAAATGTAATTCCGCTGATAATTTTCATAATTACGTGTGGGCAATTAGCGTGATAACGGTGTTTTTGTAGCGCGTGTTAAAATTGATTTGTGTTCGTTTTCCTTTGAAAACAGCCCACACCGTGTTCTAATGTGGTCAAATTCCTACAATTTGTCAAATGAACTTTTCCCGTGAAAGGATCTTTAATTAATTTCGTTGCAAAAGTTGATTTTATCTCCAGTACGACTAAAGTATTGAGTTGGCCATATTTTTAGGACTAACCTGATATTTTCGGGTAAATTTAGATCAAAAGAAATCGCTGTGGAAGCATAGTTCTATTTTAGTTACCACGAAAGTAAAATTTTCATGATCAGTATGTTATACATTTTTCTTTGGTTGTGGCTATTTGCACCTACAGTAGGTACGAATAATTGGCTATTTGCACCTACTATATAGGCTAGGTATTAGTGATTGCAATACCGGACCAAAATTACGATACCGGTATTCGGTATTTATTCGCAAGTAATACCGGTATACCGGTATTAATACCGGTATTGCTTTTTTAAAAAAAGTATTAATTTTGAAAATACGATATATGCATTTTACACATATGTACATATAGTAAGTATAATGTCAAAACACAAATTACATAAAATAAAGAAACTTAAAAAATTACATAATCTGTAAAAAAATATGGACACAAAAATCTGAAGATATAGGGTAATTAATTGGGACCGGGCATTAAAAATATATGAAGAATGAAAAAGGGTATTGATCTGAAATTTTGGTTATGACTATAATGGCATATGATCTGTTTAATGAAAATATTTTCAAGATGGCGACCCTTCCGGAAATACTTTCTTTTATTTCAAATACAATGGTCTATTTTTTATTGCATTTTTGGATTTAACACGTTATTTTAGAGGGACTATTAATAGCATACTCTATACCTAAGTGCAGTCGTTTTTTAGATTTTTGGACTTTTTTGAAATTTTTTGATTTTCATCGTGATGCTTAATATTATCTATCGCCGCCATTTTTGAAGAGAAAACGCTTAAATTTAGACTATGCATAGAAGAATTTTTGCAATCGATGCATTACTTACAGCGTGTCCAAAATTTAATTTTCTTTTAATACAATTTCAGACCAATAAAACTCGTTTTTTTCAAATACAATGCCCAAATATTTTTTTTCATTTTCTAATTCAAAAGTAAATTCTACATCAATCTGTATTAGCGTATCCTATACCTATCTGCAATAATTTTCGAGTTATTAGGAATTTTTGATAAAGTTAAGAGAAATTGTAACATTTTTTAATAGTAAGCCTTGGAAATGACAACAAATATTCCAATATTGCAATATTCCTTCGTCCTCTAATAATATCATCTCTCTTTTAATTAACTTAAATACATCATTTTGTGGGACAATTTTGTGTTTTGCATTTATTGCTATTTTTTATTTATGGCAGACTGCAATTATAAAATAATAAAAATAAAATTTAAAAAAAAATATTAATACCGAATACCGGTATTAGACCATCAAATGAGACGGTATTTCGGTATTGTAAAATGGCACGGTATACCGGTATTCGGTATACCGGTATACCGGCATTGCAATCACTACTAGGTATACAGGGTGGTGCTTTTTTCGATGCTCACCATTGCTATCTTGGAAACGGTAAGAGATGCAAGGTCGGTTAAATTAGAGAAAAGTTGCAAATTTTTATGGCGATTAAGAATCTGAAAAGAAATCGTGGATATTTTGATTCATTTTTGATTTATTACAAAAAAACTGAAAAATGTGATTTTAGAAAAATATTATTATCTTCCCTGCCATTGACGCTATTTCATGTAAACTTGGTAACTTTATGTTTTTGACCGTCCTGGGTTTGATGACGTCAACAGAAATTTTCTAAGTCTTCTAGATTTCAAGTTGCGATAGTCAATTTTTTTATTTCTTATGGCCGCCATATTGGATTTTTACACCATCAGACAGACAAAAAAATTAGCTTTTCAGATTGGTAACCAACATACCTTGTTTCTTTCAAAAAACTTGTTAAAATTTGAAAATTTATGTAAATAATTCATAAAATCGAGAATGTTCTGAAAAACAATTGAAATTATAATATAAATCAAAGTGACACAACATTTTATAGGTCTAATGATAACGAAATTAAGATTGTTGGAAACATATTTAGAAGATATGTTAGGCGAATTGCCATTATTAACAATTCAAAATCATCAGTAGTTTCAGCATGAAGGAGCTGGTCCTCACAACGTCCGCATTGTAAAAGGATATTAATTTAGATGTACGGTTTCAAAATGCATGACTTGGTACGTTTGGTCCTGTTCATTGGCCTCCGCGATCGCCATGTTTAATGCCTATGGATTACTTTTACATTGATGTTGTTTATGCAACCCCAACGGAAAATATTGAACTTCTTCGCCATAAAATCAAAAATGCTTTCGACTCTATTTCTAGACAAACTATCCTAAAGGCAGTGGACGAAATGAATCTGAGGACTAACCAATACATCATACATAACGGCGCGCACTTTAAACAATTTAAATAATTATTTATCTGGTGTTTTAAATTTATTGTCCTTTCGTTATTTTATTAGACCTATAAAATATTGTGTCACTGATTTATATTATAATTTCAATTGTTTTTCAGAGCATTCTCGATTTTATGAATTATTTACACAAATTTTCAAATTTCAACAAGTTTTTTGAAAGAAAAAAGGTATGTTGGTTACCAATCTGAAAAGCTAATTTTTTTGTCTGTCTGATGGTGTAAAAATCCAATATGGCGGCCATAAGAAATAAAAAAGTTGACTATCGCAACTTGAAATCTAGAAGGCTTAGAAAATTTCTGTTGACGTCATCAAACCCAGGACGGTCAAAAACATAAAGTTACCAAGTTTAAATGAAATAGCGTCAATGGTAGGGAAGATAATATTATTTTTCTAAAATCACATTTTTCAGTTTTTTTGTAATAAATCAAAAACGAATTAAAATATCCAGGATTTCTTTTCAGATTCTTAATCGTCATAAAAATGTGCAACTTTTCTCTAATTTAACCGACCTTGTATCTCTTACCGTTTCCAAGATAGCAATGGTGAGCATCGAAAAGAGCACCACCCTGTATACCAGATGTAACTAAGGCCTGGTACACCTCCTTTTTTTCTTTAGTTTTAATTGTACATAAATAAACTTTTAGACATATGATATGTGTAAATAACAGGAATATTTGAACATATGTACACTATTATCTCACTTTAGGTTTCGCCGGAAATTGCCCTAACTTTGTTATTTCAAATGGAACACCCTGTATATATTTACATTTTTAGAAAGGATCAATTATGAATTCAACTGCACTGGTTTGGTTACTTTTTTATTTTTATTTAGTCATAGGTCCCTCTACCGTGTAGGACTTTGGTTAATTTAAAAATAACCTTAAATAATTTTTGAACAATAACTTATTTTTTTATTAAGTGAGCCGTGACCTGCATACATTGAATTTTATTTTGTCAACAAGTGTCCGACAAATGTTTTTGTAAATTTTAATTGCCATTTAGGTTACTTTAATCGGCTTTGAAGATTGCAAATCGGTTTTTTGACAAATGCAAATGTAGTAGTACATTATTATTATTATTATTTAAATAGAGTATTTCCTGACGAATTTAACAATACCAATAACTTATATTTGTGTTGGATTGCTGCTTCACAGACTTAAAATATTATAAAAACTTGTTAAGATATCCTATTAATCGCAGTACACTGTGCCTAAGGGCAAGAAAACAAATTATAGTTGCAACTAATATAGTTATTTAAAAAAAAAATGAGTGATAATTTGTTGCAATTATGCACAGTATACTACAATTAATAAAATATCTAAATAAGTTTTTACAATATTTTAAGTCTTTGAGGCAGGCAGCCTTTCAACATAAATATATGTTATTGGTCAAAAAACAGTCTGCAACCTTCAAAACCGATTAAAGTAACTTAAACGTTAATTAAAATGTACGAAAAACCTTATTCGGACATAATAAAATTCAATTTATGCAGGTAACGGCAAATAAATATTTGTCCAAAAATTATTTGAGGTTATTAAAATTAATCAAAATGATGCAGTTGTATTCAAAGTTGCCTCCTCTTTCCAAAAATGTAAAATATACAGGGTGTTCCATTTGAAATAACAAAGTGAGGGTAATTTCCGACGAAACCGGAATTGAAATAATAGTGTACATGTGTTCATATAACCCAGTATTTACACATTATCATCTGTATAAAAGTTTATTTATGAAAAATTTAAACTAAGGTAAAAAAGGGGGTGTACCAGAACTCAGTTATAAGCGGTATATGCCTATACAGTAAGTGCAAATAGCCAATTATTCGTATCTACCTACAGTAGGTGCAAATAGCCAATTATTCGTACCTACTGTAGGTGCAAATAGCCACAACCTTTTTATTTTTGGTATTTCTTGCTTCCCTTAAGAGCATCAACGATTAAAAATATAAATCAAAAATACAGGGTGTCCACCTAGTGCGTTTTTCCTTCGTATCTAGGTACTTTATTAATCAAACACACAATCAAACACACAAATACAAAAACAAATCTCTATAAAACGTTTTTGGAAATTATTAGATATACAGTGTGGTCCACATAGAAGGGCCACTATTGAGTTCTCGTAAACAGTAAGAGGTACAAAGAAGTTTAAATTACACAAATTATTCCCCTTTCTAAGACTCATTCAGTGATGCTTTAAAGGTTTAAAAAAGTTCCATGGCACGCTAGATAATAAACAAAAATATTTTTTTTAAATCGTTAATAACTCGGTTATACTTGTTGGTACAAAAATTTTTGGGGATTAAATTGTAGATTTTTTACGCACTGTAAAATGAAAGCATTCATTTGTTTTAATATTGTTTAAATCCCCAAGATAAATTACAAACTTGCATTTTTTAAAAGAAAACCATAGTTGGCTATTGCCTTATGAAAAACATTTTTTCCCCTTTTTGATGAATTTTATTTGTTTTGAGCCTAAACGTCAAAATAAATACATTAAGCCTTGTATTATTAAAAAGAGGGAAAGAAATGTTTTTTCATGAGGTCTAACCAACTATGGTGTCCATTTGAAAATATATAAGTTTGTAATTTATCTTAGAGTTAAAACAATATTAAAAGAAATGAATGTTTTGATTTTACAGTGCGTAATAAAATCTACAATTATTTCCCCAAACATTTTTGTACCAGCAAGTATGACCGAGTTATTGCCGATTTAAAAAAAAATGCTATTTTGATTTTTGTTTATCTAGCGTGCCATAAAACTTTTTAAAAACATTAAAGCATCACTGAATAGGCCTCACCAGATATGTTGTCGCTAGAATCTGATCAAGGCTAAATGTTTTGCAGAGTTATACGTGCCACTGGCCATTTCCTTCGGAAAAACGTTAAGAGCTACAGAGAAGTTTAAATTAGAAAAATTGTTATCCTTTCTGACAAAGGAGGGTCACGATATGTTGTCGCTGTGTCAATTGCATCAAGAACATCAAAACTAAATGTTTTGGAGAGTTAAACGAGCCACTGGCCATTTCCTTCTGAAAAATAGGGGAAAAACTGAAAAGTTGAATAATAAAGGTAATTTTTGCGATCGCGTTGGCCATGAAACCGTCAGAGATAAAATCGAAATTTTTTTATTTACCAATTCGCGCATCCTTTGCATGTAAAATGGTGAAAAGTTTTTAAAAAAATCTTAAACGGTTTCGGAGAAAAACGTCAAAAACGAAACCCCTGCATAAGCGCCAAGATTTGAGAAGTTGTGGTATATCTGTTATAACTAAATCTATGCAACTTGCATGGACGTTTAACATAGGGAAAACCGTTTTTCAAGGGCCTCGTTTTTGGCGTTAAATAAGGGCACTTTACTCTTGTGAATATTTTTAAAATCGCTAAATTCTAGTGTCCTATGAACTTCTTTAGGACTTTATTTCATTTTAAAACTAGTTTTAAAAGATGTACCAACTTTTATCAAGTTTTTTTTTTGAGAAATCAATAATAAAACACTTTCATTTGTTGCAGACTTTTTGAATGTTTCTATATATTTATATTATAAAAATCTCTTCCAATTACTTTAAACACTATCACGTGCAATATCTACTAATAAACGTAATTTAAACTTTTAATTTAGATGAACTTCCATCTGGTTGATATAAATTTATCGCACCATAAAGTGCGCTCTTTGTTAAAGCGATATCGCACCTTAGGGCTGGCGGTTAATTTCAATACATGTTGGTTATTTAGGTTCAGTGAGAAAACTTAACAAGGTAAGGAAGTTGAATGTACCATCGTCCCTTTTTTCTGATACCTTCAAAACGTAAATATTTTAATCAGTTCAACTGTCTGTGTTAATATACTTTCTGAAAATGCAATGAAAATTATACTTTATATTCCTCTGTATCGATGTACCTAAATTAATGTAAACACTATAATTTTGATTTAAAAAAAAAGATTAAACTACATTTAACAGAGCTTTGAAATGTATTACCTCCAGACAAATATTTAACATTACAGCGACATTCAACTATTACTGTCATTGCGTTACAACTTAATTTTTTTGATCGTTGTATTTAATTTTTTATTAATACTGTTTAACTTTAGTTCTAGTTAATACTAAAGTAATATTAAAAATCGCAATTTAATAATGCTAAAGTAAAAAAGTTGTTTAGTATGGCTGTGGATTCAATCGACACTACCCTAACTGCATTTGTTTCACCAATATTTTGACCAGGGACTAAAAACGAAAAAAAATCCGTTCGTTTCTGTTCGGTACGAAAACGAAATATATCGTTTTCGTTCTTTTCGTTCTAACCGAAAAAATCCTTTTTTCGTTTTCGGGAACCGAAATAATACCGGTTAAAACAATATTTTTTTTGTCGTCAAAAAATCATTTTTTTTTTCTATTCACCACAACCCTCTATAAATACGATAACAATATTTGCGTCAACTAAAATATAAACGATGACGATGAGGTTTGATGCTCACGGACAGCATATTAAATTTACCAAATCGTTAAACACATTAACATTTAACCATTTTATTAAGTTTAACACCCGTAAGGTGCAAAAACACAACGTGATTAGGTTAAATTAGACACACGATCTTTATCTAAAAATATGAAAATATAGCAAGAGCTATTCTAAATTTGTTTTAGTACTAAAAATCTGTGCATTTGAATTAAATAAGATCCTGCTGTAATTATTTAAAAAGACAAAAGAATGAATTCAAGTGGATAATTTACTAAATGTTATAAATAAAAAAGGTATTAAAAAAAACTGATATTAACTTGAAATATACTTTAACTTTATAGTTTGTACATACCATACAATATACATTTTCACATTCGGTTAAATCTTACTAGCAACACATCTTCCAATAAATCTTCTTTTACATTAGTCCTTTTCGAAGTAAGAATAAATTTTACTATTATTATGTCTAAACGCAAATAAAACATACACGATTGATAATATATATCCAATCAAGTGTATATTCTATATTGATGATCTAAAAAACATTAGAAATAGAGAATATCTGTACCGTTAATTGTGTTACACGAAATTGCAAGTATAAACAATAAAGTTGTTAATACATATTTACGTAAATATATGGAGAAACGTGAAGCTCACTTATTTCAAGTGAGATTTTTTACTGCCTCGTGGAGTCTCCCCAGCACAGGAGGTAAATTTGCGTTTGTGTTTATCAAATAAAATTGAAATAGCGATAAAACCGGTTAAAACCGGTTTTGGAAAATATTTATTTCGTTTTCGTTCTTGAACGAAAAACAATAATTTCGTTTTCGGTTTCGTTTTCGTTCTTAAAAAAATTTCGGTTAATTTCGTTTAACGTTTTCGTTTTCGTTCCCTTCTCAGTCCCTGATTTTGACGAATGTATTGTATACGCAAATAGACCATCGGTTCACCGTGCATTGCAATAATTTACCTCTATCTCGTTTCTATTGTAACAGCTATAGCTATTGTTGACAACATTTAAAGGCCGGGTAATTAAATCATGTTAGCGCCAGTTACATATCAAGGTCGCGTTTTAGACTTCAAGGGTCACATCTTATGGTTGTAAAAGCTGTAGATAGTGGTGTGTTTTATAATTAATTTTTACGACCAAATCTTGCACTTTAGGCTCTTTGATTATTATTGGGTTTATTATTTTGTTGCACGACAAGATAAAGATTAAGTTTTATAAACGTTTTGATTCATAAAAAATTATGAATTAGCAATAAAATTTTGTGATAGAGGTTACAGAACGACAACACAATTTTATGACCTAGTGTTGAATAAATAATATATAAAGCAGTGAAAAATTGGTACAAAAGTTTAAACCGATCGAATTTATTTGAAAGATGATGGATTTTAACTGTAAACTTAATTACTAACAAGGGAGGGTCACGATACGTTGTCGCTAGAATTTGATTCCGGCTGTGTTTATTGCATCAAGAACATCAAAACTAAATGTTTTGCAGAGTTATACGTGCCACTGGCCATTTCCTTCGGAAAAATAGGGGAAAAACTGAAAGTTGAATAATAAAGGTAATTTTTGCGATCGCGTTGGCTATGAAACTGTCAGGGATAAAATCGAAATTCTTCTATTTACCAATGTGCGCATCCTTCGCAAGTAAAATGGTGTACATTTTTCGAAAAAATCTTAAACGGTTCCGAAAAAAAACGCGAAAAACGAGACCCTTGTAAAAACGGTTTCCCCTATGTTAAACGCCTATGCAAATCGCATAGATTTAATTATACAACTTTCCAAATCATAGTGCTTTTGCAGGGGTTTCGTTTTTGACGTTTTTCTCCGGAACCGTTTAAGATTTTTTCAAAAAACCTTGCACCATTTTACTTGCAAAGGATGCGCGAATTGGTAAATAGAAAAATTGCAATTTTATCTCTAACGGTTTCATAGTCAACGCGATCGCAAAAATTACCTTTATTATTCAACTTTCCAGTTTTTCCCCTATTTTTCCGAAAGAAATGGCCAGTGGCACGTATAATTCTGCAAAACATTTAGTTTTGATGTTCTTGATGCAATAAACACAGCCTTGATCAGATTCTAGCGACAACATATCACGACTTTCCCTGGTAAGCACAACTTTAAACGGTTTTTAAACTAAAAAAAAAAACGGCCCTTTCATTAAATTGAAGAACTGTTAAGGAAAATTGAATCTATTTTGCGAATTAAATAATATTCATGACATGTTTGTTTCTATGTTTTAAACCTGTAATATTATCATGTTTTTTTCCCCAATTCATCATTGTACGCCCAGAAGCTTAATAGAACTGAAAAAGTTTATAGAAATCAGTTGACAGACAAAGAATGCAGTGGTCTGTGATTTGTTTAATTTCGCAATGACCTAAAATGTTATTGGCAAATTATTTATAATCTATCGCAAAAATGCCCGAAATTGTCCAATTGCATTGTACATAATCTCCCACCATGTTAAGTTCTAAATCATAACTAAAACTTTATTGGCGACTAAAATAAACACATCCTGATAGTGTCAAATATCCAATGATAACCGACGGCCAGCTTACAAATTGAGTTAATCTTTGGCCCTGTGCTGATGTATATGTTTTTAAAACACATTAATTAAATAAATCTGTTTGTAATGACTTAATTAATGTTAATTGCGTGTTGTTATCAGTTTTTTTTTTATTGGTACGAATAATAAAATTTATTTTGACACCAATAACTGATTTCTTGTTTACCTATTAAATGTGAAGTAAATTTTTAAGTTTGTTAAGCATTACTATGTTAACATTTTGAGTTTCATGTCAGGGTGCATACTTCTGCACGGAAATCTATACAGGTTGTTATAACAAGCACAAAATTGTGTCACAAAAAATGTGCACATAATTTAGAATTTATGCTCAGAATTCCGTTGTAAAGAAAATTAAAAACATAATTTATTTTTTTTAGATATGCAACGACTTCCGGTTAAAAGAAAGGCATTCACATAAAACTCTATGAAAAAATTACGTTTAAAAAAATATTCACTTAATTTCACTGCGTCATGCAGGCTTCAAAGAACGTAATAAAGCTGCTTGAAATTTTTTTGAAGTCGAGAGAGTTAATTAAAAAGACGTCCTCCGTCTTAGTACACATAATTTGCCAATGAAACGATTGTAAATAGAAATCAACGTTAAATTTATTGACGTAGTTTTTTTTTTTCTATTTGTAGTAACTGATGGTTTTCTTTGAATTGTTTTGTTACTATTGGTTGTCTTCTAAAATTAATTAATCGTGTAAGTTTTGTGTTTCCGTTTATTTGAAAACAAATTTTTAATAATGTTTTAACGCAAATATGTTTTCGTTTTCAAAGTTATTAAATAAGGATATTAAAATTTCACACCTATATTCAAATTAGAAATTTTCTGGATATTTTGATATTTCGCGTCTTTTTCTAACAACATATTAGATAATATGATTTTTCAGTGTTGTTTGAAGGTGAATTTAAGAGGAAATTTTATGTAGGTACCTACTTAATTTTTGTCGAGATATATCTGTCAACATTGCACAAAGCGCCAAAATTAAATTAAACAAAAACGAATTTCATTTATTGGTGTTGATAAAAATTTAGGCATTATATAATTGGTTGTAATGCAGGACCGGTTTTACCATTAGGCGAATCTAGGCAATTGCCTAGGGGTGCCAAGATACTGGGGTACCAGCCTAACTCATAAAAAAATTAATTAAATTTTAACAGATGCGAAAAACATCGCTGAGTAAGTTGTAATGCCTAATTTTGAATAAGAAAGAGTTCGACATGAAAAGAAAAGAAACAGTTTGTGTATGAAGAAGAGGATGTAATCATAACAAATTTTAAACAAAAATTTAAAGTAGCCTTTTTTGTAATTATGATAACGCAATTGCACCTGTTGATGAAAAATTCAAGCATATCCCAACAGTTAATTTGGATAAATGTAGAAGAATTATATTTGGTAGATGTTTTGTACTTATTAAAAGGTTTCCCCGTAGTAATATTTTCAATCATTTTCCACCTTCACAGGGGGATGAAAAATGCGACCCCAATTGGTTTTTTTATCAGAACTTTTTGGTGGGTTGAAATTTTGCAATTCAGTATGACGTTTACGCGGCGACAACGCTAAAACGCCTGTCAGTTGTACCCAATATGAACATAAATAAACCAATGGTAACCACCAAAATGATTCGTTTTATATTGGAATATTAATTTAATGGTGCATGTTTACTTAAGTTTATTTTTTACTCAAAAACAGTAGGTTTTACGAGAAAAGTCATAGTATAAAAAACACTTCTAAATAAATCAAGCTTTACAAAAAAGAATTTTTTAACTGCAAAATTTTAACCCACTAAAAAGTTCTGATAAAAAACCAACAGAAGTCGCATTTTTCAGCGCCCTGTGAAGGTGGTAGATGAATGAATATATTACTAAGGGAAACCTTTAAATAAGTATAAAACATCTACCGAATATCATTCTCCTACATTTATCCAAATTTAAGAAATAAAAAAATACCTTATTTTACCGCTCTTCTTTAGGGGGTAATTCCGAAAGGAGATGTCTAAAAAAAATATTTTATATTAAAGACCCCCCTTAATTTTCGATAAGGAATCACCTCCCGATTTTTTTCGCAATATTTAAGAAACACCCTGTATATAGCGCATGAAAATTCATCTCCAATCGATATTGATGAATTAATTCAAAACTTCGCCAAAGCAAAAGCCCGAAAAAATAATTTTTCACCAGATGTAAAATTTTTCTTCCTATACAAATATTTAGAGTAATCATGTACATAGGTATACAAATGTATTATTGTTAATTAATTAAAAAACCTTTTAAAGTTCGTAAAGATACTATTTTTATCAATAAAAATATGTTTTCGGAAATTTACACGCGTTAAAATTCGTTCATTTGCTGCTCCCTGCTCCCTATAAACATTACACGATAATTTTGTTTGCCTTAATGCCATATTTTCTTCACGTGTTGCGAACCTTCGCTTTTTCAAATTGTCGCCTAGCAATTGTGGTTTAAAAAAAATTCGAAAAAAGAAGCAATAATTTGGGATGACCTTTTTTACACTTTTAAGTCAAAATAGTAACTTAATTCTTCGATAAAACAACAAAACATTTGAAGTAAAGTTTTACTTCTCTTTTGAGTTGACTGAAGCATCCAATTTACATTTAGAACATCAGTATACCCTTTTTAATTTTGTTCTATTTTCAATATCGTGTATGTATTTTTAAAATTTGTTGTAGTTCATTTTACATTTCACCTTTACAAAGATCTTACTCGACGGTTGTTCTAATCTTTAGGTATAGTTTTATGCAGTTTCTAATGCTCGATTTGAATTAATATTTGGATTGTATTTCAATCCATGTTTTTACGAGTGAAACTTCAAAGTTAATTTGTACAGGGATATGTGTTACAATGTATTCCGATATCGATATTCAAATCGAATTTTAAACCCACTGCATTAAAAAATAAAAATGCGCATATCATTTTTCGTGTTGCTCAAATAAACTCGGTGCAATACTATCGCTACATGATCAAAAATAAATATCCGCAAAACGTTGGGGGCGTATTCTTTGATATAGTAGACTCCATGGAGAGCAAAACTTACAAGTTACCTTTTAATAAAACGGTTGGCAATATTATCGTGTAGCTAATATAGTCTAATAAAAATCGTGTGGGATTTGTCCTTAAAAAACTTTGCCACTGATCCGAAACTTACTGCAACTCATAAATGAGTTATAGTTAACCATACCCACTTTTCGGTAGATACGTCATTTTTAAAGCTTGATTTAAAGATTGTACAAGAAAAATTTAATAAACGATGAACTCTCGACTATAAAATTTTGTAATAACTCAATGTTTGCGTCTTGGTTTTTAAAAATGCAACAAATAAGTTTAGTTTCAGTTTGTATTAACTTTATATTTTACGTCAATTTACAGTGGAAATATTTTGCAAAAACCAATGATATTATGAAAATAAATTTTTTAAGTTTATTTTTCGAGTCACATAAACTCTCGAAAATCTTTTAAAAAATGTCAGTGAAGTAAAAAATTATTTCCAGTTTTTATAGTTCTTAAAAATTCGAGTTTAAGAATAGGGATTTCGCTTATTTTAATAGCTAGAGTAGGTATAGGTTTAAATTTGGCAAAGTTACTAAATTTTGTGCTCAATAATAAACCGAAGAGAAGTTGGAAGTATCTCAAACGGTATCCGAGAAAATTGGGAAAAACCGGGAAATACGATTTTTGAAAATCGTCTATAATTCCTTTGGAGTATGAAATATTTCAAATGTGTAAAAACATTGCCCAAGCAACTTTTTAAGCCGAATCGAATGGTGGTCACAAATTTTTCCTAGATCGATTTGTTTTTGTTTTACGACAACCAACTTTATTTTTTCTTATGTTCGCAATTTTTGCTATTTACGTAATCAAATATGTAGCATTTATTTTTCTGAATCCATTGATGTATCACACATGGTATTTAACTTCTACATTAATTGTCAAATTTGTAAAAATATGTTTTTAACAATAACTATAAATCAGGTTGGCCGGTCATTGTAGTTTATGTTGTTTCCATGACAACCAATTAACAAACTAAAAGTTTTGAAAGCCTATTACCTGTCAGATTAATAAATTCGTAAAAATGAACTTTAATAACAAAGAAAAAGCGATGTGCTGCAAATTGTTTACACTGTTCTTTTAAGTTTTGTTATACTTTAACACATTTTTTAAACAACTTAAACTGAAGCTTTAAACAGCATGCTTACTTAAGTTTGTTTAACGTAAAAAAATTGTGTTTTTCCGGATCTGTTTGTAATAAAAATGTTTTTTTTAAAATTTCATCTTAAACCCTTCTGCCATATTATTTTCTGGTTTTGGCAAAAGCCCTGTATTTTCCTAAGTTTCTGTCCAACGTACAATATGTGTGCGAGGGTTGTTTTCCTTCTGGATATGTTTCTGGTTAGTTTGTTGATTGGTTGTCATGGAAACAACATAAACTACAACGACCGGCCTACCTGATTTATAATGGTTATTGTTTAAAACATTTAAAAAAAAAATTGACAATGAATAAAGAAGTAAAATACCATGTGTCATATATCGATGAATTCAGAAAAATAAATGCTCTTTGATAATGTAAATAGCAAAAATTGCGCCCATAAGAAAAAACAAAGTTGGTTGTCATAAAACAAAAACGAATCGATCTAGGAAAAATTTGTGACCACCATCGGTTTCGGCTTAAAAAGTTGTTTGGGCAATGTTTTAACACATTTGAAATATTTCAAACGCCGAAGGAGTTATAAACGATTTACAAAAATGGACTCCCAGTTTTTCCTAATTTTCTCGGATACCGTTTGAGATATTTCCAATTTATCTTTGGATTATTAACAAGCACCAAATTTAGCAACTTTGCCAAATTTAAACCTAGGGGTCGGATACGGATAAGATACATTAATTATATATAAATATATTGTCAACGTGCTTTACATTACATCCTCATGTCACATAACATAACCTTAACCTTCCATGCTATTGCCAACCTCTACTTATCAATCCCCTACACTAGCTATTATAATAAGCGAGATCCCTATGCTTAAACTCGAATTTCAATCACCCTGTATATTGTTTAGATCCCCTGAAAATATAATGTATTTATCACGTTCAACAAAATGTAAGTTTTTAATAAGCACCATTTTCAGTTGATCTGTAATTAAAGCCAATTGATTACATTATCGAAATAGTGGATTTTACTTGTGTAAAAAAAATCATCAAAGGAAAACAAAGATCATTATATTTAAGTTGATTTCATGACAATGCAGTGATTTTATATTAGAAAATGTGAATTATTTAAAATTTAATGATACTCAATCGATTCTGCTTTGTTTGAAAGTTTTTTAACTTTTATTTAAGAAAACATGTTTTTCTTTGCAATTTCTTTTAAGATTAAGTCGAGGGACTTATGTTAAATATACGTAAACAAAATACAACCAAATTGGTATTGAGTTTGATTGAGTCTGATATATTTCATGTACAAAAATAATGACTGACAAGGTGATCGAAATATAATTTCAATAAATTTGGTCATAGACCTCACTGTCTGAAGAAATATTAAACAAAGGTCAGTTTTTAAACTTTTTAGCCGTTGATTTGAAACGATATTTATTTTTGCAATTATAATAAAAACAATTGTAATTTTTTTGAATAATTCTTTAAATAACTATAAGATTGAAGCAAAATGTTTGGAACCACTAAACTGCAGTTTAGCCAACTTTAAAAGTAGTTCATAAGATGTAAAATAGCACATTTAACTGGTAAATTAAAGAAACAACTCGTGAATATTTATTCCGCTCTCACCTGTTGCTAAACGATCTTCTTGCACTTGAATGTTGATGTCGACGGTTGCGCGTCGGGGCGCTCGAACGGCACAAACAGTGGATCGCACGAAAGTGACGCTAACAATCTGTTTCCATTCCTTTTGTAGACGCCATCCGATATCGTTTGATACTCTTGCACATCGTGCTAAATGCGTGTTGCCCAAAAGGCCAAACTTTGGCTTCACAAATATTGTTTTTATAACGAATTGGTTTCTTAATCGGGCGATTCTTTTTAAAGAAAACAGTTTTATGTTTCACGAGTTATCGCAAGGTTTTTTTTTTGGATTCCTCAAGAGTTTAATAAGCATGTTTTTATTTGTTGAGCACTAGTGGGAGGAGCTTATCTAATTCATGCTTAGTATGAGAAAAATTTATTATTAGTTTGTGTAATGAGGAATCATTGCTTTTTAATAAGATTAAGGTAAAGCTGACAAATTGTTGTTTTAATAATACAATAATTTTAAATACGATTATTTTTATTGTCAAGATTATAAATAACCTGCTTCCAAATTCTTTGTTGAAATATATGTACCCAAAACTCTGATATTCATAATTATCCGACTAGAAACTGTAAAGACTTTAAATTGCCATTCAGGACACAAAATTACACTCAAAAATCTCTATTTTATAAAGGACTGAAATTTTATAGCGGTCTAACAAGCGAACTTAAAAATGAAACTTATATTGTAAGGTTTAGACGTAAGCTCAGTAGTTATATTAAGGGAAAGTTTTAATTTTTATACAGGGTGTTTCACTTTTCCATGGGGCACTATTGCTCACCCTAAATAGGTAGAGTAAAGTGCCCTAATATGGAACAGTTACTTATTATGGAATACATCAGTTTTATGACAATGAATAAGCGATATCTGTTGAAAAGTATATGTACCTATTTGTACATTGATCACACATTCCCAAATGTAAAATAGTTAAAAATTATTTACTAGATTACATAACAGTTTCAAATATATTTTAGACGTACTACTGAGTTTTTAGGCTATATCTCTCAGTGCAAAATATTATATGCTAAGGTAAATGATATAAAATATTTTATTGCATGTTTATTTAGCATGAGCCTTTACATTTCAATTAAATAGTCCAAAATTTTGATAGGGACCATTTCATGTTTTACATATACCGATTTTTGAAATGTCACATTGATACCTAATATGGAATACGTAGAGGTGCATTATAATAAATATGATTATGGCCACTAGGTACAGGAATATGGGTTCAGTGTCAAAAGTGTCAGAAATGGGCACACGAAAAATGTGCAAAATACAAAAAAAAACTATTCTATTGTCCTACCTGTAACAAATAAATAAATTATCAACATTAGTTCGAATGACACTTGAATTATAAATTAATTTACATAAATAACAGAGTTTTGGTTTCGTTTAAGTAATAATGTAAATCAAAAAAAGAAATAAAAGATTAATCTATGAGCAGTTGTTTATTTTAATGTATATTTGCTATATAATTTTATATTCCATATTAAGAACCCCTGGTATTCCATATTAGGTTCCCCGGGAGCTTAATATGGAATAGTAGTAACATTTAAAAAAAATAGCTATATAAAAAAATATATATCTACAGTAATATCGTACCATCATTACAAATTCCTTATAATTTTTTTTGCAAAATTTTGTTGAATAAATGTGAATATTATTGCCGAAAACAAAAAAGTATTCCATATTAGGCCACTTTACTCTAATGAAAATACAAGGTTGGTTAAATGGGACAAAAGTTAGCTATGTAGGAGTGTATTATAAAAAAGATGGCGATTGTCAGATTTTTATGTTAATTTTCGCCACTAATGGCGAAAATAATGTCAATGTCAAAATCAAATTGTAAAATTTACGATTTTTTTAAAGCTTAAACTCGTAATAAACTAAAATTGCGTTAATATTCTTATCCATTCTTTTCCATTAATATAATGATAAGAGCGACACTACAACACATTTACTATGAACATTTCTGCTAAACTTCTATACAGGGTGATTTATTTTACCATTTTCGCGAAAAATTTGCTCCTAAGTTCGATCTAAAAATATCGCGAAAAGCAGAATATTGCAACTTGTAGAGTAAATGCTCATTAATCGTTAATTTAGCGGAACTTCTTCCCTCATTATTAGTATGTTTTGTTATTAAAAACTGCAAAAATCGGTAATTACTTCTTTATTACGAATATTAGCTACTCTATATTTTTAGATCGAGGTTAGGAGCAAATTTTTCGCGAAAATAGTAAAATAAATCTGATTTCGCGACAAACGGTGGCAGATACCAAGAAAAGTCAAGAGACACTTTTTGTTTTAAAATAAAATGCTCTACCCAAACACAAGTTCAAGTTTGATTTTAAACAGGGTCGTATTGTTTTTTTTTATAAAATTCATTGAAACTGAACCCCCACTACTCCGCCACTGGTTGCTTGTGGGACTTGAAATTTTCACCGATTGTGGTAACCTGTAAGGTGGTGCTGTATACCAAATTTGATTTAAATATATCTACTGGTTGAGAAACGATTAAACATTATCGTTATTTTTCCGAAAATTTCAATACCCTGTATCTTTAAAATGAAGCGTTTTTGGACCCATGTTGATAAGGAATATTCGCATTAAAATAGGTTTTTCTATCGACTGTTAAAGTCCTGCTACTAAAAAGTGGACCACCCTGTATACATGAGAGGTACAAGAAAAATATACATGGTTCAAATCAGTAATTAACAATACAAATTTTAGTAATTTAGAGTCAAAAATGAAAGAATTGACCACAATATAATACAATAAATGTTGTAGGATAAGATTTGCCTTACAGAGTTTGATTTTTATTTAATAAAATTGTATTGTATTGTATTTTACTTAATTGTATTGTATTGTACTTAAATACTTTGCACTGTACTGCAGTATTTTACAAAGTACTTAAGTAATTTTTGTGGTACTGAAGTACTAATACAAGTAATAAGTACCAGTATTTTCACCGAAGTACTTGAGATTCAAGTCCTAAGTAACTAATTTTAAAATGTGATGCAGTACAAGTCTTAAGTACCGGAAAAGTACTTGAAAAAAGTACTGAAGTAAAAAAATACTTAAGTAATGTCCAGCTCTTGCGAGTTTGATGTTAGTCAACAAAGGTTGCCATCGTAAGAAAAAAGTAGAGGAAACAGTTTTTTGACCAATTTTTTTGTGTTTCTATGAATTAAATAGTTGGTATTGAATAACAGAAATTTACAACGTCGATGTCGTTAAACATTCCATTCTTTTTGATTTAAAAATTAAGATCTAGAAAATATTTCCTGTCATGTAAGTCTTAAGAGATTGTTTATTATTTCAGTTGCAGGAATGAAGCATATTAAAAGTCCTCAATTAGATTTGTGTACAGAAAACCACATGTAACGATCGTTATTAACTAATCCACATAATTTTATTTTGGTAAAAACTGGCTCTTTGAAGTTGTAATAATGAACAAACGACCAACGGAATGTTATACCTACATTTGCGTAATTAATAAATACTTTAAACAGTCCGTTTTGGGATTTTGTAATGTTTTCCCTGTTTTCTGGCTACGATGTATTTATTAATCCGATGTAGGCGTGAGTTAATCATCTCAATTTTCATTTTAACATTATTAGGGGTTGACCCTCAGATGAACTTAAGAGATTCGACACAGTAATCTCGAACTGGTTAAAAATACAGGATTGTTAATTAATTATTCAACAATTCTGTGAATGAATTCGTGAAATCTGAATGGAGATTTGACTGCTAAATAATTACATTTTTCTTAAATTCCAGCACACCAGTCTCGTTAATATAGAAATCTTGTAAATTCGTAGGTAATTTTATTTAATAAACTTGTTAAATACATTTTTGCTTATTTCTTATAAGTCAACTGATACTTTGTTCAATAAGTGATGGTTTCCGTCTTTTAAAATAAAGAAGTTATTTTTTTTTAGCGTGAATAACAATACTAACGAGTAACGACGGACGGTCACGATATGTTGTCGCTAGAACCTGATCAAGGCTGTGTTTATTGCATCAAAAACATCAAAAATGAATCTTTTCCAGAGTTATACGTGCCACTGGTCATTCATTTCGGAAAAATAGGGGAAAAACTGAAAAGTTGAATAATAAAGGTAATTTTTGCGATCGCGTTGGCCATGAAACCGTCAGAGATAAAATCGAAATTCTTCTATTTACTAATGCGCGCATCCTTTGCAACTAAAATGGTGCAAAGTTTTTGAAAAAATCTTAAACGGTTCCGAAAAAAAACGCGAAAAACGAGGCCCTTGTAAAAACGGTTTCCCCTATGTTAAACGCCTATGCAAGTCGCATAGATTTAGTTATACAACTTCTCAAATCATAGCGCCTTTGCAGCGGTTTTGTTTTTGACGTTTTTCTCCATAGCGTTAAAATAAAAATATATAACAAAAACTAAACATTAACTATTAAATATTGTTTTAAATATAGTACAGTGTTTCCTAAATATTGCGAAAAAAATTGGAACGTGATTCCTTATCAAATATTAAGGGGGACTGCTATATTACATTTTTTCCTTAGACGTCTCTTTTCGGAGTTACATCCCCTGATGGGGAAATAGGGTTTTATTTTATTTCTCAAATTTGGATAAACGTAGAAGAATGATATTTGGTAAATGTTTTGTACTTATTGAATGGTTTCCCATAGTAATATTTTCAATCATTTCCCACCTCCACAGGGGGCTGAAAAGTGCGACCCCTGTTGGTCTTTGAATCAGATCTTTTAGGTAAGTTGAAATTTTGTAATTTTAAATAATTTTTTTGATTTTTTCATTTAGAAACTTTTTTTATTAGTTTTTCCTGAAAAACTTACAGTTTTTGAGTAAAAAATATAATAAGTAAACATGCACCATTACATATTCCAATATAAAACGATTCATTTTGGTGGTAACCTTGGTTTGTTTATTTTATTACAAAATTTCAACCCACCAAAAAGTTCTGATTCAAAAATCAACAGGGGTCGCACTTTTCAGCCCCCTGTGAAGGTGGGAGATGATTGAAAATATTACATTGGGAAACCTTTTAATAAGTACAAAACATCTAGGTAACAAATATCATTCTCCTACATTTATTCAAATTTGGGAAATAAAATGAAAACCTAATTTTAGCGCTCCCCTTTAGGGGGGTGTAACTCCGAAAGGAGACGTTCAAGAATTTTTTTTTAAATAAAAGTCTTTTCTTAATTTTCGATAAGGAATTACCTCCTGAACTTTTTCGCAATATTTAAGAAACATCCTGTATATTTAGGCTTTACTTGGCGGGCCAGATCAAGACACATGGCGGACCGCATGCCGACGCCTGTAAGTAGATAATAATTATTGTAATTGATCTTGAAAAAACAATTCTTCATTTCCATTGATTAAAGCTTCATTAACATCTTCTTCGTCAGGAACTAGCAAATAATCTAATTAACATTTCTTAAGCAATTTTGTAAATTAAATATTTCTGAGACTTATTAAACCAAGATTATCTCATTGTAAAAGTGGAGGTCCATTACGTCTTGTTTTATAGATGACAAGTCTGGTAATGGATCAAATCTTTTACTGTAATATTTACTGCACTCACGACAAATTTTCTCTCAACACGTGGACCTATTCAGTTTTCTAGTAGATATAAAGGATGTGTTTTTTGTTCGCCTTTTGTGTGTGATAATATGTTGCTACTTCTTAATGGATGATACACTAATCTTAGTGTATGGGGTAATTTTTATTGTATTAAAAAAAAAACATCTTATTAAAAACCTAAAATATTGTAGAACAAAAAATTAAACGAAAATGTTGACATCGATTTTATTTTTATGGTCACACAGTGGTGTTAAAAGTAATGGACAGGGTGAGCTAAACATCAATACACTACCCCAGTTATCTGATTTGTTTTTACTACGAACCCCAATAACATTCATACATTATTAAAGATTATTTACATTTAAAGTGAAGATGGTCAGCTTATTTAAAAAATTATTGTTGGCCAAAAATTCATTTAAGGTCTTTAAAAATTATCAAAAGAGCGTAGTTTCATTGAAAATAGGCCACGAAACTTCCATGAAAAATGTTGTAATTTAATTCCTGTTTGTAAACAATAATAATAGCATTGTGTAATTTGTTTTTTTGTTCTCTAGTTTAAAGTTAATTCATACACCATACTAATACGTTTTTCTCATATTTTAATGCAAAATTTACCTTTTTTTTAATACGGTTGGTTCAGCAAAAAATTCGAAAGTACCATTTTTCCCATGTTTTCATAATTCATGCAGAAATATACCGGGTGTAAATGAAGTGTGGTACGCCCCCTTTTGTTCTTTAGCTTTGATTTTAGATAAATGAGATTTTAGATATACAGGGTGTCACACAAAAAACGCCGCAAGCTGTAACTCCGTTGTTTGTGGTCCGATTTTGGTGAACAAAAAAGTAAATGAAATGGCTCCTCAAATACTATAAACTGAATTGTATTTCAATTTTTTTCAAGTTGAACCTAAATGTCAAACGATAGTCAATTTTTTTTCCAAATGGCACCATCTATTTTTTTTTACTTAATCTGGTAGACATATTTCTTCTGAATTCAATGATGTAATCATAAGTAAATTTTAGTGCAAAACTAATAAGAAATAAAAAATAAAAGTTTAACTAAAATAGGTTAGGTTTCACAAAATTTTCAAGCGTGGCGTGGAAAACAAAAAAAATCTTAATCAACAAATTAATGTCATTTAAATTTTAAACGTCAGTGTGGTATTTAATTTAATTTATCCCAATTTGGTATCACTGACATCCTTTTCAGAATTTTTGTACACGTATGGACATCTATCCGTGTTTATTTTTGCTGTTAAATAAACTCCATACGAAAAATAAGCACAAAATCGCGCATAGGTACTGCTGATGCGGAAAGATTTTTTTTAACAAACATCTGGAAAATCATGTCAAATTTCCGCTTTGTGAAAAATATTTTCCGATGACATAAATTAATTATATTTCAATTACTTTTTTGTTTATTACGTGGCGAAATACTCAGTGAAACGGTATGCGGGCGTCAAATTTGACGTCCGTATTAAAATATCAAATTCAAAACGTGTCATTTTAAGTGAATCGTGTATAAATTAGGCCTTTTTGTGTCACTAATTCTGCACGATGAAGTGTGCGCTGATGTAGGACTTTGAAAAATATGTACAAGCATTCGTAATTACCGTGCTCTTTCGATTTTTGAAATTATATTTATATTTTGTAGGCACTCATTTCTGGTGCGCGGTCAATCAATCAACAAAACCTACGCTGAAAAAGTATCGGAAATAAATATTAATACAGAATTGTACATCGCGAAACCATCGACATTTATTACTGCCGTAAAATGTTGAATGACATCTCGCTTTTTAACAAGATGTATACAATTTAATTTTCACAAAATGTGGGTGCAGGAATTAAATTATTTTTAACGAGATGCCATTGTACACAACTTTATTTAAGATTTATATTTTACAAGTCTTAACCTTTACGGAAGTAACTAAAAAACTGCAATTTCTAGGTATTTACAAAAAGATATTTACTAAATAGATATTTATGGTGACCTTAACTCGAAACAATTTCAAGGAATTCTTTAAAAAGAAGAATGAAAATTAATAAAAACCCTACGAAAAACACAGAAGCAAATTGTTTTGTTATTAAAGGACAATACTAAACGCATAGTTGGAAAATCACCTTGACTTGATATTTGTAAACAAACCGATATGGTACGAAGCAAGTTTTGTTAAATTTGTTGCAGCAGTTCATTTTTCTTTAGTTACTTTTAGTAGCGTGCAGAGGGAGTGGGGGTACCGGTGCGACGGCTCCGGGCATACGTATCGGGGGCATATAATCGAAGAGTGAAATAAAAATCTATCAATTGTCCCATTACCGGGTTTAATAAGTATTAATTTTTTTGCTCATATTAAAGTTAAAGATTTTAAACTTAAAAACGCAGTAATCGAGAAATGTACATTTAGAACCAACTCGACACTGCCCTAAAATTTTATTACGGATTAGCAGCTTCCGGTCCTCGGCAAATAGCCATTGTAAAAATTGAAGAAATTATCTTCAATGCAATACATTTAGGATATAAATATTGTGACTTGGGAGGACTTTGGGAACAATGGAAGAACATTATGCGAGCAATCAAAAACTTTTCTAAGGTATTAAAAAACCTAAGACAAGATAAAAGCCATACATTAAAACAGATATGTAATGGATAAACAGAAAAAAATATTGACAACAGAAAAATAAATTATCGAAAGGTGGGGAAATTATTTTAAGGAGTTATTGGAAAGTGATAACGTAATGAATGACGAGGAAGAAGAGCAAGGGCAGGAGGAATACGAAACAATTGAACAAGAATATGAACAAGAAATAACCGAAGATGAGTTGGATAGAGCGATACATGAAATGAAAATTGGAAAAGTAGCAGGGCATGATGGCGTTTTACCTGAAATGATAAAGTACATGGGAGTAGATGGAAGAAAAATGCTGCTAAGAATAGTAAATAAAGCATGGTAGGAAAAAGATATTCCAAAGAACTGGAAGGTATCTGTTATATAACAAGGACAAAGGTTATGGTTATAGCGAAAAATCATGAAACAGTTACAAGTATGCTCGACCAAAAAAGATAGAGCAGATAGCAGATTTTAAATATTTAGGAACAATAGTTGCAGGAAATGGTAAATTGGAGGAAGATCTGAATAACAAAATAGCGGCAACTACGAAATTTTACTACGGCACTAATAAATGTTTGATAAGTAAGAAGGAAATATCAAAAGAAACGAAGACGCGAGTGTACGTACCCATACTCACGTACCTACAGTTCAGAAACTTGGACACTAACTCAAAAACAGGTACAGGAAATGAGAGAGGGATGTAGACTGATCGATAAAATCAGTAAAGAAAAAATTCGAAATAACCTAGGACTAACAGATGTTAAGAAAAAGATGGAGACGAATCAATTAAGATGGCTTGGACATTTGCTGCGCATGCTAGAAAGTAGATACGCTAAAATAGGATGGAAAATGCAGATAAAGGGAAAAAGAAATAGAGGAAGACCAAGAATAAAATGGGAAAAAGAAGTGAGGCGGAGACTAGAAGAAAAAGTAGTCAGCTGGAGAGATGTGCCACAATTAGCTAACGATAGGCAGGAGTGGAGAAACATAACACAGAAATAGAAAATCACACCTCAACACCGAAAGTTACAACAGGAACCGATTAAGAAGAAGAAGATATTGTGAAAAATGGGGAATACCTATTTCCCGAACTACAAGAAGAAGAATGATGCCTGGAGAATCAGCAAGAGATAGTGGACCGACGGCACAGCAAAAAATTAATAGAAATATGGTGGAGATCGTAAACCGATTAAAAACGGAAATTGAAGACCGTAGTGTTCGCCTTCAAGTAACAATTGAAGATGAAAACTTGAGAGATTAAAAAAAAAGAATGTTTCGATTTCGCAAATTATTATGATAATGATGTGAAAGCCATTCCCTTAGGTATATGACGAAATTATTGATTTTCTAATGCTCCTTTAAGCTGGAGGAAATACAGTTCCTCCTGCTCCTAAAGATGCTTTGGAGACTTTACTTCAGTTTGGAAAGGATGTATTTCCAACTATGTGCATTGCATACTGCTTGTGAGAGGTCATTTTCAAAACTAATATTAATAAAAACACATTTGAGATCTTCCATATCACAAGAGCGATTGACCAACTTGGCTTTAATTAGCACTGAAAAAGAATTCCTCACAGATGATGTGAAAGATGAAGTAGTGCAAGTGTTCTCTGAAAGGAGATCTCATTTGGGGAACCGAACGTAATACTTTCGCCATACGTAGTATGAATTTTCGAATTCCATATTATTTCGACGAATATACACGTTTTGAGGTCTCCTGACTCGTTTTGACCATTTTCGCGATGACATGTGCGTTGTGTGTATGTGCCAGACGTTAAAATTGTGTATTTTTGACATAAGTTATCGATAGAGCCATAAAAAGTGTCTTACAAAGCGCGTGCATTTCGTTATTTTTTTTTTTTTTAAATAATAAGTAATATGTAGGATGTTTAAGATTTAACGTTCTCCCAAAATTACATAAAAACGATAATAAATTAAATATTCTGTTTATCTAGGATTGTAGGGGGTCTATAATAAAAATAGTATATTTTACAACAAGTGATGAAAGTCCAGTTTTTTTTCGTGAGGTGAGATTTATTGACAAGCCGCAAAGCGGCGAGTGAGCAAATCTCACGAACGAAAAAACTGATTTCATCTCGAGTCGTAAAGCTATTTTTTCTACGAATTTAAAATTATATTATAGAACGAACGTTAATGTAAACGAACCAAATGACAATTATTATGTATAAAGTTTTATTTAATCATTTCATTTCCATAGCGACACCACCACACTGACATTGACATAAATAAAATTATAACCTGCAAACGAATATATGTAATATTAATTTTTGTGCCATTCTTAGGCTTTTATATAAAATGCTACATTAAAATTAAATTATTTGCTAAGAATATTAACGCAATTTTAGTTTATTATGAGTTTAAGCTAAAAAAATCGTAAATTTTACAATTTGATTTTGACATTGACATTATTTTTGTCACTAGAGACGAACGTAAAACTTTCATGTAGGGTAGGCAGTGAAACAATGACAACTTTCATATACATGAGTAGAACATTTTTTAAAATTAGGTACAAAATGATTTAGAAAATTCAAAATTTTTCGTAGGGGCACACAATTAAAGAATTGGCCCCGGGCATCACCAAACCTCTGCACGCTACTGGTTACTCTTGATTCCAAGAAGTTTCTCAGGTCAATTTTGATGGTAATTGCATCTCAATTTTATATTGCATTGTAGTGGAACGTTGTTATTTATTGTTCACGTGATTTGTTTTACAAATACGATTATGTTAACATATTCTCGTATCTATTTAATTACGGGTGTAATTATTTTTGGTTCATTAACAGTGATGCTAAAAATATCCACAGGCTAACTAATAATAACTTTTTATCTCGAGCCTTGATAGTGACAGGCGACGTCTTCTTGCCTTTTTTATGTCTCTGTTTTTAATAAATGGGGATTATGGTCATATTGTTTTGTAACAATTTATGATTTTAATTTCGTGACGTAAATGGAAGGAGTTAATCGAGTATTATACTTATAATTATTGTTGCAGGTCGATATGTAGGTAGTCGACCGATAAAATTAAGGAAAAGCACGTGGAAGAACAGGTGCGTTGATATCGTAAGGAAAAAGGACAAGGAAAAGGCGGCCCTGATAAATATGCTAACGTCTGGTTCCGGCCGATGATGATAAGGTTAGTTCTCATTATTTAATAGTTGGCCATAAATTTTATTAATTTGAAACGACCTCAGCGTGTAACCGATAACAGGCAGAGAAATTAATAAAACTGATTTGAACATCTTGTTTTTTATATCAAAACTGGTTAGCTGTTATTTATTGCAAAACTTAAATAAGCGATACGTTTAAATGTAAATATAAATAAGCAAATTGTAACACTAATTGAAATATTAGATAATAAACTTATGTTAAAGAGTGTGTCGATTTAAGTTATTTGTGGTGGTGGGGCATCCCCGGCTGCATTTGGATCTGGGGATGTTGGCGGCGGAAAAGTCCCCTCACGTCCCTCATCATTTTCTTCATCCTCAAACGGTCCTCCACCCTGCCCATACTGTTGTTGTAGATAATCGATTATGTCTATCAGGGAATCCAAGGAGTCTTTTATAGGCAACGCGACTGGTGCGGGCGGCAACAGTTCCTCTTTGTATTCTGTTACAGATCGGGCGCGCCATATTGGGACGATTCCTCGAGGATTGCTGCGATCTTCTATCTCTTAAAAATAAAATGTATGCGAAATTAAATTAAGTGATCATTTAAAACCCGGCATGTCAAACGCGCGGCCTGCCAACGGAGCCGCATGAAAAGTTGGAACATTCAAGTATGGAATGTCCAAATCTGGAAAACGCACCGGTAGAATCATTCTAATCTTGAATCGTTCAACGCTGGAATCACTCAACGCAGGAATCATGCAACGATGGGACCATGCAACACGGGAATCGTTCATCCCTGGAACGCTCAAATCTGGAATCCAGAAATTAAGAATTTTTGATGCCCTCTATACAGGGTGAGTCATTAGTACAGGATCGGTCGATTGTGGCTAAACGGTTTGAGATATAAAGTTGATTCAAACGCTAGCTCATGCAGTTTTTTCTTCCGAACACGATAAAAATATTTTCATATATACAGTCACCTCTCTGGAACTAATAGCAATATTTATATTTCAAATACAACACCCCATTGTATATTTTATATTTTTGACCGCCTTAATTTTAGCTCTGCATCAATATAAAATACTACAGGTTTTTATGCGGCCTTGTCACTTAAAAAAAAATAATTTTCAAAATTTTTAAAGGTTTTAAGTCTTTATTTAAAAAATTCTCCTGAAGTCATTTTTCGAAGCACAGAGTTGTAATTTGGTAAGGACATGCAGAAAACATTGCTCTATTAGCTCGATACGAAAAAGTTTGAATCATGAATACAGGGTGTTCATAAATAGGTGGCAACTTCCATTATTTTCAAAAGCTCGTAACTCAATTTTTTCAAATGCAATCCTCTGTATTTTCTTATGTCATCGAATTCGTCTTTAAGAGAGCATTTTTTGTTAAGTAGGTATGTCCTATACCCAAAACTCATCCTTTTCGTAAAGTAAAGATTCTTAATTTGTGGATTCCAGTTTTGAGGTTTCCAGCGATGAACGATTCCAGTGTGCATGGTTCCATCGTTGCATGATTCCTGCGTTGAGTGATTCCAGCATTTTTCAGATCTGAACATTCCATATTTAAATATTCCAGACATGAATGGCTTACCTCTGTCAACAAGTAGTCTGCGGCTCTCCAAGATTGGTAACCATAAAGGTTATTTAATCTTTGACAATGATGGATTGTTTTAAATTAAAATTATACCTGAATAAAATAAACATATTTCCATTTTTATTTAATGTTGCAGTAAGCGCTCAATTTACTACACAGTGCGTCCACGAATTTCCGTACGGTAAGTGAATTTATTAAGCGGACGGAGTATTTCCATATAAATGCATGTATACAGTCAGTTGCGCAGTATGCGTTTTTTTAGCTACGAACACACAGAGGCAACAAATGGAAACACGCCATTGCGCCTTTGTCGACGGTTTTTGTTTCATGTCGCAGAAACAAGAAATAAAATGTACACACAGAAGAAACAATTCGACACAGGTTACAAGCATGTCGAAATAGAAAGGAAACAGAGATTGTTAAATCTTCGGATGTAATTTTTTAACCTCTACAAACATGAATGTCTGTTCACTTTTTGATTTTGTGTCAGTGTTCCCAACTTTTCCCGAAAAATCTTACCTAAGCAGGTTTAACTTAAAAAATCGTAGCGACCTCGTTTTTGGAAGTTAAGAAAAAAGTTTTAGCAATAATTTTAGTCCGGTTAAAGAGAAACATTTTAATTAATAAAAAAATTTAATTTAGTGATACAGGGTGTTCACAGAGAAGTTCCAAACCTTCCTAACTTCAAAGTGACATAACTCTTTTTCTTTTCAAATATAACCACTCTTATTTTATTTCGCTATTCGATAGCTTTTTTTAAATCCTTTTCAATTGTTATAGGGGTTGTCCTATGTCTAAACCCTGTAGTTGTTGAGATATTCAATGCTTTTCACAAAAGTAGCCATTTTATGCACCGAAGTAGGCCGCGCTGATGCAAAACAAATGCCAAAATGTAAGCAAGTGAACAAACTAAATTTTGATACTTTAGCTTGGTCATATTTGGAGTTTGTTAAATTTTAAATTAATTTTTGTATTGATTTTCATTCAACAATGTGCGAACAATCTTTAATGAGCTCGCGAAGCACAGCGATATTCCTCCGATAAACCAAAGATTTAGCCACTGTGTAATTTTTTTTTGTTCAAGCGTCGACACTTAATTGGTGCATTTAATGTTTTGGTGGTTCTTGACATTCAATAGATAAGCTTTTTGAGATACGCACTTTTTTTTAAACTGCGAAAATACAAAATGTAAATTATTACCTGGTTCTAGTGTTTGTTCCAGCGCCAATTCTTCGGCTCCGACGTAGTCAAAGGCAGGGTCTCTTAAATTAACGTAAAAACCGTGTTGCATCCATTTGCTTTCGAACGTGAAACAGCCTGGTCCTTTGGGAAGGTTCCTATCGAACTTTCCGTGATATTTATAGTTTGGATAGTTCAGGATGCCGGATCCCTCCATTCTGCCGTTCTTCCAGATACCTTGATGTTAAAATGCTTATGAATTTTAGCCAACTTTTGTTGAAGTACATTACCAACGTGTGTTATGTTGTCTTTTTTGTAAGTGTACGTTCCCAAACCGTGGCGCCAACCCCTATACCAGGCACCTTCATACGTGTCGCCGTTTATGTAGAAGTAGGTGCCTTGTCCGTGTTTAAGGTCCTTGCGCCATAGCCCTACGTATCGAGTGCCATCTGGATATAAAAATTGGCCACTTCCATGTTTCAGTCCTGTAATTACCGAGAAACACTAAAATGATTTGTAAACAGGGCCCAAATTTGAGTACGCAACGGTAAAAGTGTGGTTTTTCATAATAATCACATCTTATTTGGAATTTTAATAAGTTTCTAGTAACTTATAATTCAACATTTTTATTTAGGAAATAAAAACTTAAAGGTGTTGGTTAGTCTTAAAACAAAACAAACGGGCATTTGGGATTATTTCTAAAAATTTTGTATATATTCCCTGCACCTCCACCAGTACATTTAATTTCGTGTTACAGTTATAAGGTTTGTTAAATGGACTAATTGAGTACAGTACTTAATTATTCAAATATGTAATTCAATAGCGACACGTTATTAGTTGTAATCAATAACTGCTTTTTCTTACCGTGATGCGTCTTCTCATGATTCGTCTCCAGAAGTAATTTTTGTGTGCAGTACAGTGTGGTCCTGTGGTCCAAATTCGATGGTATTACATATGGGTATCTCGCTTAATATTCAAGATCGGGAAACGGTTAAATTACCAAAACTGTGCAGTTTTTTTAGACAAACTCAGAACCGTCTTCAGAAATATTCTATCATTTTCGGTTTTTGAGTTGTTAGAAAGAAAGTGTTTTTTTTTGGTCATATTTATAATGTGTCATATCCCCGTTATTGTTGTAAATATGAAAAAAATGTATGGAGATTATTTTTAGATATTTCAATGTAAAATTCGACGATACTAAAAGAAAATACTTTACGCTCACCGTTAAAAAGTTATGACACAAACATGGCCCTTTTTTAATGGCTATGACCTATTAAATTCCCCATTTTTTTCTTATTAGGTACAAATATAAAAGGGTTGATGTAGTTATTTTCAATAATACGCAAGTTACGAAGGTTTGTTAATATTTTTTTAACAGTAGGCTGTCAAAAAAAAACAGGTTGTAAAACCTTTTAAAACTCATTTGGTACAAGTTACGGAGGTTTTTAATTTGTTGTTGAGATAAACATTATAAATATTTCAACATAAAATATGATAACAACAACATAGTCGGAATCAACAGTTATGTAGTATATTGTTGTTTATCTTATGTTCAAATATTTATAATGTTAATCCCAACAACAAATTAAAAAACCTTCGTAACTTGTACCACCCCTCATTTAAAAAAATTTACACCCTGTTTTTTGTTTGTTTTCACAGCCTTTAAATACTAGATCAAAGCCAACCATAGCTCCATCTATAAAAGGGTATGTTTGTAATCTAAAAATAATTCCATATTTTTTTCGATATTATCAACAATAACGGAGATACGACACATTATAAATATGACATTTTTTACAATAACTCAAAAACCGGAAATGATAAAATATTTTTGAAAATGTTTCTGAGTTTCTTATAAAACTGCTGTTTTTTTGGTAATTCAACAGTTTCTTTATTTTGAATATTAAACCCATGTAATCCCATTGAATTTGGACCACCCTACAGGGTGGCCTATTTCCGATGCCCATCCGGGGTATCTCGATTATTATCAGGGATGAAAAAATCCAAGTGCGTAGTCTTGATTTCTTTTTTTGAGAGGAATTCATTCCGTAAACAGATTTTTGATATCTTTTTTAATTATCGAAATATAGCCAAAAACCGATTTTTGGCAATTTTCAAAAATGTTAAATAGGTATCTCGCTGAAACGAAAGATAGAGAAAAACTTTTTTGGACGGTTTTTTGTCGTTAATAAGATAGCGATATTAATTTTTTTTACTCATATAAATATCGATATATTACACCTAACTTTCTTATTTTAAATGGCAACCATAGTAGGCTTTGACAAATCGAAAGCTTACTTTTTACACTTTACAAAAATATATAATTTGCTTATGTTTGCCATTGAGAATAAGAAAGTTAGGTGTAATATATCGATATTTATGTTAGTAAAAAAAAAAAACGCTCTTAAGGACAAAAAACTGTTCAAAAAATGTTTTGAAAGTTTTCCTCTATCTTTTCGTTTAAGCGAGATATTTAACATTTTTGAAAATTGCCAAAACTCGGTTTTTGGCTATATTTCGAAAATTAAAAAAGTTATTAAAAATCTGTTTACGGCAATGAATTCCTCTCGAACAAAGAAATCGAGACTACGTACTTAGTTTTTTTTTCTATCTCTGATAATAACCGAGATAACATGTATTGGCATCGAAAACAGGCCCACCCTGTACATTAATCGCATCTCCTCAAAATGCTATACGCATCTGACGCGACTCTTTCACAACATTTAAACCGACTTTAAATTGATAAAGCTAACGAGCTCGGATTATACAAACATAACAGAATTTTTAAAAGGCCTCAAATACACAAAAGAAGACGTATTATTTAGTAAAACAGCGCACATTGACTGATTAAAGCTGGTATATTAAATCCTATGCGTAACCAATGATTACAGATTGCAATATAAAGTCGTAGAAGTGCCGTAGAATCTAAAATCGCACGAACGTTGTCGTTACCTTATAAAATGCACAATTTTTACCTTTTCTCCATTCTCCGTCGTATCTAGCGCCGTTTCTAAAACAGTACAGACCTTTTCCCAACCGTTTGCCTTTATAATATTCTCCTTCATAAATATCTCCATTAGGCAGCAGCGCACTGCCCCATCCGTGCCTGTCTAAGTTTATATTTCGACCGCCTTCGTATTCCTGATGAAGAAATTATAATCTCTTGTAAATTCGTAATTTTATTTGTTATATATCTTTTATATCATTGCTTGTGCCAGTCATCGATTTAAAAAAAAAATTAGAGTAAATAAGCCAAAAAATATATGTTGAAAGTCGCTGTTAATGGAATTGAAAGTCAGCAAGATATGTTAAGCAAGTTATATTATGTACGTTGTACCTTACCCCGTATGGATACTTTTCTCCCTCGCCTCCTTCGCCCTTTTTTTCTTCTCCTTCTTCTTCATCGCTCATTTTTTATAGAATATTGTGTTTTACTTAAACTGTCTTTCGTCTATGTATTGTTTTGACGTTAAAACACGTAGCCTACTAAATTTTGCAGTAAATAGGAAACGCAGTATTTTTGTGGTGTGATTATTCGCGTGTTCTTTCTACTTAACATGCATAACATTATCTAAATAAGCATTAATAGAACTGTGGCGGAACGCTCTGTAAAAAAATTTATTTATGTGGTTACCAGTACTCATTACTCTTTGTTCCTGTTATAAGGGGTACCCATAAGTCACAGAACATCCCATAAGTAATGTCGTTTTTTTTTTAAATACAAATACAAAATTTTATTTAATTTAACATTTATTTCAAATCCATCTACAAAATACTTCTCATCATGATTGGCAATCTTCTTCCATCTCTCTGGTGTAGGTACTTTCAATTCCTATTTTGTAAAATGAGGATGGTTTTGTGATAAAATACTCTTCGAGTGCTGTTTTTATGGTTGTTACGGTAGTCAAGTTTTTCCCTCGAAGAAAATGCGCCATTGGTTTGAAGAGTTAGTAGTCTGACGGAGTAGCATCTGGAGAATATGGGGGGGTGAGGTAGGACTTCCCTGTCCAACTTCTTGATTTTTTCTTGAGTGATTCTGGCGCTATGAGTTCTTGCGTTATCATGCTGGAGAACGAAACTCTTCCGATTAATCAGCTCAGGACGTTTTTGAAGTAAAGCGATGTTTAGTCTGTCAAGCTGGGTGTAGTAATACTCAGAAGTAATGGTTTCATTGGGATTCAAAAGCTCATTGTGGATAATTCCCGTGACATCCCACCATACCTACTGACATTTAACACTTTTTTGGGGTGAAGGCTGCTTTTGGCGTGGGTAACGGTGGTTGTCCTGGTGTTAACCATTGTTTTTTTTTCCTGTGGATTGCTGTATAGCGATAAATTGGTTTAGAAATGGAATAAATAAAACAACCTACAATTATCCATTTGTGGACTACATCAATGAACTACCAACCTCTATTTTATTTACTTGTTGATCAGGCCCGTGCAACCTTTTACGCCAAAGGGCCGATTGCAAATTTTATGAAATCGTAAAGGGCCGCACTCTTTTTCAGGGCAAATAAAGTTCACAGCCATTTTAATACATTCTTTTATTAAACTACAATCAGATAATGGTTTCAGATGTTTAGCTGAAATATTAAAATTTCATAATTTGCTATTGTTGTGAGGTCTTGTTGTTTATACGCATTTTTGAATAAGTTTTGTTGTCCCGCTAAGTTCTCTTTCATTTCCATTATTCTTTTTCTTCTTAAATCACCTGTTAATTTCTCATATTTTTTTAGCACTTTTTGACATGTAATGACACTCAATGTTATACTCTTTAAAAACAGAATTGCTTGTAATATACAACTATTGGGCCGCGGGCCGCATAAAAATGTCGAAGGGGCCGCAGGTTGCACAGGCCTGTTGTAGATGGTCTGATTTTTACTGGTAACGCATGGCGTCATACTGCATAACCTGGATATTCTTTTTTGACGTGCTCAACTACAACCACGTTGAAAAGTCTATCAGTCAAAAAATACAAAACGATGAACAATTCACTTGCTGGTAGATAAATACGAAGCACCGGCGTAATAATAAATGATCACCAATGTTATTCAATAAAATCAAAGTTTTCGGATTTGGTTTCTTTCAACTGCAAAAAGTTTAGTTATGTTGGGCAAATAATGCAAACAAAACGTCCAAAAGTAAAGCACGCGTAATTCACATTTCCGGCATTTTGGAACCATCGCGAACGGAAAACCGTATTTATCGGAAATTCCTGATATCACATTTTTTATTTAATATTTGTAAAACCCTTAATAAAAAAATAGTTTGATTTAGCATGGCCAAAATTAGCTGGTCATGTGATAGCTAATGCTTGGCGGCGTTTTTTGAAACTTTTCCTAGTTTTCTTTAAGATTTTTTCCAGCAGTGCTTGCAATGTAACTGTTGGCTCGTGATAATTAAGAAAAAGTTCGTTGAAATACATTCCGAATACGTTTATTTTCCATTGCTAGTACTAATGGGTTAAACGTGCAATTTTCCTGATTTCAGAGATTTCCCGATTATTTGTTTTTGGATTCGTTAAAAATTGCCGAGAACGAGCTGGAAGCAATTTCCACCCGGAAGCGCTATTTACCCATATGCTGAGCTCACCAAAGTTTCAACAATTTTTTTTTATGGAACAGTTACGGTAGATACAATAGGGAAAACTTATTTTGATAAGTAAAACATAAAATAAAAATAACTTGTTTATTTTTTCTATTGTACAATTTATAACATTTTTTTTACATATTGCCCACTAATAATATACAGTAACAACTACATTTTCACTGAGATAAAAATAAAGATTCTGTATCAAATTGACTAGGAACGATAAAACATTTTTAGGTGTCATAAAATACATGCGCTAAAGGATATCGTATAGTAAAAGCTAAAATTGTACAAACTATTTGAATTATTATTAAAAAATTTGTTAATTTAGCCTCGTGCATAGGCCCAAAAAACAGTAAAACTAAATTAATTAACGTAAAATTATTTGTCGTAACATAATTTTCTCTTTCATGCCACTGAATTATTTTGAAGGTTTTAAAAATTCTTATGACAATTTTCCCCAAAATATTTAGTTCCGAATATCTAAATTTTGTCGTGCTTATTTCTAATTTGTCAGTCTTTGAATTGAACTTTGGTAATCGATGTCTTGGGCAAGGTACTAAATGAAATAATTGAGGAATAGAGTAAAGAAAATTGAACACTTGAGGAATGAAAAACAACAAAGCAGTTTTGCTGAAATGGGCTAAAATGCCCACCACAGCAAAGGTCATCCCAGAAAGGTAACAAAATGTATCACCTACAAACACTTTGGACGGATACCTGAAAAAAATGGTCAACATTTCAAACATGGAATATAAAGAAAAGTAAATAAAAATACTAAGCTAAAATTGTTAAAATGTATATACAATATACAGTGTGTTCCACTATATCCTGTCGATATTGGGATCTTGAAAATTATAAGAGCTACAAATGTTGGTCAAATTCATGTTGACAAAAACATTATGTTTCAAAAATATTTATGCTTTTTTGACTCTTAAGTGCATTGGGTCAGGAATTGGAACATCCCAAGCGATAAATATGCCACTAAAACTCGTTTTGAAACGGCGTTAAATCAATAAACTTATTTCATCCTACGAAGTTAGTAACGTATGTTATAGACTCTTGTTCTGCGTGTGAATCAACCTTAATTCAAAAGTAAGTTTCAATGGGCGGTGGTTTTTATAAATAACATCATTACTGAACGCAAAGGAGACAATCTCCAATCTCTAATAATACCATTAAACATGTAGTCGTCAAAAGCTTAAATATCGTCTGCTACTATGTAGAAGCAATACACTTTGGAAATACAAAATCAAAAGTGAGGTTATCTGTTCTATTTATTTTTTCAAGATGATGTAAAGCTAATAAATGCGAAGTTACCGGTTACATTTCAAGAGATTATCCATATGGATTCTCCTTTCTTTACAACTGTTCTTAATTGGTTCCTATTTCTTACTGCAAGCAGAAACGGTGACCGATCAAAATGTTACACCCGAACATTCGAGTAACGTACTGTTTTTTAAATCGAATGACTCACTAGTAAACAACTTAATTACATATCATACAATTAATAGCAAGATAGAGCTATTAGATATTAATACTTCCAATGCTTATTTCGACTTTAACACCAGCCTCTGTTACAAGAACGGAACCGATATTAAATCTATGTCGAGAACAAAAAGTTTAGTTTGGAATTGTGAGTGCCTGCCAGGTTGGCATGGAAACGACTGTGGACAACCTGAAGTTGTATGGAGGGCATTGCTAGCTTCTAGAAAACAAATATCTCTGAAAGGACCAAGAAAATACTACCGCAGAGTGATTTATGTGTTTGAAGTGGACACCTTTTCTACTGCAATGGCCGAAATACGTGTAAACGAGCTTATTAACGCCGTAGACTTATTTGTAATGTACGAATCGCAATCAGATAATAATTTACAACATAAACTAAACGGTAGTTTCTTAAAAAAGTATCATAAAAAAATTGTATATCTAAAAATGTTAGACAGTAAGAACATAATGAACACAATACGACACGTAGTTATAAATTTAAGAAGCGATGATATTGTTTTAACTTCAAAGTTTGACGAAATACCCAACGTCTTAGCAATAAACTTTTTTAAATTGTACGATAAGTGGCCGGAGCCGTTAAAGTTTCGCTTTCGATGGTCGGTGTATGGGTATTTTTGGTTACATCCAAACAAAACTATTATTAGGGGTGGTGCTAGTACTTTGACATATCTGTACGATACGTTAAGCGATCAAATCGAGTTGCTGATCGGTAATTCACAAGTAAATCCGGCTAGCAAAGGCTTTATTGTTGGTGATTTAAATCACTTTGGTGGCTGGTACTGTGAATACTGCCTTGATTCGACACAAATTATAGACTTTCTTAAAACAAAACCTACCGGTAATCTAATAAATTCGACTACTTTAGATAAACGTAAAATTGACAATGCGTATGTCGAGGATCTCATTGAAAATGGAATTTATTTAGACGGTAAGACTGAATTAATTCGGACACATCGATATCAAGAACGGTATTTTGCTCCCTATTACGTGTCGGAAAACAGTTGGAATTACGATTGGCTTCTCATTAATCTTTACTCTAAAATCGATTATTATTAAATCTGATTTTTTTAACAGGCAATTTATTACGTGCTGTTTTAATTAATTAAGTTTGTCAGTGGCATATAATCTCGTTTTTCAATACAATTTTTGAGTTCTATACAAGATTGTACTAATAAATATATTTTAAAGTTTTTATCTGTGATAAACTATAGATGATAAACAAAACCAATTCATGAATGGTTCATCCAGACCAAATATTTAGGTAACTGTTTTATCTTATTCGTTTTAAATAAAAATAAAAAATTTATATCATTTTTGGACAATCCTCAAATATTTAATTTTAAATTAATTTTTTTAAATATATACGATTATTGCCTAGCTGTTATAATATTTTATCACAATATAAGTTTATTTTAGGAAACTAAAAAATATGATGACAACCAAAAATTTTAAAACTTCTTTCGTGATACAGTTTTATAAATAAATCAGAAATCTAAATGTTCTATTTGCCTAAATATTTTGTTTGACAAACTATTAAAAGATTTGGTCTCTCATAATTGATGAAATGTACTAGATTTTTTTCTGCTTTTATTGTGCATTTGTAATTTTAAAACATATATTAACTTATATATTTTATTTAGGGAACTGTGTATTTCGCAAATTTTGTGAAAGTAATTTGCTAGAATAAAAACTAAATGAAAATATGTATTTAAGTTATTGTAGCCCTTTTTACTATTTGTTTCGTTTTGTTGTAATGATTCTAAGGACGAGAACAATGAGAGCTCCCACCCTTTCACTGTTAGCTCAGACAAATACAATTATTTTCTTTCACTTTTAATGAAAGAAAGTTACATAAGCAATTATTTCCCTTGAAAGGTAATTTTGTTGGTTTAAAAACTCCCTCACAGCAAATTTCGTCTCAGTCTTACGAGTGCAGGACGTAAAATTTCATATTTTAGTTTTATTTAAATGTTATCTATTAAAACTTACCAATTATGCTTCAGTAAAGCCATAGAAGTTGCCACATACGGAATCATAAAATATAAACTAAATTGGTGAGCTTTCCACTGATTGCCTGATAACTCGATTACATTAAAAATACAGATTGACAAAGCTATCACGACGCTCTGTCCTGTTTCCAGGCCGTTAACTCCAGCCAATATATTAATAGCGTTCGTACAAAACACAGCCAGCATTCCCATGTAGAAGTAGTACAATATTCCCAAATTTACAGAAAACCCGAGCATCTCTCTAAACGGCTTCGGCACTATAATGGTAGTGGAATTGAAATTTACATAATAAACCATTAAAAGTGGCAACGATGCGATAGTAGGTAATAGTAACTTGTGTCTCCATCGTAAATCTAACACATCGTCGGCAAAACCTAGCAACAGCATGCAGCATATCGACAGAAGAGCTGCAATCAGTTCTACAAACTACGTTTTATTTATAATCATAAAACGAAATATGTGTTATCATTTTTTTTTACCTCATCATGTGGAAAGTCACCGTTAAACAACGAAGAACCAAATGGTATTGGTATAAATAGGAACATGGTTACCAAAAACATACACCCTGATACAACACCTAATGCCTCAGGTCTAAAATAAACGTAAATAAATCCCTGATAAAATTGTTCGTGGAATAGCTTACACTTTATCGCTGTTTCTTTTACTCATGTCAATGCCAAAGAGATTGGCCTTAATAAACGTTTCTTTCAAACGAGGAATTAATCTTACTGTTACTACGTACGCAGCTACAGACATTAAAACGTTGACAATTATTGGAAACCACATTTTCCATGGAGTTTTTTCTGTTAAGCCGTCGTCCACCGCCATTTTTTTTTAATTTTTTGATTTTCATATATCAAATTAACAGTTTAGAAATACATATTCACTTTTTAAAGGTTCTTACTTTTACGAAACCATTTTACATCAGTTTTTCTTGCGATAAAAAATTGATACCTTACTGACGTAGAGGTTAAGGTTCTGACATTTAACTGACATTAGGTTTGTTTTCAAATGTGTGCATTACAGCAACAATCGGGAATACTATTTGCCATATTTTTATTTACTACTTAAGTTTTATCTACAACATTACTAAAATGCATAATTTTTAATAAACTTGCGTAATAAATTATCTATCAATACAAAAAACTCAGATAAATTCATATTTGTTTAAATTACCGATGATAACACAAGATCCACAACCAATATGTTTATAACCTCTAATTTTGACGTTTAACATAACCTAAGTGTTTTTTTTTGTATTGTGAATTTCTTTGACGTGCAAATCAAAGTATTATTTCGAGATGGAAATAAAAGCAGATAGTGTTGCTTTAGATTCCTTAGAGAAAGCTAAGCAGTACAAGTTGTCACAAAATTTTGGTCGATCTTTCGCCCATTATTTAGTTTATTTAGAACTGTGTCCCAATGATAGGCCTCAACATGAAGCACAATTTAATGAAATCCTTTGTAATTGGGGTTTAACTTTGGAAAGCAGAGGTCAGATTGAAGACTTATGTAAATTTTATTTACAAGCACTAAATTATTTCCCATCCAGTGTGAATATATTAAATAATTTTGGGGCTCATTTGTTACGGTAATTATTGTAAGTTGCGGTTTTATTTGTCTAAAATGTCTTTATTAATTATAGTTTGGAACAGGAGGATTCAGCAAAATCTTATTTAGAGTTGGCACATAGTATCGATAAAAAATTTTTACCTGCTGAAAAAAATTTAGCAACTGTAAAAATGAATTTAGTTCCAAGGTGGCATTTTCGTATGTTGAATGATTTTAAACGAAACAGTGCATATTGTAAAGCAATTCAAAATAAAATATCTAATAAACATAACAAAATAATCGACATAGGTGCCGGTTGTGGTATTTTAAGTTGTTACGCTGGAAAATGTAATAATGTTTCACAATTATTAGCCATTGAAAATTCAGGAACTTTGGTGGAAATTTTAAAAGATGTTTTAGTGGAAAATGATATTAATAATGTTATTGTAATTAATAAAAATTCAACTGATTTGACAACTTCAAGTGTCGGCCTTTCAAATTTATTAATAACAGAGATTTTTGATGCGGCGCTGTTTGGTGAACATGTGTTGGAAACACTGATACATGCTTGGAATAATTTGTTAGAACCAAAAGCCAAAGTTATTCCTTGTAGTGCTGATGTTTTTGTTGTTGGCATTAACGGCAACAATGTTATTAATAAACATAAATTTTGTACAAAAATTCCTTCTTTAAATTTAGATGATTTGTGTGTTATACAAGTAGAAGATGAGCCTTACGAAGCAGAAAACCTTAAAAACAAAAATATTTTGTACATTACTAATGTTAAAACGGTCATAACAGTTAAATTTGATGACGTAGAACAGTTGCAAAGTTTATACAGTGATGAAAACAGTATCTCAAATTTTAATTTAAAAGTACTAAAGGATGGAACTGTAGACGCTTTTGCAGTTTGGTTTAATCTCCATTTGGATGAACATATTTCAATCAGTACTAGCCCTTTTAAAAGTGATGTAAAATGTTGGGAGCAGGCTTTAGTATACTTAGATCATCCTTTGACAGTACAAAAAGATGAAGAAATTACGTTAAATTTATTTTGCACTAACAATCAGTTGAAAATTAGAGTTCTAAACCCCAAAACACAATGCGCTAAATGTTTTCGAGTATCGTCCGAAATGCTTTCAGTTATGAACGATGAAAGCTTAATTAGGACATTGACAAAATTAGCTGATGCCTTTGAAGATTGTAATTTAGATATACTAGACGTATCCCCATTTCCTCTTTTCGGATTGTTAATGGCTAAAAACGGTTCTCACGTGAATTGTGTTGTAAAAACAGATGAAGACATGGAATTTTTACGACACGTTGCACTTATAAACGACTTAAAAGATCGTTTCAAAATAAATTTTTTGTCAAAACTTGATCAGATATTAAGCAATTGCCTTTATGACGTAATTTACATCGATCCCATTTCAATGAATGGAACGATTTGTGAAAGCAATGTAAAAGATTTGGCCAGTTTTCGAAATAGTTTGAAGCCAGATGGCTTAATTTTACCTGAAAATGTTACCTTGGTTTTTCAAATTATCGAATCAGATTACATAGACTATGTTGCTAGAGTCTCGGACAAAAACTTAAGCGGACTTAAAGTTGCCAAGTACATGAACAAGTTTGCGGTAAATTAATAACAATCAGTGTGTGTTGCATCATTAAACAAATTGTTACAGGTTTCAGAACAGTGGATGGTTGACACAACAAATCTTTCGTTTAAAGCATTATCGAGCCCCATCAACTCTACAAATATTATGGAAATTAATACTGAACCACACGTTTGGTCAAATAATGTAAGTTTGGCCGATAGCGGAAGGGCAAATGCCATTTTGTATTGGTTTAACATAAACTTTTTCAAAGACATTGCACTTGAAACGTTTAGTAATACTCATTATTCTGCTGCTTGTTTTTTATTGGATGAACCTCTAGTTGTTAGCCGAGGTGAATGTATTTCTGTTGCCATTAAACAACACAGTGGTTTGTTAAAAATTTATTTAAGCTAGAAACAATGAAACAAAAATAGATAAGACACAAAATTTATTATATCTTATGAAACTCAAATATTTTTTTACTGTGTACATAATATATTTGTCTCTATTTATTTAGTTTAACTTTCCTAACTTACCAACAATTTTAATACTAACTTGAAGTAGATTTTATTTCTTATTATACAGGGTGTTTCTTAAATATTGCGAAAAATTTCGGGAAGTGATTCCCTATCGAAAATTAAGAGGGGTCTTTTATATAATTTTTTTCCCTTAGACGGAGTTACACCCCCCTAAAGGGGAGCGGTAAAATTATGTTTTTATTTTATTTCTCAAATTTGGATAAACAAAGAAGAATGATATTTAGTAGTTTTATAGGTACTTATTAAAGGTTTCCCATAGTCATATTTTCAATGATTTCCCACCTTCACAGGGGGCTGAAAAGTGCGATCCCTGCTGGTTTTTTTATCAGAACTTTTTGGTGGGTTGAAATTTTGCAATTTAAAAACTTGTTTTTGAAAGCTTGATTTATTTAGAAACTTTTTTTATTCCTTAGTTTTTCTCGTAAAACCTACAGTTTTTAAGTAAAAAACATAAGTAAACATAAACCATCAAATATTCCAATATATAACAAATTGTTTTGGTGGTTACCAAGTTACCATGGTTTGTTTATGTTCATATTTGATAGAATTGACGGGTGTAATTCATTTTGAAGTTTAAGAGGTGAACACGAAAACATCTGTTAGTTCTACAACATAAACAAACCACCAAAATTAATCGTTTAATATTGGAAAATTTTATGGCGTATATTTACTTATTTTATTTTTTACTCAAAAACTGTAGGTTTTACGAGAAAAACTAAAGAATAAAAAAAGTTTCTAAATAACTAAATCAAGCTTTCAAAAACAAGTTTTTAAATTGCAAAATTTCAACCCTCCAAAAAGTTTTAATATAAAAAAACCAACAGGGGACGCACTTTTCAGGATGATTGAAAATATAACTATGGAAAACCTTTTAATAAGTATAAAACATCTACCAAATATCATTCTCCTACATTTCTCCAAATTTGAGAAATAAAATAAAAACCTATAATTTTACCGTTCCCCTTTAGGGGGGTGTAACTCCGAAAGGAGACGTCTAAGGAAAAAATTTTATATGAAAGACCTCCCTTAATTTTCGATAGGGAGTCACCTCTCGAATTTTTTCGCAATATTTAAGAAACGCCATGTCTATGGTTTCCGGATTTCACAGAATTTCTGGATACCACTTCATAAAAAATGTTTAATAGGTACTTATAATTAATTATGCACTGTACTTAAGTTATCATGACCTTTGTAAACTCGAAAATAGTAAAAAACCGGAGAAATAGGATAAAAATTAACCTCAAGCCTGAGGAAAAATATAAAAAACATGTTTAAAAATTGTTTAAGATCAATCTTTGTATTAGAAGTTAATGAATTGTTACAGGGCTACATAATCGTGATTTGCGGTATTTATCACAACTTGTAGTCAATTGTTAATTGTATCTTTTGTTTTCAAACTGTATCACTTACTTATCTATACTTTTTTAAATACAAAAATTGATATTTTAAATATTGTTACAAAAAATGTACAGCCAAAAAAACTAAAAATCATGGAACATTGTACATTTTAAAAGCAAAGTTTTATTTTTGTATTATAGCAAAAAGTAAGAGTAGTTGTCATGATAACTAAAACATACTGCATTTTACTTATTACAGACAGTAACCATAAATATACATTTTTTTATTCAGCATTAAACTCTTTAATTGAAACAGTTGAGTGCATAATTGCTTAATGTCATGAGCTGTGTAAACAAAAGAATGTCTACTGCTTTACAAACTTAACTGGACGTATACTACATATAATCACAATAACTCAAAGACGGATCAAAGGAAGGAAGTTAAAATTATTTTATCTAAATAAAAATTGGACTAAAAAAGCTAAGTCAAAGGTCTTTCAAAACTGTCTTGATCCACTGTTAAAATAATTGTACATTATTTTATCTTCGTAATTATTGTTTTAAAGCACTTTTGCCTTTAACTAAATTTTATATTAAATACTTTCATATCACAATTTATCCTAATGTGCCCAAATTTCCTAATTATTCTATTCTATAAAAATTTAAAGCTTACTTTGACCGGTCGTTAAAAAACTTCCAATAATCGACGCTACGGCTTCAGGATCCACATTGTGAACATCATGACAACCTTCGACAGTTTTAACAACACACAGCTTATTTTTTTGCATTTCCGTCAGCATTGGACTAAAGAATTTGTATCGCACAACGGATTCCGAAACAATAATAATTAACATTGGACACTTGATTGGATATTTTTTGAGTAACGTCACTGCGTACCTCGTATCAAATGGTGGATTCGCGATAACTTTTAATCGTTGATCGTTTGCAAACTGATATTTTCCATTTGGCAACTCAATTAACGAACGTTTAAGTATCATTTCGGCTGCTTCCTTTGTTAACTCTCCTGCTAATCGTCCCTCAAGTTGACGCCGAAGTGCTTCTTCGTAAGTGTAACTTGGTGGACTATTTTTCATTAATTTATGATTAATATTCATAAGTTGTTCGTTACGATACCTAATATATTCTTTGAAATTGTCAGTCGATACTGGAAAAAAATACACCGCATCCAGTAGTATTATTTTAGTTATATAGTCTGGATAAACTTGGGCAAATAGAACACCAATTTGTGCTCCATAGCTATGTCCAAGTATGATATATTTTTTTTGTTTAAAATAATCGACAATCATTTTATATATCATAAGATAATTTGAAGAATGTATCGGTAAATATGGGGGTAAATGACTAGAGCGTCCGTGACTAGGTAAGTCGATGCAAATGTAATAAAATGATTGCGGCAATAAAGGCATTATTCTGTCAAAAGTTCCTGCGTTATCTTGAAGTCCATGGCAAGCCAGTACGTGAGGATTTTTTTCGTTTCCCCATGCCTTTACTAAAAATAATAATTTTATTAATAACTAGAAGCTAAATTCATAAATTACATAAATATTATGACAACACAGCTTTAATAATTAAGAGCCAAATTAATATTTAAGTAATTTATTAATTTCATAATTTTTTGGCGCCAATGCGTAAACCCTCAGCTTGTGAACACATTTATTGGTAGCAGTAATATTTATTCATACGCTATTGGTACACCCTTATTTTCTAACCTTAAATATTAGAAGTTGTGACGATTAAACCTATTAAAATACAACTAAGGACATAAGGTGACGTTGGGACATGCTCTCAAAAAATTAATTTATCTCAATTTGCATTTTACTTAAATTAATTTTATATTTTAAATATGATTTACCAGCAATGTGGCCCCATGGTACAGGTATCTCAATCTCTTTACTATCCATTGATTGTCCTAATTAAAGCTACAAATAAATGTTCCCAGACTTTATACGTTTAGCAGAATATTATTTAGATTAGCAATGTAACCTAAGTGCAAAGTACAAAATACTTAAAATGCTCTTACGTATTTAATGGCATTGTTGAACGTATTCGCTATCGTTTTGGCGCCGATTATGAATGGGAAAGCGAGCTGTAGTAAATGTCTTATTTATTCTATTGGTTTATCTGCGTAGATCATACGATTATAAAAGATAACCGCTAATTTATCTTACTATAATAAATCTTCAAATTTATGAATGAGTTTAAAATCTCACAATTTTCAAATGTATATATGTAGGTACATTAACTAACTGCATGAAAGTTTAAATGATTTTGCATTTAAAATTGATTGCATCATGCCTTTTACATTGTAAAATATCACATGCACACTTTTTTCTGAAATACAAAAAAAACTTACCCCATAAAAGTACATTTTTGATTATTTTACATAAACAAATTATGTGATCCTAAAATATTTTTTTAAAATGTCAATGAACATTTTTTCTGTTTGTTTAAACATAATTCTTATACTAGTAAACCAGGTTAAATTTGTGTAAAGATTTTTGTGGACATATTTGGTAAAGATATTTTCTGAAAACACTTGTATTTTTACAACAATCATAAAAACAATCAGTGGATTTTAATCTAATACAGATCATAATCAAGGAAGTATTGCGAGTAATCTTCACTTATCTTTTGTTAACATATTGACGTATTTGTTTTTCATTCATATGTTGTAATCTTTGGAAATTAAAAATCAAACTTATCTTTTCAAGTTTATTTATTACTATGTATTTCATTAAATTTAAAATAAGATATTTATTTACATACAATATAGATTAAAATGCTAAACAATAATTATTTATAAGCTGTACAATTTTTACAATGTATTATTTTACATACAAGCATTTAAAATATATTTTGCTATAATTTACTTATTTGATATAACAGAAATTTATTGATATATTTTGCAACTACTTCAGGCTGACAGTTATGAATATTATGACTGCCGTCGACATAGTGTACGAAACAGTGCAGATTTTTTTTCATCTCAGTAAGCATTGGCTTAAAATATTGATGTACATAAGCCATATCAGTAGTAAGAATAACTAACACTGGTTTTCTGATCGGATATTGTTTTAATAAACTTACTATATATTGTTGATCACATGGTACATTCATGAAGGCCTTTAAGCGCTGGTCATTTGAAAATTGAAATTTTCCATCTCCTGTAGAAATTAAAGATCGCTTTAATAAGGCCTCTGATGTTTGCTGGTTTAATTCGTCTCCTGTACGGGACTGCATCCATTTTGCTAGTGCTACTTCATATGTGTAACTAGGTGGACTGCGTTTTGCCATTTTTTTATTGATATCTATCAGTAGTGAGTGACAACTTCGTACATGCCGGACAAAATATTTAGTGTCCACAGGAGTTATGTGTACTACATCCAACATTATGATTTTGGAAACATATTCTGGATACACCATCATAAATAATATTCCAATTTGTCCGCCATAACTGTGGCCTAGAAGTGTGTAGTCTTTTTTTCCTAAGTAGTCTGCTAGGATTTTATATATTAAAACATATTCTATAGTATGTATAGTCATGTACGGAGGAAAATGACTAGACTGGCCGTGACTTGGAAGATCAGGACAGATGTAACAGTAAGATTCAGAAAGATGTGGAATTAGTGTATCAAACGTTCCTGCATTATCCAGAATACCGTGAAATGCTAATACTGCCTCATTGTTTTCATCACCCCATACCTTGGCTTAAAAAAAAAACACATTTTATAGTGGTTATTTTAGTAAAATTTGTTTTGCAAAGAAAAGATCAAAACAATTGACAGACTACATTTTTCGCAATGTTTTTTGTGGATTAAATTGGTGACAATGGCAGCGTGTAAATGTTATAAATAAACATAATTACCAGCTATATGTCCCCATGGTACGGCAATTTTAATTTCTTTACTTTTCATCTTCATAAAGTGTAAAAAAAAAACTTCAATTTACTTGTACGTTCAAATGCTGAAACGCTAATGTTTTGTAGAAGGTTACATGGTAATTATGATCAAGGATAGGATTATAGATATCATTATCACGAATCATTTTAACCAACGTTGTTTAAGTTTTGCGATATAATTATTTCAAACGGTAACGTGTACTACTAGTACTAGTGTTAAATATGGTTTTTGCACTCATTTTTAGGGACTTTTACGGTTTATGTTGGTTGCAGTGGAATATTATGAGAAGTAAAAAAAAATACTTACAGATGCATTTGCTTGGGTTACCGTATTTGACGGTTGCTTGATTACTGAATTTTACCAAAAATTATTTACAAACGAAAATGAAACTAAGATGAAATTAACTTTAGTTAAATTTTAGGATACAAAGAGGCCAATACTAACGATGAACGGTAGGATACATGCAAATTGTTCATATGTATTGGTTTAAAATTTAGCAGTATGCACGCTGTTGTTTTGTGGTAGTATAAAAACGGTTTTAGGGATTCTTAAAAAAAAAAAAAGTGGCTGTTATATTAAGCCAATGGTTTACTGATGTGTGATTATTTGAAATAGTGATTTACATGTATATAATTTGTTTTTTATATGAATGTAGCTTAATACTGGTTACATACAGCATTGAACATAAAGTTTAGGTTGTCTTTTGTTTTTTAAGTTTACACAATGCCCGGTGTCGCAGACATGGGCATGGTGTGGATGGGTGCAAGCCAAACATCATCGGAAATAGCGATGGGTCTCATGACCACTGAAAATGGTGATAGCGTACTAGATCATGACAATCCTTATTTTACACCTTCACATAACAGTGCTTCGAACCAATCGCTGGATGATATGACCAACGTTCACGGCTCACCGATGGTAAATATGGATTTTTGAACTTACACGAACTCTGCCTAAATATCTCTGTTATTTAACAGGAAATGGAAGGTATAGATATGTTATCGTATGCCGATATGAAGCAAGAAAGTAATGATGGAAGTTATTTGGATGATGATAATTCACCTCCAGTATATATGATAACCACTGCCACACAAACGCTGCCTTGTCCAACACGAAAAATTAAACCTGTTAAACATCCTGGTTTGGTTTTAAAGACACCTATAGCATACCAAAGCAATACCGATCCTTCTGTAATTCCTATTCAAAAAGATGGCATCGGTAAGTTGATTTTGCTATTGTATTGTTTGTTTGAATCATTAAAAATTTTAGAGTGTTTAATGTTGTCTTTTAGTATTCAAAACATTTGTACTTTTTTTCCTTCAATTTTTTTTTTACCAGCTTTTCACCCAAGACTTCTTTCACTTAAATTTTGGTATTGCAAAGTGTGCCCATGAAAAACATTAACAGCAAACAAAATTGTATGAAAGTTATCTTTACAAATTTATTTATGTACATGTTTTGATTTATAGGTAAAAATGCAATACTTGATAAAATTAGAATTAAACTTGTAGACTTTGGACATTTTAAATTATTATGCTGTTTACTAAATTAATTTGGAAAAAAAAGGTTTTTGTATGAGTATTTATACCAAATCATAGTACTTATAAATTATTATTATTATTATTTAAATAAAAGAAAAACATGTCTAATACTATCAAATTCACAATGTAACAAAAGCACTTTGATAACGATGTGATATTATTTTACTGATACAATGTATTTCAAGGACCGTAGAATGACGACTTTGATAGGTTGTAAATGTTGGGAGGTGCACTTTTAGGTGTATTTCTATTAACAAAACAATCGGCAACGGTTTCCAACACCGGTTTAAATTTTTTTTTCTCGTTAATGAATTATTTTTTTTGTTTAGAATAGATAATCATAATGTAACATTTAACTGCTTAACAGCCTGAAAATGGATTTGATACTGAATAAAGTATTAAAAATGTTGCATAGGCCACTAGTTCATTTCTATCAAATATCGTTTACCTCTAAATTATCAATGAAAAAACAATAATTAGGATAATATTTTACACATAAAAATGTTTTTAAAAGACAATTAAATTAGCTGTATAAAAAGTGCAAAATTAGATTTTTTTTTTAAAATTAACTTATTTATGTTCAAAGTTCAGCATAATAGATTGTGCAAAACAAACATCCTGTGAATTATTTTTAAAATTTGACTACTGATAAAAAAAGGAAAAATGGAGCTTCTAATTTTTGTACTGATAACTGGTTTATTTGAAATCATACTCAAAATCTAATCAGGATACTTTTTTACATAGATTTAAAATTTGTTAATAAATTTTACCCAACTTCATTTATTTTTGTTGTTTGACATCAACTTTCTTATTTTAAATACAGCTTGTAACATAGTTGGCTGTGACACCATAAAAGAGAGTTTTCCTCGTTTCATTGTTGTATGGGTTCTTAGGTTTATCTTTACAAATAAATTATTAGAATATTATTGTATATATCAAGTTTAATCCAAGTGGCCATTAAAAAACAAAACATTACACAAATAAGCTAACTGTACAGGGTGGACCAAATTCGAATGTTTTACGGGGTATCTCGGTTACCGCAATAGATAGCGAAAATCTGATTTAGGTGTCTTAGGCTATTTTATTGAGAAAATAACGCCTATGTAATAAGATTTTTTCTATCGGATTCCACTTTGGCACTACAGACGAAAAATGAAATTTCATCATTTTTGAAAATTTGCTATAACTTCTTTATATAATAAATTAGAACAAAATGTTAAATAGGTTTTTTATACAGATTTTTATGCTTAATTGAAAAACAGAAGTAATTTTTTTTTAGCCATCTTGATTTTTGAGATATGGAGTAAACTTTTATATTTTTAAATGGAAACCCTAGTCGGCCATGACTTTATGTAAAAGAGTATTGTTTTAGCTTTTCAAAAATATATAGTTTCATATATTTTTTGCACAAATTAACCGAGATATGGCCAATTTTGTAAAAATTCGATCAAAGTTTGCCATGATTTCGTAAACAAGTGATGTTTGCAATTATTAAACAACTAGACGTCATTGCCAAGTAAATTCTGCAGCAACCGCTACGTTTTTATCACTTACAAAGTAATATTCTAACATGTTAAACTTTTCAAAAAGTTCAAATTTAGCCATGTTCACAATACCACAATAAACAGTTATAAAATACAAAAGAATACACGGATTTGCTTTAAAGTTGACAAATGTACTTCGAAATAACGTTTAGTTGTTTAATAATTACAAACATCACTTGTTCACGAAATCATAGCAAACTTTGATGATCGAATTTTTACAATATTGGCCATATCTCGGTTATTTTTTGCAACAAATATATAAAACTGTATATTTTTGAAAAGCTAAAAAAATACTCTTTCACACAAAATCATGGCCAACTAGGGTTTCCATTTAAAAAAATGTAAGTTTACTCCATATCTCGAAAGTCAAGATAGCTAAAAATAAATTACTTTTGTTTTTAAATTAAGCAAAAAATCTGTATAAAAAAACTACATAACATTTTGTTCTAATTTAATAAATAAAGAAGTTATAGCAAATTTTCAAAATTGATGAAATTCCATTTTTCGTCTGTAGTGCCAAAATGGAATCCGATAGAAAAAATCTGATTGCATAGGCGTTATTTTCTCAAAAAAATAGCCCAAGAGACCGATATCAGATTTTCGCTATCTATTGCGGTAACCGAGATACCCCGTAAAACATTCGAATTTGGTCCACCCTGTACTCAATTAAACACAAAACAATTGAAAAATTAAATAATTTTTACATTTGATAATAATTTTTAATTGATCTCGTAATAATAATGTAACATTTGGTTTATTTTAAGATGACTGTCTGCAAATGTTAATAAACCCATGTAATTTTTTTAAGATTGAAATTTACCAAAAATGTTTTTCCAGCCGTTTGTGAAAAGTGTGGGGCCATTGGTGTCAAACACGCTTTTTACACGAGGGAGAGACGTTTCTGCAGCATGGCTTGCGCGAGGGGATACAGCGGTTTAATACCGGAACCTCTACCGCAGTCCTCGCCGATGACACCAGACAACCAAAAATATGCCGAACATCAGTTCAAAATGGAAATAGAGGAGGACTACACTGGCCTAATAACCGATCAGTTTCCTCAATTACCGCCACCACCTCCCGCCGAACAGCCCATAGAAGACGTCATTCTTAGTCGTAGAAAAACTACAGATCTTACAAATACGCATGACTGGGACTCACAATTATCAGATCAAAATTTTATCGCCGCGCCAGTAACGTGTTTCAAACATGCACCGTTATCGGACATTTGGAGCAATATATTGGCTGGTATGAAAGTGGAAGTGGAAAACACGGACTGCGACAATATATCCGAAGCTTTTCCCGACTCGTTTTGGGTGGCCACGGTTATTAAAATCGTCGGTTATAAGGCTCTGCTTCGATACGAAGGCTTCGGCATGAACGAATCAAAAGATTTTTGGGTTTCGCTTTGTTCCAATCAGGTCCATCCTGTTGGATGGTGCGCGACCAGGGGTAAGCCGCTAATACCACCGAAAACAATCGAAGACAAGTATAACGATTGGAAAGAATTTTTATGCAAACGTCTCACTGGTGCAAGAACGTTGCCTTCTAACTTCAGCAATAAAGTTAACGATAGCGTGAAGTCACGTTTTCACTGTGGCCTTAACCTCGAAGTCGTCGATAAGAATCGCATTTCTCAGGTCAAAGTTGCCATGGTACATAAAATTATCGGGAAACGTTTGAATATTAAATATTACGACATGCCGCCGGAAGACGCGGGATTTTGGTGCCATGAAGACTCGTCGTTGCTGCATCCGGTCGGATGGGCCAAAAAGGTCGGCCATCATCTCGTGGCGCCCATAGACTATCTGGAGCGAGTCAACGAGGGAATTTGGGACGACGACGACGCCACAGACGATTTATTCAATTTGGTTCAAGTCGGCTCGAACGATAACAGCGCAACCGCCGGCTTTTGCGTCGGGATGAAACTCGAAGCCATCGATCCTCTTAATCTCTCTTCCATATGTGCCGCCACGGTTATGGACGTCCTACGTTGCGGTTACGTCATGATACGTATCGACACGTACGAGTCCGACGCCACGGGCGCGGATTGGTTCTGTTACCACGTAACCTCGCCGTGCATATTTCCGATCGGGTTCTGTAGCAAAAATAATATCCCTCTGACGCCGCCGAACGGTTACGGTCAGGCCGGTTTCACTTGGCAGGAATATTTACGTGAAACTAAAAACGTTCCCGTTAGTATTAATTTGTTTAATTTGAACGTACCGGTCCACGGTTTTCAAGACGGCATGAAACTGGAGGCGGCCGATCTTATGGAACCGCAGCATATTTGTGTGGCTACCGTAAACGTAGTTGTGGGACGATTGCTCAGAGTCAGGTTCGACGGTTGGCCGGAAGAGTACGACCAGTGGCTGGATTGCGAAAGTACGGATATATATCCGGTTGGATGGTGCCAAAGTATGGGACATCGGTTGGAACGACCTCATAACACGCAGCTGTCTGCACCTACACCTAGATCACCCAAAGGTAACAAAGATTTTTATACTAAACAGTTTGATTAGAGAGCAGTGCATTTTTAAGGTCATTACTGCATAAAATAGCTGTAAATTTTTTTCCCCCCGATTTTGATCTATGGATGTCATGTGATGTCAATAGTTTTTGATAAAAACTAAAAAATGTGCAAATTAGGGTTGAACAGATTTAAATCGATTGATTTAAACCACGATTTAAATCACAATTTAAATCACGATTTAAATCAAGTGTTTTTTTTTAAATCATCGATTTCAATCACGATTTAAATCAAGTGTTTTTTTTTAATCACTGATTATATGTGTACAATATAATATTTATAATAAAACAAAATTTTATTACTATTAGAAATTAAATACACGAAATGGTGAATAGACCATATCAGTTTGCTCTTGTAAAGTAAAATTAATTGTGGAAATGCAATAATTCAAGAAATAAATGACAAGTTTTTGACGTTAGCCAGGGTTGAGCAGATTTAAATCAATTGATTTAAATCACCATTTAAATCAAGTGTTTTTTTTTAAATCATTGATTTCAATCACGATTTAAATCAAGTTTTTTTTAAAATCATCAATTTAAATCACTGATTATATGAGTACAATATAATATTTATAATAAAACAAAATATTATTACTATTAGTAATTAAACACACGAAATGGTTAATAAACCATATCAATTTGCTCTTGTAAAGTAAAATGCATTGTGGAAATGCAATAATTCAAGAAATAAATGACAAGTTTTTGACGCTAGCCAGGGTTGAGCATATTTAAATCAATTGATTTAAATCACCATTTAAATCATGATTTAAATCAAGTGATTTAAAAAAAAACATCGATTTCAATCACAATTTAAAACAAGTGTTTTTTTTTTAAATCATCAATTTAAATCAAGTGTTTTTTTTTAAATTAACAATTTAAATCACTGATTATATGAGTATGATATAATATTTCTCCCTGTATATTATTAATTAAACATCACTATTTAGCACTGATTTTTTCAAACTTCTTAATCATTAGGTGTATTTAATTTTTTATTTTAACAAAAATTACCACTGAATTAAATATATTGGTTATTAAATATATTAGCACAAAACAGAAATAGCATGTGAATATGTCACTGAATTCGATAATATGGTACATTTGATTTAAATTAAAAAAATCTGATTTAAATCAAATAAATCGATTTAAAAAAAAAATCATGATTTTTATCCACCCTGAAAAAAATTACGGTTACCGTTGAAAAGTTATGACACAAACTTACCTTTTTTTAAATAGAATATTACATGCTATGGCCGATTTATATTCCTATTCAAATTACTTAACACAATAGCTGATTCTGAGTATATTGTTGTTTACTTTTTCTCACACCTTGTTTTTTTGTTATCAAAGCCTACTCTTTGTTTCGATAATGTTTATCTTGAAAAGTTTTCAAAAACCCTTATTACATTCGTATTTTTGAAAACAACTATGTCAACCCTTATATATTTAAAATGAGGAAAACTAATGTAGTAAATAAATGGCAAGCACTTGTTTTTTATTAAGCATAGAAGTTATTGAACGATTCGCTTCTTTTTGAACAGCATTTATAACCCATAAATCAATAAATAATCTTTCGATATTGTCTAAGCCAGTGTTTCTCTGTGGTCCGCGGACCCCTGGGGGTCCCAGAATCCTTCTTAACGGGTCCCCGAACCTTTTCATAATGTTCAAATATTATTCAAATGTATTTGCCAGGCCAGAAAACAAAAATATTATCTACAAAACAATTTATTGGAGTCCTTTATAAGCATTTAATTTTGAAAGGGGTGCTCGGAATAAAAAGTTTGAGAAACACTGGTCTAAGCCAACCATGATTACCAATTAAAAAGTGTCTGGTTGAATCTCAATAACCACTCAACAAATAAAATTAGTAATATTTTTATCATAATGTATAGAAAATCATCGAACATATACTGTTGTGTTATAGTTTAATAAAAATATTAAGAAAATTTTTCATAGTTAGGTCACAAAATTTAAAAAATGAAATTTATTATGTTATGTACCTTTACCCAACTTTAGCCATTTAACTGTTCCAGTAAGTTACATAGTAACAAATTTCCCTATATAACGTGGTATACAGGGTGGTGCTTTTTTCGATGCTCACCATTGCTATCTTGGAAACGGTAAGAGATACAAGGTCGGTTAGATCAGAGAAAAGTTGCACATTTTTATGGCGATTAAGAATCTGAAAAGAAATCCTGGAAATTTTGATTCGTTTTTGATTTATTACAAAAAAAATAAAAAATGTGATTTTAGAAAAATATTATTTTCTTCCCTACCACTGACACTATTTAATTTAAACTTAGTAACTGTATGTTTTTGACCGTCCTGATTTTGATGACGTCAACAGAAATTTTCTAAGCCTTCTAGATTTCAAGTTGCGATAGTCAACTTTATTATTTGTTATGGCCGCCATATTGGATTTTTACACTATCAGGCAGACAAAAAAATTAGCTTTTTAGATTGGTAACCAAGATACCTTTTTTCTTTAAAAAAACTTGTTTATTTATATGTGTAAATTGTATGTAAATAAATAAAAAACTAACGAACGACGTCCGTCGAACGACGACTGAAGGCCGACGAACGGCGACCGACAAACGACGACCGTCGAACGACGGAAGACGAACGACGACCAACGACCGACGACCGTTGAACGACAAACGTCGAACAACGAACGACGACCAACGACCGTCGAAATACGAACGACGACCATCGAATGACGAATGACGACTGACGAACGATGACCGACGACCGTTGAACGACGAACGTCGAACGACGACCGAAGAACGTCGAACAACGAACAATTACCGTCGAACGAGGACCGACGACTGACGAACGACGAAAGACGAACGACGACCGACGACCATCGAATGACGAACGACGACCGACGGTGATGAACGATGGCCAACGAACGACGACCGTTGAACGACAAACGTCGAACGACGACCGTTGAACGACGAACGTCGAACGACGACCGAAGAACGTCGAACGACGAACAATTACCGACGACCGACGAACGAGGACCGACGAACGATGACTGACGAGTGATGACTGACGAACGACGAACGATGGCCGACGAACGACGACCGTTGAACGACAAACGCCGAACGACGACCGAAGAACGTCGAACGACGATCGACGACCGTCGAACGACAAACGTCGAACGACGACCGTTGAACGACGAACGTCGAACGACCAACAACTACCGACGACCGTCGAGCGAGGGCCGACGACTGACGAATGATGACTGACGAACGACGACCGACGGCCGACGACCGAATAACGACGACCGTCGAACGACGACCGACGAACAACTACCGACGACCGTCGAACGAGGACCGACGAACGAAGAACGACAAACGACGACCGAAGAACGTCGAACAACGAACGACGACCAACGACCGTCGAAATACGAACGACGACCATCGAATGACGAATGACGACTGACGAACGATGACCGACGAACGACGACCGTTGAACGACGAACGTCGAACGACGACCGAAGAACGTCGAACGACGAACAATTACCGATGACCGTCGAACGAGGACCGACGACGACTGACGAACGTCGAAAGACGAACGACGACCGACGACCATCGAATGACGAACGACGAACGATGGTGACGAACGATGGCCGACGACCGTTGAACGACAAACGTCGAACGACGACCGTTGAACGACGACCGAAGAACGTCGAACGACGAACAATTACCGACGACCGTCGAACGAGGACCGACGAACGATGACTGACGAACGTCGAAAGACGAACGACGGCCGACGACCATCGAATGACGAACGACGACCATCGAATGACGAACGACGACCGACGAACGATGGCCGACGAACGACGACCGTTGAACGACAAACGCCGAACGACGATCGACGACCGTCGAACGACAAACGTCGAACGACGACCGTTGAACGACGAACGTCGAACGACGAACGTCGAACGACGAACAACTACCGACGACCGTCGAGCGAGGACCGACGAACGACGACTGACGAATGATGACTGACGAACGACGACCGATGGCCGACGACCGAAGAACGACGACCGACGAACGTCGAACGACGACCGACGAACAACTACCGACGACCGTCGAACGAGGACCGACGAACGAAGAACGACAAACGACGACCGAAGAAGACCGACGAACGAAGAACGACAAACGACGACCGACGAACGATGACCGACGAACGACGACTGACGAACGATGACCGACGACCGAAGAACGACGACCGACAAACGACGACCGAAGAATGACGACCGACGGCCGACGACCGACGAACGACGACCGTTGAACGACAAACGACGACCGAAGAACGTCGAACGACGAACAACTACCGTTGAACGACAAACGACGACCGAAGAACGTCGAACGACGAACAACTACCGACGACCGTCGAAAGAGGACCGATGAACGAAGAACGACGACCGACGAACGACGACCGACGGCCGACGAACGACGACCGAAGAACGACGACCGAAGAACGACGAACGACGGCCGACGAACGACGACTGACGAACGATGACCGACGAACGACGAACGATGGCCGACGAACGATGACCGACGACTGACGAACGACGACTGATGAACGATGACCGACGAACGACGACCGACGAACGACGACCATCTGGTGTTTTAAATTTATTGTCATTTCGTTTTTTTATTAGACCTATAAAATGCTGTGTCACTTTTATTTATATTATAATTTCAATTGTTTTTCAGAACATTCGCGATTTTATAGATTATTAATACAAATTTTCAAATTTTAACAAGTTTTTTGAAAGAAAAAGAGTATGTTGGTTACAAATCTGGAAAGCTAATTTTTTAGTTTGTCTGATGGTGTAAAAATCCAACATGGCGGCCATAAGAAATAAAAAAGTTGACTATCGCAACTTGAAATCTAGAAGGCTTAGAAAATTTCTGTTGACGTCATCAAAACCAGGACGGTCAAAAACATACAGTTACCAAGTTTAAATGAAATAGCGTCAATGGTAGGGAAGATAATAATATTTTTCTAAAATCACATTTTTAATTTTTTTTGTAATAAATCAAAAACGAATCAAAATATCCACTATTTAATTTCAGATTCTCAATCGCCATCAAAATGTGCAACTTTTCTCTAATTTAACCTACCTTGTATCTCTTACCGTTTCCAAGATAGCAATGGTGAGCATCGAAAAAAGCACCACCCTGTATCTATGTATTAAAATGTATTACCTCATTTTACTTCACATGTCTGTATTTGATAATTCCTTACAAGATAAATATTAAAAAAACTGAATACAACATTTTTTTAGTTATAAATTTTTTATTTAATGTACATATTTTTTTTGTGAAAAGTTAAGAATATTTAACAAATGGTTTTCAGAACTATCTGTTTCAGTTATGAAGAAACGTGGAAGGAAAAAGAAACACAAGGACAGTCCTCCAAAAAGTGCAGGTATCAAAGTAAATCACAAACCAGAAATACTAGCAACTCCAATCAAGGAAGAAGAGGTCGATACGGACGTACAAGAACCCGAAGCCGCCGAAGAACCTTCCGGCCCCGATCAAAGTATGCCAGTTGCCTCTGATCCGCAGCCACCTCCCGAAAGGAAAGCTACCTCATACATCAATGTAAGGATTTTGAAGTCTTCATTTACGTTTCTATTGATTTTTTTTGTGTTTTCAGTCGGGCAACAACACTAGTACAAAAGTTATACCTCGGCTTATCGACAGTTCTGGTGGTTCTTGCGATCCAGGAGATTTATGCCCCGAACAGTGGAATGTATTTGATGTAGCCCAGTTTCTTAGAGTAAATGATTGCGCCAATAATTGCGATAATTTTAGTAAACAGGTAATAATTTTTTTTTAAATTTTTTTTTTTAATAACTGAATGTTAATTATTTTATGTAAATAAAAAATGAGGTTAGATATAATTAAAATGTAAATTTTCATGGTTTCCTAGTTATTTTATTTTAGGAAATTTGAGTTAGTAATGGATTTATTAAAAAAAACACTTAACATTCTTTATTAGCTTTTTTTTTGGATTTTTTTGCATTTTAAAATTTAGCCTGAAAATCAATTGTTTAAAGTGATTTTTGCTAGGAGGTCGCTGCAAAAATGTAAAATTATAGTAGTTGTCAAGACATTCTGTTAATCATAGTACACTGCTTAGTAGCAATAAAACAAATGCTTTTGTTGACACTTACCGTCATGATATTGTTATGATCGTATACAGTGTGTGTCCAAAAGGTATGGAATATGCTATACAGGGTGTCCCAAATTCGAGTAAATATATGGACATCTCGCTTATCTTAAGAGCTACTAGGTCGGTTAAATTAGGGCAAAGTTGCGAAATTAGATCATCATCAAATATCTGCAAAGAAAATTTTCATAGCTGTCTTAGTTCAAAAGTTATTCAAGAAAAACTGAAAAAATTGATTTTCGTTTTTTTGCCCTATTTCCTACATTTTTTAAGATATCGACAATGTGGAAGCACTTCTCCTTGGCAACTTCTTATGCTTTATATTTTGAGATAACATAAAATTTCCAACAACATACATAGTGAAAATAAAAATTGCGAACAAAGCACAAATTCAAAGAATTTCTAGCTTGTTGCAAATTATACAATTAATCACGATCATATTAATGTCAAAGTGACAGTTTTGACGGACCAACAAAAAAATTGTTTTGTTTATTATTTTTTACTTTTTTTGTATAGGATCTTTTGATTCAAAAACTGGACAAAAAGAGTTTTTCTCAAATTTTTGTGGTAAAATATCATTTTAGATATTAAGTGTCATATATCATTGAAATCAGAAGACCAAATGCTATCCGATTATAAGATTAAATTTTTTTCGCCGTATTTAAAAAAATGAAGTTGATGATGGTTCTGAAGAGACGAAACGTTGTTGGAACTTCTATGTTATCTCAAAGTATAAAGCGTAAGAAGTTGCCATGAAGAAGTGTATTCAGATTGTCGATATCTTAAAAAATGTAGCAAGTGGGGCAGAAAAACGAAAATCAATTTTTTTAGTTTTTCTCGAATAACTTTTGACCTAAGACAGCTATGAAAATTTTCTTTGCAGATATTTGATGAGCATCTAATTTCGCAACTTTACCCTAATTTAACCGACCTCATAGCTCTTAAGATAAGCGAGATCCCCATGCATTTACTCGAATTTGGGACACCCTGTATATCTCAGTAAATATCCTTATTTAGGGAAAAATGCTTTGAATTAAAGTTTTCCACCAAAAGACAAAAATTTTTTTTTTAATTGTAAAAATATACAAGAGGGTATCTTTAGTATTAACAAAATTATACCTAGATTTTCGAGACCAGAAATGATTTAAGAGTGTTGACATGTTCAGTTATTCGCATTTTATGCACATATCTTCAAAATGTCATGTGTTTTTAAAATTTAAAATTAAAGAAAAACAAAAAATTTGAAATATAAATGAATGGTTGACTGATTTAAAAAAATAAAATTTGTTCTCTGGAAAAATTTATATTTTACTCTTTTTTTGTGTCATTTATGTAATATTAATAACTTTATTTCGGATTTCTTTAATGGTACAAATCTTTGGAAACATTTTTTATGTGCCTGTATGACTGTCCTGAATAACAAATATGTGTTAAAGAAAACTACGCTGTCACTGAGCCAATTTTGTGCTGTGGTCTATATAAATTACATTTAATAGACCCTGAATGGCTTTTAAAATGACAACAACATTTATCTTTTCAACAGTATTGAAAACGAATAATATCAGAAAACAAAAGAATGAAAACAATCGTCTTTCTTGGATTTATGCTTCGATTTATTTACCTGTCATAAGACTTGTTTTGTAATTTTTTAAATAAACAAAATTTGTTTTATCGATCTATCATGCAGTACATGTTTTTGTTTTGATGCAAGTTTAAATAAGTGTCTTTTTGTGTATTTTTATGCAATTATTGTTTTATTTTTCAGAAAATCGACGGCAAAATACTCCTAAGTTTAAGTAAAGAAGATATATTAGAATACACTGGTGGTAAAGTGGGACCTTCCCTGAAAATTTATGATCTTATACAACAACTAAAAAACAAAGTAAATCCCACGAAAGTACGTCATATGAAAGGAAATATCAAAAAGTTCTTATAGTGCCTAATATTTTATGGATTTCGTCAACTTGTTGCACTTTAATAGTGCGTACTCAACTCGTCTTCTATTTTGAAGAGCCATATTAATTATTATTGTACGATGTTAACGTGCAACAGACTGTAGAATTTGATATTGTGAGTTCCGACTTACAATATACTTTTTAAATGGAAAATTTATTTAAGCAAATCTCATATTTATATTATTTACCTATAAGTAATAAATAATATACACAATCAGTTTTGTTTCACATGTTTATTAATAGGTTTGTGATTTCAGAGTGGCAATCGGAAAGTTTTTTGGGTATTTTTTAAAGCTGCAATGTTTTGGTTATTTAAAAAATTCAAAAAACTGCCTTTTGTTTGTTAAGGATGTTAGTTTTTGGACGGTTGAAGTGCATTTGGTGATCGATTACGGTCTGTAAATGATGTAAATTTTTTTATTAGCGTTGCTGTTAGAATATAGAAGATAATGAACTATGCTGACAGTAGTTTTACTTTGGAGGGAAGGAGAATTGCCCGCGCATCGAACTGCTGGTGTATGGCGGGAAGGGTAAGCGCGGTAGATGGCTTGGTATGTTCTGGGCGGGGCTATTTCGCCAGCTGGCAGACGATGATCGGTCCCGAATACCCCGCTTCATCCGCGTCGTAAATAGTACTCGTATGTTATCAAATATTACTACGTTAATGTTTACAGACTAAGAAAAATTAAATTACGCAACAGCCAAAGTTTGGATTTATGTTAAATTAATTAAAAAATAACCGCAAAGTTAATTTAGATTAAGAAAAGCCGGGGTGTATGAATATCGTAGATTGGCGTCACTAGGCCTCAGCTGTTTCCCGCCAAACACCGCTACCAGAAAACCGCTGTGAGGCGTAGCGTGTGTTTGCCGTCCCGCGCTGCAGCTTTTATCTAGTGAATTTAGTGGTTACAAATTCAAATTTTAATTCTTGGTGTTTACAAACATTTTGCTTCATTATATTATGTCAACAACTGTTGGTGAAGATCGGTTTGCTTACGAAGGAAATCAAAAAGAAAACGTTGAGGTTTTGGGGAATATATCAAGGTAAGAATTCCCAAACATTGAGTTGATACACATGTTTTTGACGTTTACATACTTTTGACTTAATACGTCATTGATGATAGGTTATGCTTATTATTTTAGTATCACCAGACTTTGAAACTAACGGATAATGTAAAGCTTCTTCGTTCACGTCGAACGCATTATCGAATGTTTGGATTTTAACACTGTGCCGGCACCATTTAACTCAGCTGTTGTCGCGCCATGTTGTGGCGTTCTTATGCAGCGTTGTGTTGTATACGTAACTTTTATTTATAACAAGACCGCCTTAAGTTTCAATGAATTTCTTTTTACCTAGCCTCATTTTTGTCAACATTAAACAACATTTACAATGCATGTCACCACTTTTCATAATTTATTAGTAAATTCAACTTTTAACATGTTTTTACGTTTGTTGTGTTTACAATGTATTTTTTAAAACATGTCAATAATACGCCTTGTTTGTTAGCCTTAGCGTGCACGATTTGTGAGTTTTTTTTTTGATTGTATGACTTGTTCAATATCCTGGTGACCCAAACATATGATTTCACGTGATGTAATAGCCTGACAGCTGACTCGCGTTATGATAATTCAGCTTTGCGTGTACGAATTGGAAGTTGCATATGTGGGGTGGTTTATCACTTAAATTGCACTTATTCTGCAGTCACGTGGGTGAATGCACCACACCCTGGCGACGCCCTGGTGTTTTCACGCCCTCGCGGCTTTCTAGATCGGAATGCCGCTGCACTATTGCAACGTGGCCGCGCTACGCTACTGCAAAATACTAACGATCTTTGGGCACTTTGTGATTGAGATTTTGCGGAAATAGGGACATGCCTCTTGGCACGACTGACCAGTAACATTATATCTGTTCTGTTACACATTAAAAGTGCACTGACACTGCAATATTAAAACAGACGCAAGGCCATCGCATTTTCATTCATTTTAAATCGAGGATGTCGTTCGTGTAGGATTGTATAATTTATATAAACGTTCTTCCTGAGGTAACCTTCCTTTGTTTTTCATTAATAAGAATATTTTAATTTTTGGATTATTACACATAAAGCGTGTATTTTGGTGCACTGATGTAAAAAACAGCTTGAAACGATTAGTGTTCGATTTATTGTTTGTTTATTTATCGTGTTATTATGTAAAGTTCGATAAGGATTGATAATTTTATTGACCGTGTTTTGTTTACGTTATTACTTACCTAGATGCATCAATGATTATGATAATGGCAATTTTAAGGTCGCGTATTTTAACTATGTATAGTATGCCAGTGATGAATGAATGAAATAGTACTTTTTCACTAGTTTTTTTTTGCTGGCAGTGTTGAGAAGAACTCATTCATATTAGTTCTGGTGACGTCAACGACCATTTCCGTCTGATAATCGGGATGTCAAAAGAGATTACTCGTTTCGTTGGCCACGATATGTTGCCCTTCAAGCGATTTACTTCCGATTGCTGTTACGTACGTTCCACTCTAAAACGGGATTATGGTGTTTGTTGTCTGTTTGCCTCATTATCGCTAGCGAACGTCGAAGCGGAACATTACGGCATAGCAAAGTTGATAAAGTCATAGTCCAAAATGAACAAGTCGTATAATACAGGGTGATTGATTGAAACAGGGCATTAAAAATATATAATAAATGAAAAAGGGTATTGATCTGAAATTTTGGTTATGACCATAATGGCATATGATCTGTTTAATCAAAATATTTTCTAGATGGCGACACTTCCGGAAATTCCCGAAGTTGACGTCTACTTTCTTATTTCAAATACAATGGTCCATTTTTTATTGCATTTTTGAATTTAACACGTTATTTTAGATGGACTCTTGGCAACATTCCCTATGCCTAAGTGCAGTAGTTTTTAAGTTTTTTGGACTTTTTTAAAAAAAATTCGGTTTTCATCGTGATGTTTAATATTTATCACCGCCGTCATTTTTGAAGAGAAAACGCTTAATTTTAGACCTAAAAGAAACCTTGGAGTTCATCCTGGAATTTTTGCAATCGATGCATTACTTACAGGGTGTCCAAAATTTAGTTTACTTTTAATACAACTTCAGACCTCTAAAACTAGTTTTGTTTTTTCAAATACAATGCCCAATTTTATACAAAATTAAATTTTGCATGAGTTTGATTCTTTTCGTTGAAATTTCTGTCTGGTCATTACAGTCAAATGAGGATACCTCTCACTGAACACACGGCAAGTTCTTTCAATAATCTTGTGACATTGTTCTTGAATATAAAATTAGTTCAAAATATTCGTGTCTGAATAGGTACTCTTTTGATTTTCCATTTTCATGGATACTTCAGACAAAAGCGATAAAAGTGGTTTACAGTTATTAATATTGGCATTTGTTGTCATTTCCAAGGCTGACTGTTTAAAAAATGTTGCAATTTCTCTTATCTTCAAAAATTCTTAATAACTCGAAAACTATTGCAGATAGGTATAAGAAACGCTTATACAGATTGATGCAGAATTTAATTTTGCAATAGAAAATTTAAAAAAATGGCATTGAATTTGAAAAAAAACGAGTTTTACTGGTCTGAAGTTGTATTAGAAGTAAATTAAATTTTGGACACTCTGTAAGTAATGCATGGATTGCAAAATTTCCAGGATGAACTCCAAGGTTTCTTCTATGCATGGTCTAAATTTAAGCGTTTTATCTTTAAAAATGGCGGCGGTAGATAATATAAGCATCATGATGAAAATCGAAAAATTTTCAAAAAAGTCCAAAAATCTAAAAAACGACTGCACTTAGGTATAGGGAATGTTACCAAAAGTCCATCTAAAATAACGTGTTAAATCCAAAAATGCAATAAAAAATGGATCATTGTATTTAAAATAAGAAAGTAGACGTCAACTTCCGGTATTTCCAGAAGTGTTGCCATCTTGAAAATATTGTCATTAAACAGATCTTATTATGGTCATAACCAAAACTTCAGATCAATACCCTATTATTTTTAATGCCTGGTCCCAATTAGTCACCCCGTATAAAGAACGTGGAGCGACTGGGGGCTGTTAACTTTTTTTTTTCGTCCAGTTCTTTTACCGGCCGCTTTATAAATGTCTTGAAAGTTTTCCAATGACAGTGGGTACTTATCCGTTTTCCTCGTTGCCCGCTCGTATTTGCATAACGTCTTACAATGCATTTATTTGTGGAGTTGTTCCCCCTGTGGTATTGTTTGAATTATTTCCGGTTCTTTTTTATGATAACGTGGCACCTGGTGCTTCTTCGCTGAACTTTTAAGATTATTAGATTTGTTAACGCTGACTCGCTCGTCTTTTATTGCCTCGTAATCATTATTTTTGTAAATCTGGACCGGGTGATGCTTCGATTTTGTTGTTTGGAGATGTTAGATCTGTACGATGTTACTTTAGTCCGAGTACGAATGTAACAGCAGCTCGCACCAGGTGGATTTGCAGAACACTTGTCCCTTTGTACTTTCAGGTAGAAATTGAGGGTCTCGACCCTTCCTTGAATTTAGCACAAAAGCGGGGTCTGTCTTTATTAGAGCGTGTAGTTTTCGTTGTCGCTCGACACGGAAAAAATAAAATTTTAAAAATATTTCTATGCATATATGATTTAGTATTCCCAGCAATTTTAGAAAAGGTAGTGCGCCGCCTATTAAAACATTTAATATTTGCAATAATTACTGCTTCACATCAATGAATTTTTTGATAGTTCATATTTACTTGCATGATACCTGCAAAAATATTAAAATTATTAATTAGTATCTATTGGAAGATATCAGAAAAAGTTAATGAAAGAACTTTTTTTTTTATAAAGGCAGGCCTCTTGTCAACTAAAACAAACAGACAGACGGACATTGTTGTTGCGTAATTTTATTTTACAAGTTTTTTCGTAACATTGCATTGGGGAATATTTAATACACGTTTAGTATAAAAAAAAAACTTTTAACAGATAGAAAATTAAAAGGTCATAAACCTTTACGTTAATATAGTATGCAAATGAGCAGATAAAAAAACACGTAAAGCATTTGTTGGCAGTTGTAAGAACAGTGGTATCATCAGTTAGTTCTATTGATTTATATGTTATAGATTAAATTATTGTCAAAGTAAAGGAGCAGTTGTTTTTTTGTTGAAGGTTTAGTGCTTATAAATATTCATTTTTAGTATACTTTTACACTTATTGTATGTACAGTTTGAAAAAAGTGTCCATATACTTAAACTTGCTGTATAAAATTTAAATTTTTTGTATGTCATTAAAAACAGTATGATATTTTGTGGGAGCAATTTTTTGTTCACTAACCTAAAATTAAAAAAATCGTTTAATAGTTTCCAGTATTAATTATTAAAAACAAGTAAAACTAGTGGACTATAATGTTGTGTTGATACTAGAATTTTTTTAAAGTTTGGCTTCAGTTTTGACCCTTATGTCGACTGGTGAACCGCTTTATTAGATTTATCAAATTGTTAAACACCGTCAGGTGTAAAAGCACAAGTCGATTTGTTTAATAAAAATGTTTATACGATATTATTTTATTACATGACAAGAGTTGTAAAAGGCATATTACGCACGAGTGAAAAAGTTGCGCACTGAGCCGCGTAGCGGCGAGTGCGTTATCCACGAGTGCGCAATTGCTTTACAACTCGTGTTATTTCGCTTACTTTTTCTACGATCACATAATATCTACGATTTTAATGACTTTTTGGCTAATATACACATGAAATAACGTTGGCTTGTCAATTTTGGCGTACGCCTACTTTGACATTTCTAGACAAGTGTGCGTTTTGCTTACCGTGCGTTATAACTCACTTACCAGGCATGCAGGAAGTGTTTCACGTGAGTCTACTTTGATCATTTCATTTAAAAAACTGTGCTTTTTGCTTACCGTACATAAGGACCCACTTACTATGGATGCAGGCTGTACGGTTAAGAGGTATTTACATTAATGGTCGTAGAAAAACGTACCTAATAACATACACTGAGTAAAGTGAAGCTCACTTGTTTCAAGTAAGATATTTTACCACTTCGGGGAAGTCCCCTGGTTTCAAGTAAGATATTTTACCCCCTAGGGGAAGTTCCCTAAGCACAGACGGTAAACCACAATTTGTGTTTAATGAATTAAATTTTAATAGTGATAAAAGCGGCAGTAGAAACTATTTATTTCGTTTTCAATCTTGAACGAAAAATAAAAATTTCGTTTAATTTTGTTCATCTTTTTCGTCCCGTTCTCAGTCCCTGCTACTAGATTTATTAAGTTTTTATAAATAATTTTTGATACTCCTAATAGGTAAGTATTTAAAATTTACATTATGATTAAAAAACTTTTTTTTTCTCACATATTTTGGACCTGATCCTTTATATATTTTTGCACTCGCTGTATTGAGTACTACAATTTTTCTAACCTTCCTCTAGTAAATTAAAGAGCAGTTTGTTTTTCTTGAGCGCTATTTTAATCCAGTTGAAAATTATAGTTATTTAAACCCAATATGCAAAATTTTAATCTGTTTGTTTTGTTTTGCTAGTGTTGTTGCCCTTCGCCTGTTATAAATATATATATTTCTGTTGTGCATGTACATTGCATTTAACGAGCCAATTTAACAAATTAATTTCCAGATGAGTTTTTTTTTGCGCATTAGGTTTTCTTCAATGTATCGAAGTGCAGTTTGCCAGTGTTTGATAAATAATAGTATCCTTGTACTGTTTTTAAATGCTTCATTACAATTACTATTGTTTCATTACGAACGTGTAATGTTACAATGGCATATAAAATGTTATCAGTTCGATAAATTTATTTCGCCCACGTGTTTCAACTACACATAGTACGAGATATCGTAACGTAAAATCTTTTTCCGTGTGAATCAGAATGGCCGTTGCTGTACTCATATTGATTTTGATTTATTTGATAGATTTAGCTACGTCATGTATATTGTTAATGAAGCTGATAATGCTGGAATTCTCAAACGATCTGAAAGCGACAGTTTGACTAAATGAAGTCATTTTTGAAATAATTTCTTTCCTTATGAAGTTCTATAAACCTGTCCATAAAACGCGTTCACAAATCCAAATATGGTCGTAACACTATTGCAAAAGTGTAATAAATTCTTGCCGTACCGGGTGTCTCACATTTTGCGGTGTAACTTGAAAGATGTCATTAACCGTAATAGTTAGAAATTGGATTAAATGGGAAAAGGTTGAATGTTTGTGTACCATACAAGTTGATTTTTAGTAGACCAATAAATTAGTATGGTTTAATAATTATCGTCCTGTCAAAACCAGACTTTTATTTTAATATCCTTCAATTTATTTTACGCTGAAGATACTTTTTGACTTCGTAATGAATGAGTTTGCAAAAATATTGTAAAAAATTAGGCTTATTGCTTCTTCAAATACAAGGACCTAGCTGAACGTATTAAGAATTTAAAAAAATCGAGTAGGCCGTGAAAAACAAAATCCGCACCTTCATATTACAGGCAAAACCTTTGTAACTCGACTTACTTCAGTTGCTCGACTTTAGACAGAGTCTGTTGAAATCGATACACACGAACGGGAAACATTCTAATAATATATACCTTTATGACCCTGCCCTAATCCTCAAGTCTAATTGCATGTTTAAGAGAACAGTCGATTTTCCTCCGTTACTCGATTTTTATAAGCCCCTCGAAAGTCGAGTAAGAGAGGTAACAATTAAAATTTTGAGAGTAAAGAAAAAACTATTGTCGGCACCGGGATTCGAACCCGACTCCCGTCTTTACTGTCAGTTACTCTACCGGCCGAGCTATCAACTAATCACGTTTCACAGCTTATTTAAGTTACATATAGAAATATAAACTTTAAAAAAAAATTCAAACCGTTTATTTTCCCGGTTCCGGTGTGCGTAAGCAACTTATGAAATTGCCGAAATTTATTATTTTATGTCTTATTTGTTTGTGCAAATTTGTGTAAAAATCGGCGAGTCGCTATCCGGGTACTTCCCTTGTAAGAAGTTCTGCGTAAGTAAGCGCGCCCTACATGCAACGCCATCTGTGCCGTGGCGATTCCAAACTTGCTCTCGTAATTTTGTCCGGATTAAAGGAAGTGCCGAACCATAAGTTGCCGGAAAATCGGTGTTGTACCTGTATTAGCCATGTTTTATTATTCCTCATAAATTCAGCTTGTTAGTCGTACAAACAATTTTAATGCTGAACCTCGTTTTCAAAAAACATTTTCGACTTTTTCCTATATCCTGACATCTTATTATAAACAATTGCTTTAAACGTGCTCCTTGTAACGTAATTTTCAGTTTTATGGGCCTTGTTTGTTAGGTTAAAATTCATTTGCAACTCTGTGCGTGCGATTTTTGAAAGTGTATACCGCTCCACGACTATAAAGTTGAAGTGGGGATAGTACTAACTAGGCACTAGGGTGTCCTGAGGGACAATTTACCGGTCAAAATAGTTTGGATGGTTTCCAAGCAACTTGTTACGTAGTTACGTTAATCCTTCATGTTTACTGTTCATAAAAGGCACGTTGGGAACTGGCTTTTTAATTAAAGGTTGAATTAGAGAGCTCGTAATCGTAGTATAGCACCTTTTGTCGCTGAATTTTTCAATACTGTTCGAATTCAGGTAGTAGACAACAACGATAATTGCAGTCTGGTAGTGTAGAACGCACAGAAAATTTAATACGCGATTTCACTTGGTATTCAACACAATGTAACAATTTTCAGTTCATGTTAAACAAAGTATGATTTAATTTTACTAAATGTAAATTTTCTTTATGTGACATCTTTAAAGTGATGTCGTCAATAATTGTAAGTTAATGCGGACATTTAGTTGTATTTAATTTAGAGTATATTGCGTATTTTAAATAAAAATTTGCGAAATAATTTGATGTAATTTTGAAGTTCTCTTAGGCCTAATTTAAAAATCCAGGCCGAAAAGTTCAAAGAACCCTGGAGAGTTAGTGTAATTCAAAATAAAATGCCTATTTAAATTTTAATTACTAATCTGACATCGAGCAACAAAGATATCTTTTGTACTCTTTGTGTTTTTGTTCTGTTTTAATGCCCTTTTATTTCATTAATTATCCTTAATAACCCATTCTTTTCGTAAGTGTTCGAGGGAGGACGAAAACGATAACTGTTATTATTAATAATACCATTTGAATTAATAATTACCAATGGTAATTGTCGTATTATTTGATGCATTTTATCACGAACGCCTAAAAACACCGCCTAAGAATGTATATTTTGTAGCTTGTTTCTAAAAGACGCAAAACTAAATGTGACATATCTTTATTTATTTCTATCGGCTTGTACTTGGTAGTTATGTCTCTTCTACGTTTAACAAATTGTATTTTAAAATACATAGAATTATAATAAATGTAAAAAACTGACCTTCATTCATATTTTATCAAAAAATGAATAAACCTACTAAAAGTTAGTTTTGTAGTAAAACTACATACATTATTTTATCGACGTCCTGTGTTATCGTGATGTATTTTCTAGCTTGCTTTTAATACATGGCCGATAACAACTATTGCCTATTACTAATCTACAGCGTAATAAGTTAATTGTTACAACTTTAATTGTTTTTTTTCATTGTTAGTTAACAGCATTTTTGTCCTTCGTTTGTTTTCGGCTTTTTTTTTGCAGTTTTGTCAGAAAGTTTGCGTTTGCAATGTGGACTTCGTGAAATTCTTGCAAACAAACGATATCTATCATTTGTTTTCCGTATGGTTAAGTGACTCACTTGTTCCAAACAAAATTCATTTTTACAAGAGATCACGTGGTTGTAGTTAAATCATGCCCATTTAAAATGTACATTGCTAGACCAATTCATCATTTTGTCTTTGTTATTAATTGTTAACACGTTTCATGTACTTTTTTCTTACTACTTACGCTTTTTCGCCGATAATTTATCATTAGTTTTGTTCCAGCAGTGCATTTTCTTTGATTCATAATAGTATATTAATATTACATAACAAGAGTTGTAAGACCCATATTACGCACGAGTGGAAAAGTTGCGCACGGAGCCGCGTAGCGGCGAGTGCGTAACTGCTTTACAACTCGTGTTACGTAGCTTACTTTTTCTACGATCACATAATACCTACGATTTTAACGGATTTTTGGCTAATATACACATGTAATTACGTTGTCTTGTCAATTTTGACGTAAGTCTACTTTGACAGTTCTAGACAAGTGTGAGTTTCCCTTACTGTGCGTTGATTCACTTACTAGACATGCAGGAAGTGTTTGACGTGAGTCTACTATGATCGTTTGTTTAAAAAACTGTGCTTTTTGCTTACCGTGCATAAAGGCTCCCCCAGACAGACGCGTTATACCGCTCGGTACGATACAATCGGTATGGGGATTACCCTTACAAGATTACCCAAAAAGAATCAAACTTATTTCGGACATACAAATTAAACTCGCTTGTCATTGCTAAACAGGTATATCGCGCTCATCATTGGTGTGGGCGCTTCCATATGCCGCAATCTTATTAAGATATCGTCCCGAATCGTACCGTATCGCCTCTGTCTGGGGGAGCTTTAAGGATCCACTTAATGTGCATGCAGGCTGTACGGTAAGAGTTATTTACATTAGTGGTCGTAGAAAAAATGGTTTATGCACACTCGTTAACTATGGATTAATACACTAATACATTGTATTACCCGTTGCCGGGACGATTTAACGACATGTCTAACCGTAAATGACATTTTTGTCCATTGGGTTCACAGAAATTTAAGCATCGCAAGTGTAAACATCTTAAAGAAGCAGTAGTAAGGCGGTGCGTAGCTACCAGAGGCCACCTTAGTTGTGAACAGCGCATGCGCGTAAAAATCATGCGATAGTCCTTGCCTTCGTTCATGTATTGTTTTTATCGTCCCCAAACTAGTTCATGAATTTACCCGGTAACTGCTGGAACAGATGACTAACCGTCCGATGTACTATCAAGGACGCTGTCCAAGCGCGATATCGATACTGCGTAACGCCTCATCGTTCATCGGATCGTATATAGCCTTGCTGAAACAAAGCTATTATTTTGATATATTCATTTACTGTTTCATTAACAGTTCATTAAAAACAATACAAATAAAGTACTTTTTTTAAGGAGTAATACGTGCTGGATCTATGTATGTTAATTGTCGACAAGCCGGGCTCACTATAGATAAAGTCGTAGACTGCCTATTGCACTTGGTCGATGTACACGTTTAACTTAATAAAACTAGTATTTTCTGTTATCAAGAAGGTAGTTGGTCCCGTGACTATTGTAACCGCATCTTTGGCTATAAATAACAATTTCCAGTTTTGTTCTCTGTTTTAATTGTTCACAATGGCGTATCAAACAAGCGCCGTCAATAAGCGAGACCTTGCATATCCAATAATTATTATTTTTTATCGGTTCAGGTATATTCATTTATGTAACATGGCGCCACTGTTATAAAATGCGTCGACCACAAAACTGACGTAAACAAATGCTTGTCATTTGTTATCGTCGTTGCTTGCTCGCTACCATAAAATTTAACTGCACACATACGTACTCGAACATATCTCTCTTTACGCTTGTACAGTATGTTTACAAACTGGTGTCGCGGTTTCATTATTGAATTACAACAGATTTGTAATTTTCGAGGTGTACGATTGAATTTCAGGACGACTGTAACGAATTGCGTTTATTGCCGGTATCGAGTTTTTGATGTTCTGTTGCCGGTTGCGTTATTATTCGCGTTGGAAAATGTTTTTACATGGCCACCTTCGTTTTGATTGACGGGGTAATCACAGAGGCCACGTTTTAGACTTTAAAATTGTTTTTCACGCAAACAGGTTACGTAAAAACGGAATACTGTTAAACCAGTGGCTTTAAATAAACTAAAAGGAACAATTGAAACGTGTTAATCCTTGTGAATTTGCGATTTACAGAAATGTTTATTAATAGAACCGCATTCACAGATTATCGATCAATTTAAGATTGACAGGCCCCGGAAACAACTTTGATTTTTTTTAATGACTTTTAAAACAATGTATTTTATGTAATTTAAAGTTATACCGGGTGTAAACAAAGTCTGGTACACCCCCTTTTTTTCTTTAGTTTTTATTTATTTAGATTAATGAAATTTCAGACATAATTTGTGCAAAAAACTGAATTTTTTAAATATATGCACACAATTGTTTCACTTCCGGTTTCGCCGGAAATGACCCCAACTTTGTTATTTTAAAAGGAACACCCTGTATATTTTTACATTTTTGAAAAGAGGAAGCAATTTTGGATACAACTGCACTATTTTGGTTAATTTTTGTAACCTCAAATAATTTTTGGACCAACATTTAATTTTTTATTAAGTTTTAATTTAATGACTGAGTAATCATTTTTTCACCACCGCAATGACATACAAGCACGTAAACAAGCATTTGTTTGTTTCCACAGCGATCTTCCGTGACACCTTTGTTTTTGTTTTGAATGATTTGTTTTGGTGCAGCTATGCACACAGTCCACTGCGATTAACAGGATCTCTTAATAAATCTTTACAATAATTTGAAGTTTTTGAAGCAGGCTCTTAATAAAATTACAAGTTATTGGTATCGATGGATTCGTTAGAAGATGCTCCATTTAAATAACCGCTTGTACCACAATAGTTCAATTTAAGAAAATTGACTTTTTGTCAAAAAACCGATTCCGCAACCTTCAAAGCCGATTAAAGTAACCTAGATGTCAATTAAAATTTACAAAATGTTTTTTGGACAATTGTTGACATAATAAAATTCAATTTATGCAGGTCACGGCACACTTAATATAAAATTAAATTTTGGTTCTAAAAAGATTTGAGGTTATAAAAATTAACCAAAATAGTGCAGTTGTTCCATTTAAAATAACAAAGTTGTGGTCATTTCCGGCGAAACCGGAAGTGAAACAGTTGTGTGAATGTGCTCTCAAAAAACAGGTTTTTTGCACATATTGTATGTCTAAAATTTCATTTATTTAAAATCTAAATAAAGAAAAAAATCTGTCTGGTTGTCAGAAGGGGTATAAAAAAAGCCATAACTAATTTAATTTCATTTTTTTACGCGCTACTAGACGACCTTAAGATAACCATGGCCGTCACAAATGTACGGTGACGAAAAGTAAAAAAAAAGAAAATGTATGTTATCTTTTAAAAATTAGTTCGACATTGGTCGTAAATGTTTTACCGCTAAAATGAGGTAGGTACAGTTTTTTTCCCTGAATATTTTAATATTCATTGCGTCATTTTTTGCTTCTGAAAGGTCATATTTTGTGGTAGTTAATTTACTGGCTTTCGATATTTCGGGTGTTTTGGTAGTGTTTTGCGGCATAGTGGTATGTGTAACTAATAATTAAGTTTTGAAGGATTTAACCAAGATTTAGCTTATAGACTTGCAGGTAAAATATCGCTGTTATTAGACTTAACCATAGAGCCAGCAATAATAATAAACACATTGAGCGAGGTAATGAGTTAAAGTGGTTTTTAATCTCTCGCATATGGTTATTTATATTCGTTTGTGGAATAAATGATTCCGTGCTTACTCTGAATATCCTTGTTAAATTTAAAACTTTTTTTTTGCGATGCAGTGAGTCACATTTTTTTAAATAGCGTGGTTCTGGTGAAACGAAATCGGTTAGTAATCGTTTGCACATGTATTATACATTACACATGATTTATCATTATAGTTTAATTTGACCACTGGACGTGTTATCTGTTGAAGAATGATGCGGCCACAAGTACACAGATTTTTTACTGTTTTCCCTAAAGTAAATAACAGCAGATATTAATCAAGTAGAGTTTTTGGTTTTATTATTGTGAACTCTCAACAAGTTGCGTTTATTGTGGTGACTTATTTAATCAGAAGATTTCTCCACCATTTCTGCAGAAAACCACAAACATGGTGTTCACAAAAATGAAATTTTTATGGTTTTAACTTTCAGATCTCAATAATATAAAGTGCAGTAAAACAAAAAAATAAATTTTTTGGCACGTGTTGTGATATTTACATGACGTGTTTCAAAAATGAATAAACTTATTCAACGTTTTTCAACATGCATGACCATCAAATGCAACAAAATATAAAAACTTTAGCGATATTTTTATAACATCGAGAACACAGGTGTTGGGTTGATTTGGACTTGTTTTGGCAACTTTTTTTTATAAATCAACCTAATAACATTCGTTCACTATGCTGTTTAAGGCTGGTCGCTGACATGCAATTATAAGTTGTGCAATAGTTTTGTTGCGGAAGTTATTACCATTGGTTTATATGACAACGCGCTCACATGCAACTGATGTTCAACAGTAAATTTCGGCAACAACAGTTTGTGTCTTGACACAAATTGAACAATTGCGCGACTTCGTACAACTGTTTGTGTCTTATGGGTTTGAATTTAGTCCTTCTTATCATCTCAAGAGCACTTACCGTAGCCAACTCGTAGAAATTCATATCGAAACCAAAAAATTTAGTAGGTTGTGTGCTTGCATCTACAGTGTGTCCAAAAGGTATGGAATATGCTATATATCTCAGTAAATATCCACTTTGAGGAAAAATGTTTTGAATAAAAGTTTAATTTTCCACGATAAGACAAAATTAATTTTTTTTTTCGAATAACAAAAGCGCAATGAAAAACAATTGAATTTTTTAAATGGCAAGGTACCCCTATATTATACTCATTTGATAGAGATTTTTTTTTCTCTTTTCAATGGTGGGGTCACCTTAAAAATAAAGTTTATGCTAAGAGGCCGGAGAATATCGAAAATTTAAAAGATATTATTAGAGAAATTACACCTGAAATGGTTGGGAATGTTATAAACGGGTTTAAAAACCGAGTTTATCATTGCCAAGTTGTAAATGGTTCACAGTTTGAACACTTATTGTAGATTACGTCAAAAAATGTTAGTATTTATGATGTTTTTGTTAGAAATAAATACTAATCAATTAAAATAATTTTTGCGTTTTTCTCAAAAAGTTGCTTAAGTAAGGGTACTAAAGGTTTGCATCATTGAAAAGAGAAAAAAATCTCTATCAAATGAGTATAATATAGGGGTACCTTGTCATTTAAAAAAATTCAATTGTTTTTTTCATTGCGCTTTTGTTATTCGAAAAAAAAAATTAAATTTTGTCTTATGGTGGAAAACTAAGTACCAAACAACTTTTATTCAAAACAGTTTTCCCTAAAGATGGTATTTACTAAGATATATAGCATATTGCATATTCCATACCTTTTGGACAGACTGTATGTGACTCCGGATTTAGTTTTACGTATTTGGGCGCGGTTTAGCCATTCGCGGATCAAACTGTTGTAGAAGTGATCAATTATTAACTTGCATGTCAGCGCCTGGCCTACAGCCCGTGTGACACCATGAAAGATTTTGTATAGAAATTTGTACCAAATATTATACAGAAAATCTTATACCGTGTCAGGCGGGTTTCTCGTACAAAATTCTGTATAGTTTCTTGCATGTACAAGTGTTCCATGCAGTTTCTTGTACAGAAAATGCAATAGGGCGTGTTCTATTTGCAACTTTGCAAACAAGTTTTGATACAGAAACTGCGTGCTACAGATGCGCATTCAGTTCGTGAATAATGGCGACTAACAGCTGATTTTGAACATCTGCAGCTAAAGGAAACATAAACAATAAAAATTCTTGTGAAAAGTTAATTCTTGGCAATCCGAAGCAGGATGTTGTTATTGTTTAAAATGGCAATTACAAGGAATAAATACCTTGTTTTAAGAGGGAGTGCCCATCTGTGTTTATACTTTTTGGGCGCATGGGCATGGACAGTAACTTGTACATAAAATTGTATCACTGTCACACACAGTTTCAAATGAATGGAATTCTGTACTGAAATATGCACAAGAAAAATAATACAAGATATTTTGTATTAAATTTTATATAGAAATTTGCACCGTGTCACACGGATGGTAAAGACTCGCGCAACCAAACTGTTGCGCAACTGATAATTGCATGTCAGTGACCAGCCTAAGTGCGTAGATTGTTTTTTGCCTATTGAATTTTGCAATTTTTAGAAATTTTGATAAAATGCATTGCCAGATTCTGAATTTAAAAGTCGTTTCAGTAAAATCAGTCCTTTTCTAGCGCTAGAATCTCTGCAATTGTCCGTAATCCACAAACGATGTCGAATAATGTTTTGCAATGAGCTTGTCTTTCGCGATGACGTTATCAGTGTTACTGTTTCTTCGAAAAAGTTTCTTCGCATTACGTAAACTGCACACAAACACATATTCTTGACAGATATACGTGTGTAAAGTCAGTGATTTATTGGTTTGTGTTAGTAAGTTGAGTATGCATGGAAATTTGCATCGATATTTTTTTACAGTAGGGATGAGAGTCGTGTGCTTCAAAGCAAATAAACATATCACTTGTTCATGCCATTATTTTACAAGGTCGTGGAAGGTAATTTCCACGTTAGTAATTATTTATATACTACTATGTAACTTCTTTACATACAGGAATGTTGCGTGATTCATCGTAAATTAATTAATTCTTTATTGGCTTCAAACATAAATGCGTGTATGTGCTTTGATGCTCATTCCATATCCACCTGTTTGTGTATCAATGTTTTATAAACTTGGTTGTTTTTTTCCTTTCCGAGAAGTCTAATTTTAGAAATAAACTATTTAAGTTGATTGAAGTAAACAACTCAAAATAAAAACATTCTTATAAAACAAACTGACGTTTCCAGTGGGACGATTTCAGCGATTTCAGCTACAGAATTTCAAGAAGCTGCACGGATTATTCGTGAAATTACACAAAACCCCGGGATAGAGTCGCGTTTTTACGACCGCCTTTTCGAAACATATTTCGTCGGAAATGTTTTTTAAATCATATTTTATGAGAATGAGCGTATTCAAATGTACGCGTTTTCGGAATGTTTTGTTTCCTGTAGGACGCGATGTAACTTTTAGACGAGTTTATTGTACTTCCCACTTGTCTGCTCGGCCACTGGGGTAATGATTTAGGACAGTGGGCTATTTATCGTCAGATGCTGAAAACGCCGGTTAATCCCACGCCGTCTTGGATATATTTAAAGGCGTAATTTATGTCTTGGACGTATCAGCTGTGCGGCGTTTTTCGCTGTCTAATAAATATTTGTTGTTTTTGAATCTTTGCTCAAACCTTCGGGTTCATTGTATTGCCTCAGCGATAATCTTATTTTAAAAAGTTACCACGCATTTAGCGATAATAGTAACTAGAATTCAATGTAATATAACTATTAAATCGATGTAAATCTGCAACTGTTCTACTTACAGAGTGGTTATAAAATACTGTAGTTAATGTTGCCTTGCCTATACAAAACTATCATTTTAGTAGTAAAAGTAAAAGCGATGCGGTCTTCATAACCACATTTTTTTGGTCATATATTTACGGTTAAAAGGCCGTTTACACACACGGTTTTGCACATGGTTTTCATGTGGTTTTGCACACTGTTTTTGTGGCTTGGTTTTAAAAACCAAGAAATCTAGCAGCGCTAGATTCACTTGTGCAAAACCAAGGTCAATAAATTAGCGTTTACACACACGGTTTTGCACATATGCAAAACCTAAGCAGCAAAACCATGTGCAAAACCGTGTGTGTAAACGGCCTATTGGATTCATCGAGGTAGTAAAAAATATCAAAATACTAGGATAAAAAAGAATGCCCAGTAAAAAAAATATACAAAGTAAAATATGTTCAGAACAAAAACTACATTCGCAGTAGGAAAAGATTGTTTACAGTAAATTCTGCTGAGTGAAATGTGCACAGTTAAAATTATTTTTAACACTATACCTAATGAATAAACACAGTAAATTAACTTTTAAAAAAAAAATTAAAACTAGTTTCCTATAAGTCAAAAAAAGAACTGGCTAATCACAAACAAAACACAAAGCAGGATATATTTATTGAAAAAAGTAATAAAAAAGAATGTATCTTGACGTTGAAATTATTATTGTTTTATTTAGTCATGAGTCCTACTGTTGGGTGTAGGACTGTTGAGTTGTGTTGTGCTGACTTTTTTTCCATGTTTTTCTGTCTTGTGCTAGCTTTTTTAATGTCTTTCCATTAGATGTTTCTATCCGTTGCTGCTTTTTTAACTTCGTCTTGCCAGGTTTTTCTCGGTCTACCTCTTTTGTTTTTTCCCTGTAATCTTGCTTTATAGGCTCTTCTGGTTAAAAACCTTTCTTCTTTCATTCTATAAATGTGCCCCAATCATCCCAGCTTTCTTTCTTGCGTATTTGTTTCAACTGATTTTATCTTTAATTGTTCTCTATGTTTCATTTCTGATTCTATCTTTTTTGGTTTTTCCTTGTTTTTTTTTAGAAACCCCATTTCTGCTGCATTCACTCGGCTACTATTTTTGTTTGCGAGTGTCCACGTTTCACTTCCGTGTAAAAATGCTGGAGTTACTACGTTTTTACCACTTCCACTTTTGTTCGTTTTGGGACATTTCCAAAAAATGTTGTTCTTAAACTGTTAAATATTCTTCCCACATTTCCTGTCCTTTCGCTTATTTCCTTGTCCATTCCTCCATTATTCTCTATGATCACTCCTAAATATTTAAAGCTTTCTACCTGTTCTAACCTAAGCCCATTTAAAGTGATGCTATGCCCTTTGTTTTCTGTTGTAACGATCATAGTTTTAGTTTTTTCGATATTTATTTTCATATTAATTTTTTGGACGCACTCAGGATGACCAGGTGAATTGTTGCTTGAATCGCCAAAAAAGCGCGCTAATGTAGCCAAAACCGCCAACAGAGGACGCCGCCGCCGATGCGATGTAGTCAAAATCGCCAACTCACTTTCTTTATTTACCTACTTAGTTTAAATTGGAACAGAAAAAATATGTGATTAAGGGTTGAAAAAATTTTAAGACCAAAAAAGATAGACAGATATTATTGAAGATATTACAATAAAATTTGGTATCTGACCGGTATCCTATGTTCCAGATTTGATGAAAAATCGCGATATCTCGAGAAACATCAATTTTAGTTATAATTGTTTTTGAAGGACAATTAAGTTTTCTATGAGACTAAGAAAATGTAGGGTGTTCTATTTAAAGAAAAACAAGTTTTCTATATGTTTAAAGTTTCACTATTTTGACCAAGCGGAAAAAGCGCTCTGTATAATATTTTAAAAACGTAAAAAAGTGTTAATTAATTTATTGTCAATCTAAATTTCATTCGTAGACTTATCGCCATCTAGCGAAAATTTATGTCGAAAAATTCCCGATATTTCAACAGGCCTCTGAACTCCGAACCTACGTTTACTACTACGTAAAAGTAAAATGACAATGTAAATTTTCATTTATAATACTTTTGCGCTTGCGAAGCGAATAACTTCTCTTTTCTTTAACGAATGTTGTCAATTGAACATTTTTTATCGGTGACATTAACAATATGGATTTAGGGCGCCAGAAATGAGTTCGCACCCCGGCGATTAATACCAACGGCGCGCCACTGCTGATGGTATAGTTAAGTTTAAGGACTCATTGCACTAATCCAGGGGTTCCCAAACTTTTGACCAGGCTGGACAAATTGTAGACTCCGAAATATTTGGCGGGCCAAAAAAAAAACTGTTTTTAAGACCTTAATTCGTGGAGAATCGACAAAATCTCGAAATGTCAAAATAGGTATGTACATATAATTACAATACCTTTTTCCTTCATATGGCAATCGGTAGGAAGTTAGACATAAGGGAAATAATTGTATACCAGTTGCAGAAAATAATGCTTTATTCATGAAAATAATGAACTGTTATTACACACAATTTTTTAACACATTTTAATGAAACAAAAATAAACCAAATTATTTCGATTGGAAGAAAAATTATATTCCTGTATCTGAAGTGTGCGACTTGTGCTGTTGTTTTCTTGAAACAATTTCATTGAGCCTTGGTTCTAAGGTGGTTGAATGTATTCGTAGCACGGATTGTAAGTGATCATCAGTTAGATTTAATCTTAATTGGGATTTATTAATACTCTTTATTGAGAAAGTTTTGTCGCATATATAAGTGCTTCCAAACAATGAAAACATTTGTTGTGCATGTTTGCGTAATTTCGGATAATCCTGTGAAGGTAGTCCTTTGTAAAAATCAATTAAGGAATTGTTGCGATAAGAATTTTTAGCTTCAATATTTTCTTGTAATTCGATCAACTCAAACTGGATTTCTTGGGGAACATTTTGTGGATCGCAAGAAAATGGATCAGAAAATAAAGTAAACTGTTTTGGTGGCTGGTTGGTAAAACAACCTAACTTGTGATCGGGAGGTCGTGGGTTCGAATCCCACGGCCGTCTGTCATCGTTGAGGTTTCAGGTGGTTCCCTCTACCTACTATAGGCAAATGCTGTGACAGTACTTCCACCAGACGCTAATGGCCAAAGTAGTTGAAGCGTCCTTAAGCCACAAATTTAAAAAAAAAAATTAAAAAAAACTGTTTTTCATGATTCCGAAAATCAGTAAAACGTTTGTCAAATTCTTTTAACAAACTGTGTAAGTTTACAATATTTTTCCGATTGTAAAATAATTGATGCTTCAGCATTTTCTGTTACTAAGATTCTGCTCGTTTTAAAATGAGATACGTTCCCATTTTGAAGTTGTTCTTGTAATAATCAGCTGAAAACGGTCGTAACAATAATGAATTAGTTAGATAGAGTACCAGCAACAAATCGTAAAACAACAGAGATTTATAATTTTTTAACTGAATTCTTTTTATTTATAATATGGTATAATTTTATTTTATTTTTGTAAAAAAAAAATTACCTGGTATGCTTTCAAGATGGCGGATGGCCTGACATCGCGCGGGCCATATTTTTAGGGTTCGCGGGCCGCATTTGGCCCGCGGGCCGCACTTTGGGAACCCCTGCACTAATCCATTCCGCAGTACCATTACAGAAAAATGTTTCCGTTTGTTCTTGGACGTAAAGTCGTAATAAAATATTGTTATGGTACTACATGTGAGAATGTATTCGTGCTACTTTAACATTCTCGAAAGCAGCGGGCACTGTGTACTTAAAAAAAAAACTGACGTGATTCATTATTCAAACTAGTTGTTTGTCGAAACAACAATATTATCTTCCGACGCTTTTCACTGCGACCAAAATATACGTACGAATGCACGTGGATGTAAACAAAAGATAATAAACAGTTAGTGAAAGAATTCGGTGTGGCAACGTGAATGTATCAGCTGATTTGTATTTATAAATATAGGTCACCAAGGTTGTAAAACTTTACAGAGCGGTTCTTGGAACTAATAGCAAGCAAAGGTATCATAATGTAGGAACTTTCTAGCGCACACTAGATGTAAATGACATTTGAATGATTGACGGAAATGCTCAATATGCACGGGGCTACAACTGGAAACTAGAATGCGTTGAAGTATCGGAGCAATAAGTCGCGATCGATATTAAAGTTTCTGATTTAAAATTACAACGCTCCGGCTTATTTTAGACCGATATGCGTGTTTAAAAATGGTTGAAAAAATAGCTCGTAATAGAAATTAAAATACCAACACGTAAAAATATAATTACAGATTACAACACAAGTTTCTTGGGCAAAAACCTTTTTTTCTCTCTCGTGTATTTCGCCGTGGGGCTCTCATGTGTTGGCCTAACGCGACGATTACATGGGAAAAAAATGTTTGGTGACAACAGATGTCCATTTACCGTTATATTGCACAAAAATATGTTACAATAAAACGTAAATTGCTCAAAGTATCTCGTCGGAAATCAATAAGATAAAAATCTACAACTAAGTTCGCGTTTATTTAAAAAAAAATAATAGTAAAATCGATCGCAAACACTCATAACTAGCATTTATTGCGTTATAGAGGTATAAATAAAATTTATTTTTAATACAGAACAAACTTTTAATTGATAAAGGCAACACTAACGCATTTTACTTTGTAACGTATACGTTTTTCGGTTCAAATTTGTTCCCGGTTTATTTTAAAATGTTTTTATTGTTGTTCAATTGCACCATGGATCGATAAAATAATGGATGAAATAGAGGAAGGTAACCAACTCAACACAAAGCCATACAGGAAAGTAAGAAAACAAAACGGGAAAAAGTTACCGTGAATATAGATAATCAAAAATGGGAAGAGCATTTCTTAAAGTTGCTGAATAGCGAGCATGAAGAAATAGAAAATATATGCAATGAAAGATTAATAACGAAGACGGAGACCAGATGACACCCGCACAAGAAGAGTGCTGTAAAATGATGTACAAGCTGAAAAATAAAAAAGCGCAGGACCGGACGATATAAGTACCGAATTAATAAATTTTGGAGGAGAAGACTTGAAGCAAAGAATATACAGACTAGTAGCACAGGTATGGGCAAAGGAGAGAATGCCTAGTGATTGGAAAAGTCGAATAATCGTTCCAGCGCCAGCGTACGAGAGAGGAGACCCAAAAAGCCGTGACAACTATAGAGGAATATCGTTACTAAATGCAGCTTATAAAATATTGACCCTACTAATAAATAAATATATATAAAAGTCCAGGCTGACTCTGTGACTCTGTGACCAGTGGCGTAGGAACGGGTTGGCATTTGGGCGCTTGCCAAGGGCGCCATAATCTGAGGGGCGCAAAATTCAACTCAAAAAATCTAATTATAGTATTATTAATAAATAATAGTCTCATTATTTTTTTAAATTTCAAATTTAGAGAAATTTTAAAATGTCCATCGTCCTAAGTCCGCCCTCTCTAAATGAGCGGCTTTAGTGGGACTAGTTAGAGCAGGGCGCTACTCTGCGCTGTAGCTGTGCAGCTCATATAGTCTGTTATTTAATAGGCACAGGTTATTTTTTGTTTTGCATATTGTGACTTATTAAAGTTTTTTTTATTACTGAAACATTTGTTTTTTTTACATATTTTAAATAAAATTATTGAAAGTATACAAGGGCGCTAAAGTTTTATTTGCCAAGGGCGCAAAAATTGTTGCTACGCCTCTGTCTGTGACTCTGTGACTCTGTAACGCATGAAAATAGCTAAAAAAAATAAAATTTGTCAGTTTTGACGTCTATCAGGGTTTGAGGTTATGTTATTATAAAAGGTTATGTTATTATAAAAAGTAATGGGTCAATCTAAACAGATGAATCTTCCTTAGGTGTAAGCACATTTTGCTGTGGTTACCATTGTTGCTATTGAGATTACGATTGTTATTAACAAAGGTAACCAAAGTACAATTTGTTTACACCTAAGGAAGATTCATCTGTTTAGATTGACCCATAGTTTAAATTTAAGATATACAATATACCCGTCCTAGGACGGGCTACTTGCCAGTACTGGAAAGACTAAAAGAATACACGAACACAGAAATTGGTGAACACTGAATACCAACATGGATTTAGACAATTAGAAGATGTACCGTTGACGCAATATTCACGCTAAACCAGATTATAGAAAAATGCCCCGAGAATAACGTGGAACAACTAATAGTTTTTATTGATTTTAAGCAATTATTTGATAGCCTAATGGTGCCTGTACACCTGAGAGTAAAGTACTCTCGAGAGTAGCGTCGCCAAGGATACAGCCAATCGCGAGTTACTCTCAGGGGCTGTATCCTTGGCGACGCTACTCTCGAGAGTACTTTACTCTCAGGTGTACAGGCACCATAAGGCGAGTTGTAATATACAGGGTGTCCAGTTTAAAATGAAGTACACGGCTATCTCGGAAACTGTTAGAAATACAAAATCGGTTAAGTTGGGAAAAAGTTGCGCAATTACATGCGTAACAATAATCCAGTTTTACATTTTCAATAATTCATCCTGTTACGTAGTACCACAACGAAAACGAAAAATGTACATTTTCTTAAAACCTCCATATTACCTTTATTTAAAAAGATTTTTGCGCCAAATTTTCAGAATCGGATAAGTAACTAATAAGGATTTTAAATTTATTCATTTAAACACGATGTGTAAAAAGGACGACGTTAATTTCAAAACTAATTTTGATGTCATTCTATCGTGATCGTTAAGGCAGTTTTAGAAGAACGGCCAAAGTTAACAAAACGGCAAGCCTGAATTATTGTCAAAGGTCCCATAAAAACCCACCTGATGCTATGCACTTATTTCAATTCATTTTAAATGCTTGTGTATGCACAAATCAATACCCACACGTAGAGGAAGATTGTGGGTTGCACAGGCACATAATAACTGCATACGACCTCACTGTCAATACATATTAATAACCTCTGCAACTACATAACAAGGCTACACAAAAAAAAGACCTTTATGACCCGGAGATATAAGGGAGGCTGTGACATTGGCTACATACACATCAAAACCAAACAAAAGCATCGCGGAATGATCGGTTTTGTGGAGGTTATCAACCACAGATCTTTTGCTGTTATAAAATATTCCGCGCCCGACGTAAATTGCTGTCGTCGAATCTCTAGACTTACAAAGTGCCTAAAAGCTGAGCTTAGCTAAGCGGGAGTAAATGGTCGGACCTTGAGCTAAATTTAACCGTCCCGACGCCGGTAATACGATCCAGCGTCGCCAGAGCGACGCCCCTTAAACATCTGATCATAGCACCGGCGAGTAGGTAGGTGCTCGTCTGGCGCCCGTGTCTACCTACCCGCAAATTTAATTAAAATTGCACGTGGCACCAACAAAGGTTTACAACTAAAACACTTGAAAGTGAGAAATAAAAGACGTACTTACAAGTTAATTGAAAGAAATAATGACGTCTGGTTACCGCACTTGCATTATATAAAATTTAGATAAAATCCGTTACGAAATTTTTTAATTGTTGGTCCGTTATCGGGGGAAAAAAATGCAAACTTGGATATTAGTCTTTTTTTAATTATATCAGCACATTGACATTGCTATCAGAAGCCATTGGAGATTATATTTATTGACTTAATTTGTTACGGAACGTATTGCTTTATTACAATTTCCGATAGCATGTATATTGCTGATTGTATCCATTCATTGAATTTGTTTTGTTTTCCCCCCACAATTATTAATAAAAAAAAGATATTTTTAAACTTGGATTTTTTAGTTGGACATGTCGAAAATAAAAGGTGACGTTGACATAAACAACTGACTGCTGTTACATTTCTACAATGATTTTTCGTCGATTTACACAAGTTGTGAACTGTCAATTACGCCAGCGATCGTGTTTTTTCTAGACCAGGGGTCCCAAAACTTTTTAAGAAGAGGGCTTTGCAAAGTGCTAAATGGGCCGAATTAAAAAAAGTTGTTAACACGTAATAACTGTATAAGTATAAATAAAATAATAACGCAAGTAGGACTAAACAAATAGATTTTTCTTAATAATAAAGTAAACTGAATACCCATATAATAAATAAAATATTTTCTTTGCTAAATAGAACAAATTAGGATTAATAACAATCATCTAATGAGAACTATGCAATTGATTCGTTGATACCTAAATTACTTTATCGATATTTGGTGTCAAATTTTAAACACTTATTTTCAAAAATGTATGCAAAAATAACCGTCGATTAGTTTTGAGTAGAATTTTCATTTAATTTGTTTCATTTTTAAAAGTGATTGTTTGCAGATGTAAGTACTGCCTAATACAGCAATCATTTTTCTTAAAAAAGTTTTCATGTAGTTAGTTATGTTTTTGTCTGGCAACAAAAAATAAAACCTATATCATGTTTACACCTTTAAGTAATTATTTTTCCGTATTATTGTTAAGCTACTAATTCATCATAAATTATATTTGTACGTATTTTTTATGTGAAATTAGCAGTAGGTCAATCAAAATAAATTTAAAAATGTATATTGTATATTATGTAAAAAAAAAAAGTTGACTATCGCCAGTCTGGTATATTTCATTGTAGAAAAAACGTCAGACAGTTGATAGAGAATTTTCTGCGATTTAAAAAAAAAGTTTATGGGGTTTTCTTAAATTTTCTTAAATTAAACAAAATATAGGGGTGCGACAGTCAAACTGAATCACTCGGTATACAGGGTGTTTCTTAAATATTGCAAAAAATCGTGAGGTGATTCCTTATCGAAAATTAAAGGGGGTCTTTCATATAATTTTTTTCCCTTAGACCTCTACTTTTGTAGTTACAGCCCGCTAAAGGGGAGCGGTAAAATTAGGATTTTATTATTTCTCAAATTTGGATAAAATGTAGGAGAATGATATTTGGCAGATGTTTCATACTTATTGAAAGGTTTTAGTGTTGTCGCCGCGTAAAGGTCAAAATGAATTACACCCGTCAATTATACCCAATATGAACATAAACAAACCATGGTAACCACCAAAATGAATCGTTTAATATTGGAATATTTGATGGTTCATGTTTACTTATTTCATTTTTTTACTCAAAAACGGTAGGTTTTACGAGAAAAGCTAAAAAATAAAAAAAGTTTCTAAATAATCAAGCTTAAAAAAAAATTGCAAGATGAAAAATTACCTAATTTTTGCTATCATGTAAGGAAAATTAATAAATCGACCCCACATGATACTAATAAATATTATTGGAATGGGGAAAAAATCCTCTTTCTCGTGATGCCACTGCTAACTATGGGTTCCATTAAAAAAAATACAACTTTATGTCACAATTCGAATTTCGAAATGTTTTTTTTTAAATTGTCTACGCCAGTGCCTTTTTATCAAAAAAAGTGCCTGTAGAACGTCAACATTGTTTTTGTTTATTCTCATAAACAAGCGAGATACAGTCATAAAACGAAAAGTCGAAAAATCGAGTTATCGGCGATAACTCGAAAACAAAAGACGATAACCGATTTTAGTTTTCACCATTCACTTTTTCTCGAAAAAAGAGATCGAGGATGCGCGGATACCTCTTATAGTTACCGAGATTCCCTATTAAAACATCGAAATTTGCCCACCCTGTACAATGAAGAAGCGATAACATTAAGTTTTTTCGTGTCTTGGAGTTCAAATTTTGAGTACGGTCGAAAGAAAATTTGAAATTTAAAACCAATTGCCAATATATACGTGCGCGTGTTTGCCTTGCGGCTTCAAATGAACAACTGAGACTTGCACAAGTTTATGTATCATTTTAAGCAATTTCCTGTATCTATTCAATACGACTGACGTAATTTTAATTAAATTGTGCATGGCATTTGCATTTGAACTGCACACAGCAAGTGTTGCACTTGCGTTCTCTCTGTGTATATATAATCGGCGTATTAACGAGGTCACGACGCCATCGACGGGCGTCGCTCGCCGCCTCTCCGCACCTGCCGGTTTCCAGTCCAACACACCTGTCCTCATTCCGACCGTCCTACCTTCCTCCCCATACAGCAACCTACATACGTACGCACTAAAAAAGATTTCACATTTGAATTATTTATCAAGCCTCGCTATTCAGATTCGACTTAATGATATAATGGCTTCAAAGGAAAGACATTGTACTAGGGGTCTCTTGTTACGGCTGGCGTAAATCATGATTTGGATAATGAATGAGGACATATTTAAATCTTGACGGTTTTTGTGTAGTACGATTTGGACTGTATAAATAGGCGTGATGACCGCTTTAGTTTGAAAAGTTGGATCTTAAATAACATGAAGTAATAATAAAATAACAATATCTACTTATTTAAGTCATTCTTTAAATGAATATTATAAGACAGAGGGTGTCCCAGATAACATTTCCAGCGCGGGGTTCTCGCTTATTATAAGAGATACAGGTTTGCTTAAATTAGAAGAGTTATTCCTAAGTGTGAGAGGAGCCACAATCAATTTTTAAAAGTACGAAATTCCTCGTACTTCAAATGTTAAAGCAAAAAATATGAGAATGTTGAATTTATTTTTTTTCATGTTAATCATTGGATCAATTTTATTAGTGCATTACTGGGGTACTTTTTAATGGAGATTGTAACTGTTATTTTTTATTTTTTTTTGTCACTCACCATTTTTGATATATTACTAGTGTTTCTCGATAGTTTTAATTTTTCGAGATGTGAGAAATAAATTTCTCATTTCTCGAGAATTCTCGAGTCTCGAGTATTCTCATATAATATATAAATTTACATTTACACTCTTAAATTCAGTTTAATATTAAATTCATATGTTTTACTTAGTATTTTAACTTTTAACTTTTAACACATCTTGGACCTGCACGGAATTAATTAATTTTAAAATTCATTAGAATTTTTTTTTTGATTTATTATTTATAACGTCAAAACCTGGATTTTATTAATAAGTAAGTATATTATTTTATAGAAGATGATAACCGTAAGTGATTTTAATTAAACATTATTATTCTAAACATTATGAAACACTTGAAACTAAAAAATATATAAACTCAATTAAATGTTCTCATTGTACAGATTTAAAATATTTTTTTTAAAAAAACAGCATCTGAAGTAGGACTAGACAATCTATTTCTTTTTTTTGTCACAAAATCGTTGGCAACAGAAAATTTTCGTTCGTTTTGTGTTGATGTAGGCTTTATTGTGGATAAAGCATTCCTGAGTAGTTCCAAATTTTTGGTTCTTGTATCTGATTGAAATATATTAAATTCTTGCTTAATAGTTTTATTTTTGTCATTTACACTATTTTTCACTTGAACGAAAAAGAAAACAATTTTTTTTTTTTTTTTGAGAAATAAGAAATCAAAAAAATTACTTTTCCTCGAGAATTTCTCGAGAAGAAACACTAGATATTACCCCTAACTTCATATTTTCTAATGGGCCGTGAAGTTTGCTATGGAACGGTTAAATGTGATTTTTTTTAAATGAGATATTACTTGCTATATCTATTTTTATAAATAAGTCACAAAATGAAGAAAAATCGTATTTTATCAATCACTTATCAAGCTATCAATGACGACTGTTTTTTGTTCCTTTTTCATAGGTAGTAGCTTGATAAGTGATCGGTAAAATGAAAAATTTCTTGATTTTGTGACTTATTTATAAAAATAGATAAAGCATGTAATATCTCATTAAAAAAAAACAAAAAAACAAGAACATTTAACTATTCCTTAGCGAACTTCGCAGTCCATAAGAAAAAATGAAATTAGGGGTAATATTTCGAAAATGGCAAGTGATTAAAAAAATCTAAAATAAGAGTTACATTCTACATTAAAAAGTGTCTCAAGGCAGTGCTCATGAAACTGATCTAACGAATAAGACAAAAAAAGTCGTGAGAAAAAAATCAACATTTTCACATTTTTGCTATAACTCGTGAACACGATGATTTTTGTTCTTTTAAAAATAGATTGTGGCTCCTTTCATACTTGGGAATAATTCATCTAATTTAAACAAACCTGCATCTCTTATAATAAGCGAGATCCCCATGCTGGAAATATTATCTGGGACATCCTGTATAGTTAATGAATAATTGAAAAAAAAATCTAGTAAAAGATGCGTCAGTGTTTGTTCCATGTTATTCATTTAAAAAGTTAATGAAATAACATAGAAGTAAAATAAAAATAAGTGATGCCAGGTAAACATATTATGGTACCCGTGATGTGTGGAATCTTTGTCACAAGTGAAATAAGTAGAGTCGTTTTTTTTTCTCTCTAAAAGGAATATAATTGCCTGCAAACTGTTTACAAATAAGTTTAAATCCTTGAACTAAGGTGCTTAAGCATATAAATCAGATTTACTTTACTAACGTATGTGTTACAGACACATTAATCTTGTTCCTTAATGCACATTTTTGTTCTTAAAAACAGAACATTGTTATTCGATGCTCCTGTTTACTATTATATATATAAATAAGCACGACAGGCCATTTAGGCCTAGGGCTTGGTTTGCTGTCTCCCTCCACTTTTTTCTATTTTTCGCTGCCTCTGTCCAGTTCGTCACTTTTAGTTTTTTTAAATCATCCTCGACCGCTTCCAACCATCTTTTCTTAGGTCTCCCTCTTTTTCTCACACCCATTCTACTCGCTTTAATCATTATCTTTGTGTTTCTTTGGTTGGAGAGGCGTTGTGCGTGCCCAAGCCATCTTATTCTCTGGGCTCTTACTACTTCGGTTATAGACGGTTCTTTGTACAATCTCATTACTTCCTCGTTTGTCCTTCTTCTTCATTCTCCGGTATTTGTTTTTATTCCCCCGTAGATCCTTCGCAATAATTTCCTTTCCCACCTTTCAAGGTCTTCTTTTTCTTTTTTGTTGATTATCCAGGTTTCACAAGCGTATGTTACAGTGGGTCTTAATACTGTTTTGTACAATCTTACTTTGGCCTTTCTTGAGATAATGTTGGATCTTAGAATTGTAACAAGAGATCCTGCGCATTTATTACCTTTACTATTATAGTGTTATTAAAAATTTACCTGGAAATTTTACTTGCGTATTAAAAATATATTTTCACCTACATTGGTAACTGAAAAGTGATATTGCGTTTATATTATCGATAAATTGCGCGTGTCGCTCGAATCCTTATTTTTTAAGTAGGTTTTCCAATTAGGCATTAAAAAGGTTTCAGATGTTTTCGCGTTTTTCCCTGTAAACATTGCGTCTTAAATTCGCCCTCGAGTTCCTAATACGACGTGGGAAGGGACAAAAAAGTAATATTCATCGCTAATGGTTCTGTCAATTCGTCACGACATGTTTTCATTCATCATTTTGAATTGTTTGCGATTGTTTACTTTGTTTGTTGTCGATTAATATATGTTTTGACTGGCGTTCGTTTAATAAAAATTAACCTAATATCGGAACGACGTCTTTTGGCTTCCAAAGATGCATTTCATCAATTTCCTATTTTAGTTTTCAATTTCCTGGCTCGCCACTATGTTTGCGTGCGTGTTTTGTTGCCGTTTTGTGTGTCGACGATCGGGCTCGGATGTCGAAAATCAGCTGACACGATGTTTCACGTGAGTTGATAATGTCGCCGCTTCGTCCCGTGCTTTTAGCTCTTCAATGCTTTAATGACTGCCTATCAGACTGTTCCGGAGCCATTCATACTCTCAACTCCGGGGCAATTTGGTTTATTTCCGGAATTTCTAATATTATATTACGACACAAATCGTAAATACACGCGTATAATGTCCCCTTTTGTGCGCCCATTTCGTGCCTGTCATAATTATACGCGATGTTTGCCTAATGCTGTCGATTTAATCTCTAATTTATGTATAAATAGACAGGAATAGTGATCGTACTTGAAGACCAAAATTGGGCTAATGATCGCTGTTGATGTTTTAGATTAAAAATCGTTAGTTGAAAAAGAACCCATTATTATTACATAGATGCAACTTTAACTGTTAAAGCTATGTCAAAGGCCAGGTTTATTACACTCTGTACCGTGTGCGTTTCTATTATGTCCTTGCAAAAAGGTAACTAAACTATTGTGACACACTTTTGTTTACATGTTGTTTTTTTTTTAAATTGATAGATACAGCAAAAACTTACATGTGACATAATATATGAAGGCCTGACACAAATATTGTACGAGGATTGTTTGACAAGTCCGTGCAAAAATGAAGAAAACAGAATTTTTTTGGAACAAACATTTTTTATTTTTCGACATAGTCTCCTTTGAGGTCTATACACTTGGTCCACCGACGTTCGAGTTTTTTTTATCCCGTCCATATAGTATGATTTGTCCAAGTCTTCAAAATAGAGAGTTGTTTCGGCAATCACCTTATCGTTTGATGGAAATCTCTTTTCTGCCAGCCAGTTTTTCATGTTTGAAAACAAATAGTAGTCCGAGGGAGCCAAATCTGGAGAGTAGGGGGATGTAGCATAAATCGAACAAAATCTTCTTTTTCGCCAAGTGTGGTCGTTTTTCCTTTATTTCATTATTTAAACGATCCAGCAAAGACGCATAACACTCCGGCAATTATTTTGCTCTTTTCCAAGAAGTTAATGAAGATGCCACTGGCATCCCAGAAGACAGCGGCCATAACTTTTCCTGCTGAAAGAACGGTTTTCGCTTTCTTGAGTGCAGATTCCCCGCTTGCAACTCATTGTTTTGACTGTTCCTTGGTCTGGCTGGTAGTGATGAATCCATGTTTCGTCAACTGTTACGAAGCGACGCAAAAATTCGTCTGGATTACTTTGAGATAGCTTCAAACTGTCCTTGCACAGTTCACAAGTTGACGCTTTTGATAGTGTGAGCAATCGCGGCACCCATCTTGCGCATAGTTTTCTCATGTGTAAATGTTCATGCAAAATATTATGTACGCGGTCATTTGAGATGCCCACAGTCTTAGCAATGTCAATCTCTTATCATTCATTACCATATCATAGATTTTTTCAATAAGTTCTGGAGTAGTGACCTCAACAGAGAGTCTAGAACGTTCAGCGTCACTTGTGCTCATATGGTAAGGTGACCATTTTTTCCCCCGAACTTTCGGGGACACTAAGCTGGGCTTATAAAAAAAAAGGTCCTCGACTAACTTATTGAAATCTATTTTTTCGTTTTTCGTACACCAAAGACCACAACTCTCATTGTAATAAACAAAATTCAAATTAAAGGGCGGGAATTAAAACCCACACAATTTTGCACATTTTAAAAAGAGATGATATGTCTAGGACAAAAGACGTGTGGTAACACTAAGTAACCTAACCTAACATAACCTAATCGCATTTGACACTTTATTTATCGTGCACAGACTCCTCCCCACTCCGGTGATCGTGGCCAATAAGCGGTTACACTGTTACAATGTTGCCAGACTAACAAATTTGTATAATCTGGCAATAGTGAAAGTACCATACATTGGTTATTTTAAATGTGTATAGGAAAATTATGAAAATCGGGGACAAAATCGGGGACAAGAATAATCCGGGACTTGAGTCTTATTTCGGGGACGAATGGTCACCCTATCATATGGCCACTTCGAAAGTTACTAAACCACTTGTAAAGTCTGTTTTATACTATACTATTTTTTCGTTTAAGAAAATCGTATACGATTTTTAATACAAAAATTTCGTTCAAGAATTTAGCATGGAAAATATGAACCATTTACATTGTACTATTTATTGGTACGAAACCTACAATATATTTTGGTTACTTTTTAGTAACTTTCATCATAATTTGTTGGCACCTTGAGTAACCATGTCAAATGTTCAATTTGATCACAGAACAGAAAGCGAATCATTTTCAAATTTAACGTATATTTAACGCTTGTTCCATTCTACATATTTATTCCTACAAAATAAATTGTGAGGGATTATAACTATAATAAGTAGTATTTAACATCGTTTGATTGTTTCAGTTAACCTAACCCACAAATGACATGCGGTTAGATACAGTTACAGTAGAATACGCATGCGACCATGCTAAAATTGGACGCATTTAGAGCAGGTAGTAATTTCGTACGAATTTTTCGTTCAAGATTTTTAATTTCTGATTGATAACGTACTAGAAAATCGTATACGATTTTCTTAAACGAAAAAATAGTATAGTATAAAACAGACTTAAAGCGTTCTAATCGAAGGTGCAGGCTCACCAAAATGTTTATCAAGCTTAGCTTTGGTTTCCTGAGCCGTTTTGCTTTTCAGAAAGTAATATTAATCACTACACGAAATTCTTTCTCATCCATTTTTGACAAATCACGGTACTTGAGCAATTAAAATGAATGCCAAACACAGAGTATGAGATCTATCTGACTGAAACTTAGTGTGTGATCCACCAACAGATGACAGTAAGTAAAAATAACCTCGATACGTACTTGTGGCGCTAAATCTTGGACTTTGCACGGATATATCGAACAGTCCCTCGTAGCTGGGACTCTCTTAATGTTGTTGAGCAAGTGTTAATCGAATTTATTTCACTGGTGTTCGCTTCAACGTTATCTGATCGTCTTTTTTTTAAATTTTCAGTCGTGTTGATAACGACGGGGAACCCCCAACGCCGACCATGGAAGCTGAAAAGAGGATCCGTCGTGAAATCGCCAACAGCAACGAGAGGAGAAGGATGCAAAGTATAAACGCTGGATTCCAATCGTTAAGGTCACTTTTACCCCATCATGAAGGAGAAAAATTAAGCAAGGTAAGCAACTTCCATTTACTTCCTGCGTTTTCATCGATAACTCGACGCTACTGCAAATTGCATTTCATCGTGTTCTTGCAGTTTTAGCAAAAATCCGTTGTGTTTATTGCAGAAAAGATGAATCATTTTAAAATTATTGTGACGTACATATCATAAGTAATAATAACTTCAGGTGCTCCGATCAGGCCAGCAATAATGAGCGATTTCCTTTTAATCATTTAATTAATTAATTTCAATTTTAATTTTTGCTACGTTTGGTTCTTATTGTAAGCTAGATTCTCTCACGTTTGTTAGTTATAATTAATGCTATTAATAGGTACATTAACGATCAATTAAGTCAATATTAATTAGCTTCGGTTACATACGTGCGAAATTGTGCAATCATAATCAATAATACATGATTTTTCAATGGCTCAGTTTAACGTTTTTATCAAACTATTGTAAGTTTTGTGCGAGAATGTTTTCTTGCAACTTAAATTGCCAGTTTTTTTATGTTCTCGTGGTCTAATGCCTTTAAGAAAGATAACTTACTATTATGCGTTTTCTTTTCTTCTCATTCGCTTTTACAAACATTGCAAACTTTCCGCTTATAAGACGTAATTGGTTTCTAAAAATGGTTGTAGATCGAATTTCGATTTCTAGAAGCAGTTTTGACGTTATAAAATACCAAATTTGACTTTACCGGTTCACATGTAGTCCACAAGTAGAATGTTGACAACAGGTTTTAAGTCTTTATTTCTCTCAAAGTCAAAGATAATACCTTATATTTAATGAATTCAGTGTTTGAAGTATAAGTTCTTCCTTTTTCTTTAAATCACCAAACGACTTGATAAATATTTTTTTTTTTAAATACAAAAAATGAGTGGATTTGTTTTGGAACATGGTAATAATTTTCTGGGTGTTTCCGTCAGTAGTTTGAATGGGTACCCCGTATATGTACCTATGTAGTCCATGAAGACAATTAATCTGGTTAGCGAAGTAAATTCTGTTCGCAAGAATGTTTTCAACGAATCAACGAGTTTTTAAGTCGTTCACCTTATTAATGATTGAGGAATGCTGCTTAAATTAATAAATCAGCCGTTTAGATTGGAAATTTATTGGAGCTCAGCGCTTTTTGTTAAATGTAAAATCCGTTCTTCGGCGTTCATTGATGTAATTATTGGAAAACAGACATTCTCAATGCTGTTTTTTTTTTACGAAATATGTTTATATTAAACGTGAAACCTTTTATTAGTACATCAGTGCGTAGAGTGCTGTCCCCATTTACGTTATCTTGGTTTTTTCTTGTGTGTCGACGCGTTTCTCTATGTTGACAATTGCGTTATGTTTTAATCAAGTTGTAAATTGTTTCAAAATTCATCGAAATTATGAAAATGTTCATATTTTAGCCCAAACTCTAGGTGTTGATAACATACCCCAATCATTTTTGATTGGATGGAATTCGGTAAAATGTACGAATTCGCAATTTTTTGATCGCCGTCATCGTTGTCTTTTTTTACCCGTAGGTGTTGAGCTTTGTTCCTACATATTACTTCCCCTCAACAAAGCTACGCCACCCCTTTCGGTCCCTGGCCAGCATTCTTGCTTCCTTCCATGATTTTCCTCTACGTTTAGGTATCTCCAATACGCTGTTGTTCCAGGTTGTTCTAGGTCGTCCCCTTCTGCTTTTACCTATTTTTCTGGCTTCCCATATTTTCTTAACTTGTCTTGTGTTGTTCTTTCGTATTAAATGGCCTGTCCACTTTAATTTCTGTTCCTCTATTTTACTTTTCAGTGACTTCATTTTAAGTTTTTCTCTTATGTGTTCCTTTCTTATTTTATCCACTCTTCTTACCTCTACCACATTTCTTAAGTACCGCATTTTTGCAGCCTGTAATCTATTCTCTTGTCCTTTATTCAATACCCAATTCTCAGCCTCCTATGTTAATATTGGTATGTAAATTATATTGCATACTGTTATTTTTGTTTCTCTTGATATCTCTTTTTTTCAGAAAATTTTTGTATATCGCGTTGTATGTCCTTGTTGCTCTTTTTATACTATTTCCTATTCATTTTTCTTGTGTTCCTTTTTCTATTTATAATTATTCCAAGATACTTAATTTTTAAAGGGTGCTCATTTAATGTCCAATGCGACCAAATTTACGAACATTTGTACTTAATATTACGTTAATTTTGAATCACTCTGTAGTACATACGTGTTCGAATTTTGTAGTATGTAGTAGGATCATAGGTCAGTGTTGTAAATGTAACCGATTTTAATTCGTCGACCAGCTGTATTGGGAAAGTGCAATAAAAGGGATGGGACCCAATTAATTTCATGACTCATTACCAGCCATAATGCCGCTCGAGGGTAAAACCGTATAAACAGCAGCGATCAGCTGATCCCCGGCATATAAAAATAGTAATCATATGTTGGCTTGTTATAATCGCGCAGCTATAATGGACTTATGAACACCATCGTGTCTAGACTATCGGTTTATTTTGGGACGTCGGGACCAATTTTAGATTCCACTATTAAATTATCTCTGTTACAATCGCTAATTTGATCGCTTTTTGTCCGATAGTTTTATTATGCGGTTTGTTAAAAGTTGTTTTTGTTTTGATTGGGCAAGCATTTAATTGACCTCGATGTTGGATTCGTTTGTAAGTTTGCTTGTTAGTCGGTCTGCCTTGGCTTTTTCAATTTTGTGGTCTTTGAACTCTGAACTAATTATAGTTACATGTGTTTGTGACGTATATCGTCATAAATGGTGTGTAAATATATTATGTATGAGATAAAATGCAGCTAGCGATGATGCAAGTGAAGTTAGCGAAGGAAAATATTGAAGTCCAAAACCAAGTTCGTGGTTGTTTTTTTTTTCCATGACCGGGGTAATTTGAATAAAGTTAAACTTATTCGTTTGGCCTTCATTTATTTTTTAAAGTGGTGTTATAAAAAAGTTTGAGCCAAGTAGTTTACCTCGTTTCTCAACAATTTTAAACTGTTCTTGGTTATATCACACCGAAGTTTTTTATGACCAACTTTTCCAAGTAGTCGTTTGGTGAAATCTAGGGGCATAGCTGCCTTTAGCAAGAATAATCAAAGACCTATGGGGCTTGTGATCATGGTTCTGGGGATTCCGATAGGTGTGTCAAGATAAAATTATTGATCCGTCATGAAAATCCACGAAAAAAAAAAACGAACAAATTAATTAATCTCCCAAAAACTAGATGACAACCACATTTTCATACATTTTTTAAATAGAATTTGGCTTTGGTGTAAAATAAAGGTGTATGTCATTCATTTACATGACTTTTTCTGTGCCGGCCAGAAAATCAGTTGTTACCGATCAATTTTTATGCCGGAAAATACGTCTTTACTGGCCTAGGCCAAAAAGTAACTGGTTGCCATGGTAATAAAAACTCTTTTCCGGCCTAGGCCGGAAAGTAGCTGATTGCCATGGTGATGAGTTGTTTTGTTAATTTGCGTTGTCAAACAAGCGTCATTATACCACCACCAAGCGAGTTTGCACCTACAGTTTGTTATTGTTTGATTATGAATGGTGACGATAGTGATTTTGTTGCCAGTGGCAGACGCAGAAAGAATATTGTACGTAACATACCCGTAAAGCGTCTTTACTGGACTCGTATCCTTTCAGGACTCGCCAAGGCCCGTCCCAAAACTGTCGACTCGTCCAGTAAAGTACCAGTTTCCGGTCTTGTTACGTAAATAACTTATTCCTAAAAATTGGCAAATAAATACAACAAATTTGAATAATTTTGTGTGTTTTACAATGTAAAAAATAATAATTTAACGTTCGTATAGCCATGCTGGGTTATCTGATATCATACGATCCGCATAATTGACATTTTTTATTTCTATTCGTTGGCAATTTTCTTCTTAAATGTATATTATAAATATCAGAGCATAGTAGATAACTAAAGTAGGTAATAAAAATGTGGTAATTTAAATTAAATTTGATCTGGGGACTCATTGATGGTTTTTGCATAAGAGCAGAAATTTTAATGCGCTAGTGATGTGATCTATACTTTTTCAAAGAGAGACTGATATGGAGACTTGAAAATTTCTCGAGACTGCAACAAAGAACCAACCAACAATAAAAGTTGTGTAATTGCCCATTATTATAAAGCATTTTTTACACAGGGTTGATATAATATCAGTTATTAGTAAGATTACAACACATCTGAATGTTTCTCATAGTTTTCAGTTCCATGTTTCAACAACAAAAGTTTTTTTCCACGTGTTTCTGACCAACTCTCTCGGTGACTGTTTTGTAATGCCAAAATATAGGTGCCTAGATTTTTTTATATCGTGTAACATTCAAGTATTTTTTAGTGCTCAATGCAAATAGGGATATACAACAGTTATAAACATTGTACAGGGTGGTCTAAATTCGATGGGATTACATGGGTATCTCGCTTAATAGTCAAGATGGAGAAACGGTTAAATTACCAAAAATGTGCAGTTTTTTGGGACAAACTCAGAATAGTTGTCAAATATATTCTATCATCTTCGGTTTTTCTTGTTTTTTCTTTTTGTTTTCACAGCCTACTTTTTGTTTCTCATCTTTAAAAAAATTAAAAACTTTTGTAACTTGCGTATTATTGAAAATAAATACATCAACTTTTGTATATTTGGAATGGGAAAAAAATAAGGAATTTAAATAAGTCATAGCCAACCATAACTTCAATTTAAAAAAAGGTGAGTTTGTGTCATAACTTTTTAACGGCGAGTGAAAAAAAAATTTTTTTTAGTACTATCCAAATCTACATAAAAATAATCTTGATAAACTGTTTCGATATTTAAAACAATAAGGGAGATATGACACATTATAAATATTTAAAAAAAAAAACAGTTTTTCCTTAATATCTCAAAAACCGGAAATGATACAAATATTTTTGAAAACGCTTCTGAGTTTTTCCTCAAAAAACTGCACATTTTAGGTAATTTAACCGTTTCTCTATCTTGACTATTAAACGAGATACCCATGTAATGCCATCGAATTTGGACTACACTGTACGTTGTATGGTTCTAATTTTAGTTTGTTTGAAGGTGGTGCAATGTTTCTGGAGTATGGTTTGGCGAAGACGATATTTCGCAAATTTTAGCTTGATTCATAGTCATTGGCAAGCAGTTTGCGTGTTTGTTTATTTTGTCACTTAAAGCATAAATATTTCTTTTGTAGAGTCGAGCTACGTAACGAAAAAAGTTGATTTAATTTGTACTGCGTAGTTGTTCTTAGAAATAAGTCGTACTTTATTGTTAACAGTACATTAATTCACGTTTTATTAATTTCCATGCGTAAGTGAATAACTAAAAATAAAACTCGTTAAATTAGCTCAAGATTGTTGCAAAACGAATTAATTAATTTTGGAATCGAGCAACCTGAGAGTTTACTTAAATTACACGGGCTTATTTAGCAGCCAACTGCGTCGATATTTGTATGAAATACACACATTTGTTGCGTAATTATTACAGGTTCTGCCGCCTCTACTACGCTTTAATTCGATTTCATTCAGAATGTGCTAATGTTAATGACAAATATAAAATATTTTTGTCATTACGTAAACAAAATTGTTCGCGGATATGACGCGGCCAGAACAGCCTATGGCTAAGTGAAGGTCGGTGATCCAGACCACCCAAAACCTGAAAAGTTTAAAGAGCCGGTCTCGGTTCTCAGCTGATGGCATGTTATGGTTGAGTACCTCGTTCCAGCTCGCCCGTAACTACCTACCGTGGATCTAGAGCTCGTACGACTCCATTGTATCAAGAATTTAAATGACGTGGCTTTTAAATTTTCCGTCAGGTGTTCTCGAGAGAGCAGGAACGCGTTTTACTGTTTGTTGTGCTGTACTGGTCGACGGGTTCACTGAATTTTTGCTCGTTACGTAAGGCCGACGATTGGTTAACATTTATTATGAGCAGGTTACCCGCGATTCATAAGTTACCACATCTCCACATGTGAACCGGAGTTCCGGGGCTCCAGGTGGGATTAAAAAAAAACATGAATGATAGTTTAAATCATGTTAGTTTTGTAGTAATTTAGTATTTCACCACTTACCAGATATGAATTAAATAAAAACGCGACTGAAAATACCTATTTTAAAAACAGTTGCCTTTTGAAAACTAACAATAGTTCCGTGGCTCTAAAAATAATTTTAAATATATACAGGATGTTCCAAATTCGAGTAAATGCATGGGGATCTCGCTTATCGTAAGAGCTACGAAGTCGGTTAAATTAGGGCGAAGTTGCGAAATTAGATGCTCATCAAATATCTGCAAAGAAAATTTTCATAGCTGTCTTAGTTCAAAAGTTATTCAAGAAAAACTGAAAAAATTGATTTTCGTTTTTTTGTCCTATTTCCTACATTTTTTAAGATATCGACAATCTGGAAGCACTTCTCCATGGCAACTTCTTACGCTTTATATTTTGAGATAACATAAAATTTCTAACAACGTTTCGTCTTTTCAGAAACATCAATTTCATTTTTTTAAATACGGGGGAAAATTTTTAATCCCATAGTCGGATTGCATTTTGTCTTCTGATTTTAATGATATCTGACACTTAATATCTAAAATGATATTTTACCACAAAAATTTAAGAAAAACTCATTTTGTCCAACGATAGTCCAGCATGCCCATGTGATGGGCAGTCATACGGAGACTTAAATAATCTATTCTTTGCGTGTAGTCTTAATACAATTTACACAGAAAAGCTCTATAAAGATCTGATATCGTTGGGCGTGCACCTCACTGTTAACATTTCCCTAATTTAACCGACCTCGTAGCTCTTAAGATAAGCGAGATCCCTATGCATTTACTCGAATTTGGGACACCCTGTATATAAAAAACGCTACAAGCCGGCTCGATTTGCTGTCTTCCTCCACTTTTTTCTATTTTTCCTAGCTTCTACCCAGTTCGTCACTCCTATTTTTTTTTAAATCACCCTTGACCGCTTCCAGCCACCTTTTCTTAGGTCTCCCTCTTTTTCTCATACCCATTCTACTCGCTTTAATCATTATCTTCGTGTTTGTTTGGTTGGAGAGGAGTTGCGCATAGCCAAGCCATCTTATTCTCTGGGCCCTTACTACTTCGGTTATGGATGGTTTTTTGTACCATCTCATTACTTTCTCGTTTGTTCTTCTCTTCCATTCTCCGGTATTTATTTTTACTACCCCATAAATCCTCCGCAATATTTTCCTTTCCCACCTTTCGAGACCTTCTTTTTCTTTTTTGTTGATCGTCCAGGTTTCACTAGCGTAAGTCTTAATACAGTTTTGTACAATCTTACTTTGGCCTTTCTTGAGATAATTTTTGCTCCAAGGATTGTTGCAAGAGGCCCGCGCGCATTCATTGCCTTTTGAAAGTCTTCCCGTTGTCACAGTTATCTGTAATTTAGACACCCAGATAAATGAAATTTCTTACTTTCTCAAAGTGTCTCTGCTTGTTCTGTTGGATTTTGATTGATAGATGTTCTTCCCTTTCAATGCCATTACTTTTAGGTCCCATTATCATATATTTGGTTTTTGATTCGTTGAAGTAGTTAAATAACTGTCTAAATTGTGTTGTTCTTCAGTGTCCCACTATTTAACAATTGAAAATAGCAAAATAGCAACAATAATATTTTAAAGACAATTGCCGGTTTTGAAGAGTTTTTAAAACATCTTTATAAAATGAACTTTCGCCTGCATTGATGCAAAGCTAAAAACTTTGCGGTGGATAATGCAGTCTTATTTCCGTTTATTTTTTAATTTTATTCACTTTCTTCTCTTCGTCAGAAGCTGATGATAATGCAATTGTTTATAAACGGAACGGTTTCCGCATTTCTGGCAACTTGTTATTTTAAATATTTCAGTACAGATTGTGTTTGATCGTATGTGTTTATCTTGAAATGTTTATAATGTAATGTGTTGCATAAAAAAATCTGGGCTAATACAATCAAAGTTACCTCGGCCTACTTATATTTCGGCAGGGAATTGGGTAAAGATGGCGCTTTAATCTTAAATACACAAACTGTGGTTGACGTGTTCTCTGTCCTATATTAGGAGTTTTATTTGTAATCAACTAAATACAGCTTGAGAGTGTATATGCCGTGAGTCCGTGACTTTCGACGCGTAGCAAGCACTACGGCTCGTAACTGCGGCCAGACGGAGAATCTGGGTCAGGGTATTTTTGTACAGTCTGGCCGCTTTTGACAGCGATCGTTCTTGTTTGCAGACGAGACGATATTCAAAATTGAGCGAGGACGTTGCAGTTTTTTTTACCGCTCCAGTAACAACGTTCTTTAATTAGAAGGGTCTGTATATGTGGCAATCGCAACGGCTTCGCTTACCACCTGAACATTAAACATGCTAAAGACGTCCCCCAAAAGAATGATAAAAGCAAAAATTAATTTTTTAAAATTGCGAACTCGTTCGCTACTTCATAAATCTGTAAATTTAAGATTTGTTTTTCTAAGCTTGTAGATGTTATTTTATAATGTTGAGTTTAATATAGTTTAGTCACCTGCACAAACCAATTCAACTGTCTTGAAGTAGAAGGCCTGTAATAAAAATGACAATCGCCGCTTCCACGATGGTGGTTGGTGGTTGTTACAGTTATTGATATTTCCAGTTTTTTTTTCTGTTGTAGTGGTCATGAAAGTTTTTAATTTGTGCAGATCACAGTCGGAGTTAAACTAGATTTCACTCGAGCGCCCAGGTGCTTGTTTTGTTTTGTTCTACTTAATTGATGGTAGTTGTCATTTGTTTACCGTCACCACGTTGCTGCAAATTAATCTAGTTGCATTTGGTATTCAAATCGCAAAAATCCGCTTGATGTGATTGGTGTGGCGTTATTTTTAGATAATGAACCCTCTCGAAATGGTGAAGTAGACTGGGCAAATAAAACCGTGTTAAAATAAAAAACAAAATGTAGCTGTTTAAAAAACAACACTCGACCAAATGTTGTGTAAAAATAAAGGATTCGAACATAAGTTTACTGTTAATTAAAAAAACTGCTGTTTTTTTATGGATTTAAATGCAAAGCTTGCCTTCTTTGGTTTTAAGTTTTGATTAGTTTTTGTACATCGATTAAAAATGATTTATTTATGGTCAGTTATAATTTTAATGAGCCAAAAACTATGTTTCTTTCATCCTACTTATTAAAAGGCATGGATTTTATTTAAAGCATGTGTTAATTAAATCAAATTTTGGTATTTTCATCACACAAGGAAGAGTTGTCGCTAGAGTCTGATCTAGGCTGTTTATGGCATCAAGAACATCAAAAATAAATGTTTTACGGAGTTATATGTGCCATCATTGATGATTTACAGAACAAAAATAGACAAAAAACTGAAAAATTTCAAAATGAAGGCCATTTTAGCGATCGCGTTGGCCATGAAACCGTCAGAGATAAAATCGAAACAGGTGCAAAGTTTTGAAAATATCTAACGCTTCCGGATAAAAAACGAGACCCCTGTAAAAGCGCAATGATTTGAGAATTTGTTGTACTTATATCTGTTATGCGGTTTACATAGGCGTTCATAACATGTTACTTGCAAAGGATGCGCGCATTGGTAAATTTCGATTTTATCTTTGACGGTTTCATGGCCGAAACAATCGCAAAAATTACCTATATTTTTCAGTTTTTTTAGTTTTTTCCCCTATTTTTCCTCTGTAAATCATCAATGGGACGTATAACTCTGCAAAACAAGTATTTTTGATGTTCTTGATGCAATAAACACAGCCTTGATCAGATTCTGGCGACAACACATCGTGACCCTCCCTTGTCAGTATATTTTGAGCTTTTTTTTTTTACCACTACAAAAAAAGAGTATAATACATAACAAGAGTTGTGAGAAGCATATTACGCACGAGTGGAAAAGTTGCGCACGGAGCCGCGTAGCAGCGAGTGCGTAATTGCCTTACAACTCGTGTTATGTAGCATACTTTTTCTACGATCACATAATACATACGATTTTAACGGCTTTTTGGCTAATATAATGTAATTACGTTGTCTTTATGACTTGTTAGTAAACATTTATATGCCGGGTTAATTGTATAAATTTCGAAGCCATTTTTGACGGCCTGTCTTACGTTGTGTCGTGACCATTAAGTTCAAAAACACTATCGTTAACATTTAAATTACAGCTCCATGGCAAACTAACGAGCTGTAGTTAATATAAAATTTATACATCTTGTTCTAACCGCCGTTACAATTACAATAAAATTACGCTAAAAATAGCTCCAATGCAATGTAATATACTCTATAATACGAGCCGGCAGGAAATGAGCTATTTCCAATGTGTGAAGACCATGTTTTTTAATTGATTTTCGACACGCCGTGTGAATGCAACTCGTTACGATTTATGGACAACCTTGAAAAAATAATTAATCGAACTTGCAAATTTCGTTCTGTTGTATCGTCGTCCTTCGCGATTTTTCTTTCAAATGTTGCGATTGAGCGCTATCGAGCCCGTTATTTCTGTTGGGTAGACGGTTTGCGCAACTCTCGCGAAAGTATACCCGGCGCAGTTTTTAAATTTCATTATGCGTGTCTGTAATGCGATGCACGGCATCTAGAATTTACGCCTCGTTGCCTCTGATAATGGAGGTGTTGCCTTGATAGGTTCATTATTATTGCGGTAGGTCGAATAATGAACTTGCCTAGCTCTTTCTTACTGCTCATTTCATTTTTTTTATTAGCGGCTGAAAAACGTGTTAAACTGGATTTGATTTTGCTTGCAACTTCGGAATATAGTTGATCGATAAAGTTAATTTATAGGTTTTTTATTGAGTCTGTTGCTGATTCTGAAATGATCATGATAGCAAGTGTACAGGGTGGTCCAAATTCGATGGGATTACATGGGTATCGCGCTTAATAGTCAAGATGGAGAAACGGTTAAATTATCTACCAAAAATGTGCAGTTTTGTTGAGACAAACTCAGAACAGTTCTCAAATATATTCTATCATTTCCGGTTTTTCTTGTTTTTGTTTTTGTTTTCACAGCCTACTTTTTGTTATCTATCTTTAAAAAAATTAAAAAACCTTTGTAACTTGCGCATTATTGAAAATAAATACATTAACCCCTATATATTTGGAAAGGGAAAAAAAATAAGGAATTTAAATAGGCCATAGCCAACTTCATTTAAAAAAAGGTGAGTTTGTGTTATAACTTTTTAACGGCGAGCGTATTTTTTTTTGTAGTGACATCAAAAACTACATAAAAATATCTAAAAACATTCTTCATAAACTTTTTCGGTATTTAAAACAATAAGGGAGATATGGCATATTATAAATATAACAAAAAAAACAGTTTTTCTTTAATAACTCAAAAACCGGAAATGATAGAATATTTTTGAAAACGGTTCTGAGTTTGTCCCAAAAAACTTCACATTTTTGGTAATTTAAACGTTTCTCTATCTAGACTATTAAGCGAGATACCAATATAATCCCATCGAATTTGGACCACCCTGTACAGCTAAAATGGTTCTTTTAACGTGGAATAGCATATCGCGTCAATACAAGTTTTACCACTTTCCTTTTGAAATGGGTGACGAAATACATTTCACTCGAAAAGTTTTATTTGGGATTTTATTCTTATTTTGCAAAGGCTGAAAAATTTCGGAGGATTTAAAGAATCTAAACTTAAGAGCTGTTTTTTTTAATTTGCCCTTAAATTTTCTATGAGCACAAATTGAATGCTCGAAAAATATCAGTGTTTTTTCAAAATTTTTATATCTGTAAAAAAGTGCAATTGCTATAAAACATAATTTTTGCTATAAAAATAATTTGTTTGCTTTAAAACTTAAGAAACATTTTACATAGTTAATAAAGGCTGTGAAAATAATGAAATTTGTTTAAAAAACAAATAAAAAAATCCGTGAATATTATCAATTTTTGTTACAAAAAAATTCGAGGTTAGGCTAGGTCAGGTTCCAAGTATTTTGGCAACACCATTCTTTAAGGAGCTATGGACGAATCCAAAATCTTCTGTTGTTTCTGAACAACTGCAATTCCAAAACTATGGAAAGATCTATAACGATCATGTACCTATCACAAGGACCGGAAATCCGTGCCAATTTAGTTTATATGTTCAGACAGTAATGCATGTTGTAAAAGCTTTTTTGACAACACAAACAATCCAAATTCTTTATTATCGTAACGAATTTCATAGGCGACAATAAATGGCTTAATATCATCTTCACGTACAACTGCGTTTTCCAAAATCTTCTTCTCCAATTCGTCCAGTAAAATGTTCGTTCTAAAATTTTTTTTTGTGGTTTAATTCTGGTATCATTTTCGGTCTTTTGATTTCACTTTTAATAGCATCACCCAACTTTTATTTAGATAAATTTGAAAGCTTATTATTGTGATTGTGCGGAAGATTAGATCGATATAAAGTAACCTCACTGTTTTCAGAGTTAAACACTAAACGAATACCTGAATCACACTGAGGTCCGTATTGTTATGTTTTGCAGAGATTGTGCTTTTTATGGAGATTGCATAGTTTTTTTTATAGCAAACCTAGTAAACTATTTATAGCAAAAATTAATTTTTTTTATTGCAAAACATAATTTATTTACAGCAGTTTATTACAAGCCATTTTCTATAAAATTCTACCATATCGCATCTGCAAAGTGTACTTTTTTACTTTACTAAAAAAAAAAAAACACTCGGTTTTGTATTATGTTTTTAAAGTTTGTTTAACATGAAAGTGTATTGATTGTTTGTGATCTTCAATTTGGAGCTGAACAATAAATAATTTAGTTACTCCTATGATGAATTTTTTTAATCGCTTCGTCATTTTTATCTAAAAGTTGTTTTTAAACTTTGTGTGATGTATTACCTCGTGTTACGAATATGTTTTAGTCATAGTTATGTTTTTTCGTGTGCTTAATACCATGTATGGTGGCTGATTTATAAGAACTTCAAATAGCAAATAATACAAAGTAAAATGTGCACATATTGGTAGATTTCGTAGAAGCGACGACCAGCTTTATACGATATCCAATCGATGCTCTTTTTGATGGTAGATTGGTATCTTTAAGACTTTAACATGTGTCGCGTTTAGTCACATATGTTCAGCTACGCTTAATATAAGGCATTTATGTCCTAATTTTGTGTGTTCCGTATCATCCCCCAGCGTATAGAAGGCCAATAACCTCTAGTGGGGTGATTTTGAAGAATAGATCCGTTTACCTAACGAAAATTAATGAACGTTCACTTACTATAACACTGTAACATATACAGCATTATGTGGATTAATTTCTTAATCGGATTTCTAATCTAGAAATCCATGAACCCACTTGCATTGTGGAAACCTCCGCGCGTTTGTTTGGCGCCTGTCGTGAGAGTTATTATTAATGTTCGTGGGACTATTTGGATTAGGACGATTGACGGGCGCGGGGCAACGTGGGTAGTGGCGTTAACAAATTACCCGCGGAGAGTGACAATAAATCCGCAAACTGTCACGGTAGGTGAGCCCTTTTGGCCAATTTCGGCGCCTCTAACGAAACAGTTGATTGCACTCCTTGCAGTCATTTTTTTTACGCGCGCAGGTTGGTCAATGGAGCGACTTTTTATGGCGCGCCCACGTCCCGGAGGTGGGATTTTGTAATTTCTTCCTACATCTAGCCGTAGTAGTAAAGGTGGATATTACTTTCCTCGAGGCGCCGCCGTTTCCGTTGCGTGCGTTGGTTGTAATTAAATGCAACGTTCCGTGAATTTTTAATCGGACACTGTGTCAGAAGAAAATTCGACTAAAGCCATAGCCATTTGCTGCACTTGTCGTTTTGTGAGCGGTTTAACCCACGTCCTTTGTGTTCGAGTTAAACCACGTAAATTCAGTTCTCAACCCCAAGGGTTGTTTACCGTCTAGACTGGACGAATCTGTAATATAGTTAGGTCAGGGCCAATTTGCCCGTCAGTTACTCCCGCGGCAGTACTTGAACGTGGTGGCGGTTTGTCGTAGGCATTTTCGCTGAACGTTTTAGACGAAATTTAGGGATTACATAGCTACACCCTACGATTACGGCTTTTATCTGTGTTATGTTCTCCAAATCAGTGTTTCTCAAACTCTTTACCGCAGCACTCAATTGTATCATCCGCTGCAGTCTGGCGTATCGCCATTTTTTTTTTACTTTTTTGAGTGTCGTCAATCCTCAAAATTTTCTTCGCCAGACAATTGCATTAGACGATTAAATTATCATTTAATTCGGTTTCTGCGCAATATAAATTAAAAATATTTTTGGGGAATTTCATTTTCAATTGTACCTAATTTAACAAGTGCATTGAAAATTATCGATAATTTTTGGTAAATATGCCCGAATGCAAGTTGAGCTGAAAAAACACGAGTGCACGAGTGATTTTTTCTTTCACTTGCGTGAGTGAAGATTTGTCAAAAATTATAGATTATTTGCCATGCACGGGTTATATTTTGTCAGAAAATTTCCTTCACCCAACCTACCTGTCCAATTAAATGTATGTTATGTGAAATTTTACAAGTACTGTCAGAGTGGTGCGTCAGGGGTGTAGTTTAATCTATATTAAAGTAACCCTACTGGTCGCCGAAATTCGTCAAAAAATTATCAAGACCAAAATATTTAATTCCCTCTCCAAGTTTAGAATTTCGGCAAATCACAAACTCAGATTTCTTGGAAACGACCAATAAACGCATGAAAATCTGTTAATTGCGAAAATGATGTTGTCAGTGTATGATTATGTTTATTGGTCGTTTCTAGGAAATCTGAGTTTGTTATTGGTCGAAAACGCAAATTTGACAGGAAGGTCAATATCCGACAGGAGAATGTAAAATTATTACCTTGTAATAATGCTTCTATTGGTAGTCTCTAGAAGATTTAAGATTAGTGATTGGTTGAAAACACAAATTTGAAAGGTGAAGAAAATTTTCAGGCGTATCGCCATTTTTTTAAAACTTTTAAGTGCCAAGTCCATCCTCAAAAATTTCTTCATCAGACAATTGCATAAAGCCCGTGTGACACGATGAAAGAATTTGTATAGACATTTGTAACAAATATTATAAAGAAAATCTTATATCGTATCTTACAGGTTTCTCGTACAAAATTCTGCATAGTTTCTTGCATGTACAAGTGAGCCTTGCAGTTTCTTGTACAGAAAATACAATAGGGCGTGTTCTATTTGCAAGCCAGTTTTGATACAGAAACTGTGTGCTACAGATGCACATTCAGTTCGTGAATAATGGCGAATAACAGCTGATTTTCAACATCTGCAGCTAAAGGAAATATAAACAATAGAAATTCCTGTTAACAGTTAATTCTTGGTAATCCGAAGCTGGATGTTGTTATTATTTAAAATGGCAATTACAAGGGATAAATACCTTGTTTTAAGAGGGAGTGCATATCTGTGTTTATACTGTTTAGGCGCATGGGCTTGGGCAGTAATTTGTACATAAAATTGTATCACTGTAACACACAGTTTCAAATGAATGGAATTCTGTACTGAAATCTTTACAAGAAAAATAATACAAGATATTTTGTATTAAATTTTATATAGAAATTTGCACCACGTCACACGGGCTTAAGACAATTAAATCATCATTTAATACGGTTTCTGCGCAATATAAATTAAAACTATTTTTGGGGAATTTAATTTTCAGATTTTTTTTTTTTTTTAATTGTTGGCTTAAGGACGCTTCAACTACTTTGGCCATTAGCGTCCGGTGGAAGTACTGTCACAGCATTTGCCTATAGTAGGTAGAGGGAACCACCTGAAACCTCTACGATGACAGACGGCCGTGGGATTCGAACCCACGACCTCCCGATTACAAGTTAGGTTGTTTTACCAACCAGCCACCAAGCTCGGTAATTTTCAGATTTACTGCGTACGAAATACTGAATTTCATTAGCGTTTCACAATCAAAAGAGTGTGGTAGGTGGTGTCCGAAATAAAAATGCATTTTCTGAGGACATGCTATGGCACCAAGTGGTAATATCGGTTGGTGTCTTTATTCGGATTTTTTTTCTTCGTGTGGGCGCCGTTGTAACCAAATATTGGGGTCGTTCTTGTTGCAGTGCGCTTCATGCACGGCACGGGCGTATCTAAATATAGAAATTGCGTTTGAATGCATCCAGTTATAACTGTATCGTTGACGTAAATGGCGATTGTGTAGCAATGTGAGATGTTGGTGCAGCACTCCAACATGAGTCACCAACACCAGACAGCCTTCGCTAGGCCTCCCGTACCAGACATTGCCTTGTTTAGGTCGACCGCCCACCACATTCATCGGCTCTCTCAGCTGTTCGCTTGGTCCGTAACTACGTTCTCCGTTTTAGATGAATGCGTAGACGTATTGACGCGTTCCGGTTACTATGATGGACAAAAAACTTGTGAAAGGTGTGTATTGTTTTGGTTATGTCGGTATTGGATAATGGTACACTTATTTTTGAGGTTGATCCACTGCCAACGTAAAATGGGTCGTATGTAAATAAAATAAAACGTTCGCGTTTGACAGACCTCATTAACTGACCCAAATATTTTTTTTAAATAGTTGACTTGCAGGTGTTTCCACAAGCACACTTACACGTTTTCATACCAGATTACACGATTCCATTAGTTTTTTTTAATTTTTAAGTAGATCTAGCTATTCTTAAGTGAATGCAAACATATATCACCAAAATCAATAACAATTACAGATTATTTTGGAAATTTCCTATGCAAATTCTACGTACAGATAATTTTTTTATCATTTTTAGTAAATAATTCAGGAAAAATTACTTTCACCTTTAGCTTCGCATTTTTCACGATTTTGGTTATTTTATATTCCAGTTTTTTTATAGATACCATTGCGTGATTCGGTGTAGTAAAATTGTAGATCTCCGGTGTAATCGTGCCTTATTTTTTATTCATAAACAATTATGAAAAATTACACCCTTAATATCGTATTGCATTGGAAAATGGGCACTTGTGTCCAAATTGTGAGCCATTAATAGCCGCACTAATCAGTTATTTTTTGTAGTACCGTAATTTTATTATGTTATTAGTTCATGGCTGACAAGTTGAAGGCCTAATGAGCCATTAAAAATTCAAGATCATTTAAAGATATGTCTATGGATAAAGGTTGAAAAAAATGTGGGCGTTTTTTATTGAATAACTTGGTGTATCTGTACCGAAACGGTATCTTAAAAAAAGAAAAACAAAACGTATTTATATAAATATTAAGTGGCAGCGTAACGGGACAAATTTGTTCCTAAAAAAATGTTGTATAACGAACATCTTAATTAGTTAAACAAAAATCCAGGCGGTATTAATATTTCATTGCCGAAAAAAAAACACATCCAGGTGTTTCATAAAATATTTAAGTATAGGTAATGAATCTAAAAAAGGCTACGTTTGTTTTGCTAAATTGACGTTAAAACCTGTGTTGATTTATCTATCGTTGGGACATTTCTCGTTTTCGTTTGAGAAATATGAAATTTAATCAACACCAATATACCATTGATTATGAAAATTCAGGGAACTGTTATCGACAACTGATTTCCGTAAATAAATAATTGTGCAACACGTGAGTTAACAGTCACAAATAACGCGAATATGTAATCAAAATTGATTAACAATCGAGTGTTACATTATGGTATAAAATTATAATTTGTCGACGGTGATACATTATAATCAATCTCTTCGTAGATCAGTGTTTCTCAAACGTTTTACTATGAGGACCACCCCTTTCAAAATTAAATTCCTACAGAGGACTACGAGTTGTTTTGTTGAAAATTTTCTTCACCTGTCAAATTTGCGTTTTCAACCAATCACTAATCTTAAATCTTCTAGAGACTACCAATAGGAGCATTATTACACTAATAATTTTACATTCACCTGTCAGGTGTTAATACTCCTGTCAAATTTGCGTTAACGACTAATAACAAACTCAGATTTCCTTGAAACGGCCCTAATAAACATAATCATACACTGAAAATATCCTTTTCGCAATTAACAGATTTTCATGCGTCTATTGGTCGTTTCTAAGAAATCGTGAGTTTGTGATTGGTCGAAAATATAAATTTGGAGAGGGAATTAAATATTTTGGTCTTGATAATTTTTTTGACGAATTTCGGCGACCAGTAGCGTTACTTTAATATAGATTAAACCACATCCCCGAAGCACCACTCTGACAGTACTTGTAAAATTTGACATAACATACATTATGACAGGCGAAGGAAACTTTCTTACAAAATATAACTCGTGCATTGCAAATAATTTATAATTTTCAATGCACTTGTTATATTACTACTGATAATATTTTAGTTTTGTTCTGGCCTGGCAAATTAATTTGTTTTGTATTGGAACATTACGTGCGAGGACCCCTACAGAAGGATTCAGGATTCAGGGACCCCCAGGGTTTCGCGGACCACATTTTGAAAAACACTGTTTAGACTTTTGATCAGTAATGAGGCCGTAGAAGCGAGCACTGCAAGATTGGATGTATTTCCATAATTTAACGACATTCTGTGAAATGTTAACAATTTCTTAATTTATCGTTATACATGAGTCGTGCATTTAAAGGTATCTTCGTTTCAAATATTTTAAATATCTCATGATAGTGGAATACACAACGGTTTCCTTCGGCTGTTTAACATGTTCAGAAAACACGTAACGCGTTTTATCAGTTTGTGTTGTTGACTTGCCCCTTGAATTCCTCGCATCCTTTTATTTGTACTGTTGTTAGGTGTAGTCGTGAGATATTATTCATGCGTACGCGTTTGTATGCCACCTTTGTTTTGTGTGCGAAAATAGTCTGCACGACTATAATTTCCCGCGTTGTTGTTCAAGGCCAGTGGCAGTCGCGTTCACACACTAAGGAATCGTTTTTTAGCGTCTCGAGTCCCTACTAGTGGCCTTGTATAGTATCCACAGCCTGCTTAACATACTCACAACTTTTGTTTTTCGCCGACAGACGACCAACATGGTAATAAATATAATTCGTGACCTTCGCCACCGACAATTTAGTGACCAATCGTAAGTGAGTCTTTTTTCTTGCCATATAGCGGCAGGTGTTTTTTCGTCGTTTTCATTTTTTAGTTACACCGCAAGCGCCTTTGATTACTTTGTATTCCACATTCTCGCTCGGAAATTAAGCCGTGTTGAATAATTTGCATATGTTTATGTAAAAATTGGCATGATGTATAAATACTTCCTAGCGTCGATCGTAGGCTTTATTGGAATCACGTGTCGCTTGCGATGTCCTCGAAGTTTTTGCTAATGGAAGCGTCGGGTGGACAGTTGAGTGAACCCAGCAACTGCCCGAAAATTCATGAAGGTTCTTGCTTCTTGGGAATACAAATTAGACTCTAGTAAACGGTCGATCTTATGGAGGGAAATAGTAAAACAGTATTAATTGTAATTTTGTTTATTAAGCAGAAGCTACACTTGCTGGAAATGTTTTCGATTAAAAAAATCGATGCGGCTTTAACCAATTATACAGGATGTTTCTTAAATATTGCGAAAACATTCGGGAGATGATTCCTTATCGAAAATTAAGGGAGGTCTTTCATATACATTTTTTTCCTTAGACGTCTCCTTTCGGAGTTACACCCCCGTAAAGGGAAGCGGTAAAATTAGGTTTTTATTTAATTTCTTAAATTTGGATAAATGTAGGAGAATTATATTTTATTTGGTGGATGTTTTATACTTATTAAAATATTTCCCATAGTAATATTTTTAATCATCTCCCATCTTCAAGGGGGCTGAAAAGTGCGACCCCTGTTGGTTTTTTTACCAGAACTTTTTGGTGGGTTAAAATTTTGAAATTCTTTTTTGAAAGCTTGATTTATTTAAACACTTTTTTTATTCTTTAGTTTTTCTCGTAAAGCCTACCGTTTTTGAGTAAAAAATAAGATAAGTAAACATGAACTATCAAATATTCCAATAAGAACGAACCATCAAATATATTCCAATATAAAACGATTTATTTTGGTGGTTGCCATGGTGTGTTTATGTTCATGTTGGGTAGAATTGACGGACATTTTAGCGTTGTCGCCGCGTAAACGTCAAAATGAATTACACCCGTCAATTCTACCCAATATGAACATAAACAAACCATGGCAACCACCAAAATGATTCGTTTTATCTATATAATATATAAAAATGAATGTATGTATGTATGTCCTTTATGCATTCCTATACCATTCATCCGATCCTGACCAAATTTGGAACAGACAATCTATAGGACCATGGGAAAAATATAGGCTATATAAGAATTCCCAAAAGTACCAAAAATTCTCAAAACATCCAAAATTCACAAAAGTTCCAAAATTATCAATAGATACGAAAATTTCCAAAAGATCCAAAATTTTTAAAAGGTCAAAAACGTCCGCCGGGCGCGAGCGCGAAGCGCGAGTAGTCAGTGATTGATAAAAAAAATTACCGAGCGAAGCCGGGTAACTACGCTTGTATTGGAATATTTTTGGTTCATGTTTACTTATTTTATTTTTTATTCAAAAACTGTAAATTTTATGAGAAAAACTAAAGAATAAAAAAAGTTTCTAAATAAAGCAAGCTGTCAAACAAAAATTTCTTAATAGCAAAATTACAACCCACCATAAACTTCTGATAAAAAAAAAACAACAGGGGTCGCACTTTTCAGTCCCTTTGAAGGTGGGAGACGATTAAAAATATTATTATGGGAAACCTTTTAATAAGTATAAGACATGAACCAAATATCATTCTTCTACATTTATCCAAATTTGAGAAATAAAATAAAAACCTAATTTTATCACTCCTCTTTATTAGGGGGTGTAACTCCGAAATGAGACGTCTAAGGAAAAAATTTTATACAAAAGGCCCCCTTAATTTTTTCGCAATATTTAAGAAACACCCTGTATACCCACTTTTAATTCTAAATTTTGTAAATTTGTAAATTTATGAAATTTAGCACGTTCAAAAATTTGTAACTGGTCATGAAACAGGTGGTTCGACAACTCAAATAAGCCTGCTTGATGGCGCATCATGTTAGTCGTAACACAGCAGGGGGATACATTCACCTTGACGATTTCAAATGTACCCATAATAGTATTCCTCCACGTTCAAGCACTAAGAAATGCATCCGTAAAATATGTTATTTAGCCAATAAAATTACTGAAAACGTGTAAGTTAACATGAATATTCTAGCTCGTGCTAATAATCTTTGAATTTATTTTATTTCGGAGTTTTGTCGTCTCGTTTTTGGCACATTTAAGTGCATGTTACGGCAACACCTGTTCAGTAGACTAGACAAAGAGGTTTGTCTCGGTTGAGTGGGTTAAATGAGGCCCTAGTAGTAGCAACACGGTCTCGTTTGTCCCAAGCAACGATCCGAGACGCACGTCTTGTGCACCTCTCACTACTAGACCCTTTTGGTTGAGCTAATGCTCCCGTCACGTTACGTGATGGGTTCACTGCCCTTTATTTTTTAATAAAGGACGCGAACACGGCTTTTGCTTTTAAATAAGTAAATTGTAATTTTGCGCTTTGTTTTTGTTTTTAATGTTGTGTTTAGAAAACGCTTCGTTACCGTCAACATAGCTGGGTGCGTTCATCCATCGTTTTCGCTAATTGATCATCGATTTGCTAGTTCTTCCGGTTGTAAAAGCTTGTTTTTGTGTTATTTGTTGGCGTTTCTTGCCCGCTGAGGATTGATGAGTAATGATTTATATGCGGGAAGTGACTTGCGACAATTTTTTTTTTGTATCGCAAGAGTTGCACCAAAAAAACGACAACACGTGCCCGAAGTTTAATAATTCCGGTTCACGGGTGGTGGTAACTGTTGATATATAAAAATTACGTGACGTAGGATTTTTTCCCCGTGAAATGCATTTAATCCATAAGTGTAGTAAATGGGCGGTAGTATTTGTGCGGCGTGGTGCATCTTGCGCATGCACCGGGTGGTTATTGACTTTCCCGCTGCATTTATGTATGTTGTAGTACGCTGCATTTTACGTTGATACTCGACGATCTCTCCTCTCAGCCGCGCCCAGTCTCTCCTATTTCCTGACGTCACGTCTAGTGGACTCCCGCCAAAAGTGGCGCCTCGCAGGGAAACCTCTAAATCATTGGAAAATTTTATATTCGCGTTAAGTTGCGATATCCGCAGCGACTTCGAAGTTAATAGCTACTTGAACATTTATATATTCCCCGCGAAGATTTAGATTTCCGTAAAATTTGAATGAAATAGCGATGGTGGATGGTATTACCCCGTCTTGACACACACAAACGATAACGACTGTCGTACGTTCACCTGATGAAGAAAGTTAAGTCACTTAAGTCGTAATTAGTTAAGCTTATGACTAAGTTAATTGTTGCCGGTTGTTTATATGGCCACAAATTAACTGACACTGACGCATGGTCGTCGTTTCGTATGATTCAAGTCGGCGCTCAGATGTTTTTTACCGCTACTTCTCGACTATATCCCGATACATCTGCGGAACGAGTGGAGGCATCCCATGATGTACCTTTTTTGCCGCAATTCTTAATCTCGTCTTCGGCCCCTTTCAATATTGGCTCGATTCCCTCGCGTGTTCGACTGTGGATGCCCCATTATATCTTAACGTACACCTGCTACGTTGTATTGGGTCAGCGGTGGGGTATAATGACTCGGCTATTTTATTTAAATGCGGCATTTAAAGTCCCACAAATTACGGCCAGAGGCAGTAAGTGACTTGTGATGTATATCTTCAAGTACGACTCGACGTTTTCTGGGTATTTTTTGTGTGAATTTGCTCAAAATGGAAAGTATTGGGTAGGGTTTAAGAACTGTTGCATTCGCTCGAAGGGAAAAAAATTAGGAACATATTTTAACAATTTTGCTTGATGATTCTTCTTCTTAACGTGCCTATCCGTTACTGGATGTTGGCTTTTCACAACGCGATTTTAATTTTGTTAGCAGCATTACAGAATAATTCCGTGGTTGTTGTGTTGTACCAAGTTCTCAGATTCTTCAACTACGAAATCCTTCTTCGTCCCGGATCCTTCTTGCCATCTACCTTCTTTCTCCTGAAGTATCAGTTGCAACAGTCCGTACTTTTCTGGATGTCTCATTATGACCCAAGTGCTCCAGCTTTCTCCTTTTAACAGCATTCACGTCTGCTTTTACTTTTAATCACCTCTTCGTTGGTGACATGGTCCTCCCAATGGATTCTAAGTATCTGTCTGTTAAGTCCATATCTCGAACGCGTTTAGTTTTTTTGTTGTGGTCTCCGTTAATGTTCAAGATTCTACTCCGTTCATGAGCATCGGAAAAACAGCACTTCACCAATTAATCCTAAGCTTAAGTTGGAGACTCGGACTTTGGTTCTTTAAAACTGTATTTATTTTACGAAATGCTGCTCTGGCCTTTTTTATACGCTTGATGATAAATGATGGAAAGGAGGGGTTAAGTATCACCGGTAATTAGTAATAATCGTGACGTTTTGGTATGTGTATTGTCCCGCGTGTTATTGTGCTCGATATTATTTGGACGGAGGTGGCAGTCAATCAGATTTCCGACAAGTGTATTTAATGTATATGAATGGAGCACACGTAACTAATGGTGACTACGAACCGCCGCCCTATTACAGGTCGCTAACGGGTATTGCCATCATAGACCCAGTTACCCCAAGTCTGAGCTTTCGTCGGAAGTAGGCAACCCCGTTGGCATCGATCGGTTGACGTCAGCGAACCGTCGGTTGCCGCAGCAACGATTCTTGCATTGATCTGCTCCTGTTGAGATGAGTCGACCTGTTCGTTAGTGCACCGTGCCGGTCGTCGTCGAAGATCCCTTTAGTCATTTGGTCCGATGGCCCGGTGTGAACTTTCCCGCCATGCCGAGAGCTTGACACAAGTTACACAATGTGGTGTAGTCGTGTAGGGCATGGTTGCTTCACGTGGTCTGATGCACTCTTGGTATATCTGTCAAACAAGCAGCTTTTGACGCGTTTCCGGTTGTCCTTACTCAACTTCTGATCGTTAACAATCTCATTTTATTTAATTCAGATGAAAAATCTGTACGTAAATTAAGCGATTTCATTGCTTTATTAACCCAGTAAAAATTACCATGTACTATTTAAAAAATCCTTCGCGTAACTTGGTAAGTCCGTTCAAGAAACTACGTAGTTTATTTTGCAGTCTGCCTAACAAGTTCCATTTTTTTTGTGTTCAAATCAAACTACGCACATTGTACAACGTGTCTGTGTGACGGTTTTTAAGTTTATGATCACAGAAGTAGAAATGCGTAGACTGAAAAAGTGAGTTAGCGCTACCATAAGGAAAGTTTGTCCTATGATTAAAAATTTTGGGAAGGAAATTGATTCTGTTATCACTCTTTTTTGTTTTTAAAATTGGAGATTGTGATTTGTAAAACCAAAAAAATACTAATCATAGTTGCGCGAAACTACCACATGAGAAAACCTACCATTTATGTGTATTATCGTCAAACAAAAAATACACAAAACTAAAAATGGCTAATATTCGTCGATATCTTAATTTTACCAGACAAAATACTGCCCTTGGTGAATAAATATACTTGCATTGATTTGACCTGCGATCTTGATTTTCTATCTGAAATCCCTAAAGGTATAGTTATAAAATGAATATTCGAATAAGATTTTGTAGCATCAGAAAAAAATAATTATCAGTAGTAATATAACAAGTGCATTGAAAATTATCGATAATTTTTGGTAAATGTGGCCGAATGCAGGTTGAGCTGAAAAAAACACGAGTGTACGAAGTGCACGAGTGATTTGTTTTTGATTCAACTCATAAGTGAAGATTTGTCAAAAATTATAGATTATTTGCAATGCACGAGTTATATTTTGTCAGAAAATTTCCTTCACCTAACCTACCTGTCAAATTAAATGTACGTTATGTCTAATTTTACAAGTACTGTCAAAGTGGTGCGCCAGGGGTGTGGTTTAATCTATATTAAAGTAACGCCACTAGTCGCCGAAATTCGTCAAAAAATTATCAAAACCGAAATATTTCATTCCCGCTCCAAATTTATATTTTCGACCAACCACAAACTCAGATTTCTTAGAAACGACCAATAAACGCATGAAAATCTGTTAATTACGAGAAGGATATTATCAGTGTATGATTATGTTTGTTGGTCGTTTCTAGGAAATCTGAGTTTGTTATTGGCCGAACACGCACATTTGACAGGAGGATCAACATCTGACAGAGGTGTCCCGATATTAAACTCGAAATTGTTTTTTTGCTCAGTCGTTACGTGGTCATAAGCACTAGTTTGTATAATTATGCAAGTGTGAGTATTAGGTATTTTCTCCAACAGAAATAAACGCGGATTCGTTGGGCAAGCAATGTGATATTGGATGTTAATTGTATAGTGAATTATCGATGGTTATTTATAGGCTCAATTTTTAAAAAGCGTTTTTTTTTATATATCAATTGAAAACAATTTTCATAAACAAAGTTTTCTTAGGTGGTTGCGTATCAGTTTTGATCGCTTTCCCTTAGAGGTCTCTAAATGCTGTAACTGCATACCCCATACCATATGCAAGTTTTTTTAAGATACGAAGTAAGTTAAATATATTACACAATGGTTTTAATCTATCCATAAACGGTAAATCTTAGTTGATTTTATGATTTTACTTCTAGCGTAGCTGCGAATACAAAATGTGTTGCACACACATATGTTGCATTGCCCAAACTTTAAAAATAGTGAATTATTGTTGGCTTCGAGCGAAAATATCTGAGATTGTGCGACTGCTTGCAAGAAGTTAAAATTATACGCCCACGCTTTGTCAATACTAGACCAGTTATAATATGTTTCTTGCCAATAGCCTCTTCATAACTCTGGTAGACACTAGGTGTGGCCTGAAATTCCTCCATCTGTCATAAATTATAGGTTATTACCCTGCGGTAGATCGTGGACCTTTTTTTTATTTTAGTAATCTATAATCAGAAACGCGAGCATTGCCAGTTTATTTATTTACAGCTTCCACCTTCGACGTTGCTGCTCTCAAATCAACGTTGAAGTTAGAAGCAGTTGATTTTAAAAGGTCAAAGGTCTAGTGGGGGTGGTTTTCGCCCACATCTATTGTTTGAGACTCCCCGACTTGAACACACAAGCCGGGTAATTGAAAGAGGACGGCTTTGGGCCACTAGGATCGCTAGTTACCATTAGCACCGTATGTGACATAGGTAGTGCTGCTACCTGAATCTCATCTCACAGCCAATTTTCCGCGCTGATTTTCGCTATTGTTCGAACTGTTGTCACGGATTGTGTTACACAAATTGATTGCTCATACTTACACTTGGCTGGAAGGTCGTTGCAATGCATAAAGTTTACGATGTATGTTTACAGCCTATTGTTTCCACGTGCGGCTTGGATTTTTATTAGATTGATCGCAGCTCGCAGAATGCCAATATGCAGACCCAGAGGTGTGTTCTTTTATCAGCATGGGATTAATTTCAAACAACCTGCAGATTGTAAAGCTACAAGGCAACGTACTTTTAAATTGAGTGAGATGAAAATATGCATACGTATCGATAAATAATAATAACGACTTAATTAGTTTAAAATAATTGGTAACTGCCCTTGGCAGAATATACAGAGTATTCTAGAACAACATACAATACATACAGGTGGTTCGAATTTTAATAGAATACTATGATAAAATAAATATTAGTCAAAAATGCTTCCCTCTGTCTTTCATATTTTTACGAGGGAATATTTGTGGTCTTATTTACTCTCAAATATATTCTTCCTTTCATTTAGGGCAGTGTCTCTCAAACTTTTTACCCTGAGGACCCCTTCCGCATTGAGAGATTGCAGAGGACCCCAATTAATTGTTTGTCAGACAATATTTTAGTTTCCTTAGCCGGGCTAACGAATTTGGATACATTTTGAATATTATCAAAATACTATAAACATGACTGAGCTAATGTTCGCAGACGACATAGTCTTAGTCACGGAAACAGAAAAGCATCTGCAAGATAATCTAGAAACTCTAAACCAGAAATTGAAAATTATCAGTATGAAAATAAATACAGAAAAAACTAAAATTATGATCGTTGCCAACAGAGAACAAAGGGCATAACATCAATTTAAATGGGCTTAGGTTGGAACATGTAGAAAGCTTTAGGAGTGATCATAAAGAAAAATTGAGAAATGGACACGGAAATAAGCGAAAGGACAGGAAATGTGGGAAGAATATTTAACAGTTTTAAGAACAACATTTTCTGGAAATAGAGAAGTCCCGAAACGAACAAAAGTGGAAGCGGTCAAAAAGGTAGTAACTCCGGCACTTTTATACGGAAGTGAAACGTGGACACTCACAAAAAAATCGTAGTTCAGTGAATGCAGCAGAAATGAGATTTATAAGAAAAATCCAAGGAGAAACAAAAAAAGATAGAATCAGAAATAAAACATATAGAGAACAGTTATAGATAAATCAGTTGAAACAAAAATACTAGAAAGACAGCTGGGATGGTTGGGTCACATTTATCGGATGAAAGAAGAAGGGTTGACCAGAAATATCTAAGAAGCAAGATCACAGGGAAAAAACAAAAGAGGTAGACCGAGGAAAACTTGGCAAGACGAAGTAAAAAAAGCAGCAACAGATAGAAACATCAAATGGAAAGACAGCACAAGAGACAAAAAAGTCAGCACAACTCAACAGTCCTACACCTAGCAGTAGAAGGACTCATGACTAAATAAAAATAAAATCAAGATCTTGGGACCCCTTTAGAGGGATTTAGGGACCCCCAGGGGTCCGCGGACCACACTTTAAGAAACACTGATTTAGGGAAAACCTAACAATCAATTCCCATGTTTTATAAACATTTATAACCGGTTTAGATGTGTTTGGTTATAAATAACGAAATAAAAATTGCTAGAGCCCTCTAATTTAGTCAATTTCGGTTTTCTAGATTTTGATTAAAATTCTTTTCGCGGTTCTATTGGAATTGCCCATTAAGGATGACGAATAGGTTTAATTATTTTTAATACTCGTCGAAAAATTGCGCATTTTAAAGGTCCCCAAGGTGCGGCGCCGTGCGGTTATCTAAAATGAAAGCAATTATAGTAAGCGTCGTTCATTTTTCACGATCCCGCCGAGTTCTGGAGTCTTTCCGGGCGTGGTCGGTCCCACTGAGTCTGCCATTCCCGCCACGCGAGTTGCCATAGAGACACCACGGCCTACTACCCCCGGCACGTACGTTCCCGATACGACGTGCGATCCATGCCCGCTTGTTGTGGAAAGTTTCGAGGGTAACAACTACTTGAATTATGTTCCCAACTACTATTTTAATGTAATACCATTTTAGTACATACTTAATATTTCTTTGGGAAAGTGTGCTAAGGCCCATCATATAAGTTTTTTTTTTTTTTTTAAATAAGTACCTAACACATACTGTTACGATTACATACATACTTGAAATAAGTAATAATTTCTTTAAAAATTCATAATCTAAAACTTCCGAAAAAATTTGCACCTACATTTTAGATTGGCCGTGGTTCTCACATGGTGTTAACGTAAACCTGCCACAAGTGTTTCTCGAAAATTAAAGAACGTTTGAAACACGTGCACCATGGGAACTAGTAGACACCTGATTGGTTCTTCCAAAAAGTTATTTACAGGTTCTTTCCGAAAGCAAAACATCGCCATGCCGATTTTGCACACTTAGCCAAGCGTTTGGTATCCCGCCAAAAAATGTTTTTGTCAAAAGTATACCGCTACTCTAAAAAAAAAAACAACGATTGGATTAACGTTTTATTGCAATTATTTTTTGAGTATCTAAATCATCTGATCGTTTAAAAAAAATGTGTTTGAGGTACAGTAAGGTGAAGCATACGAAATGACAACGTAAGTAAAGAATTGTTTTTGTATCAGTTGGATAAAATATTTGAAATTTCTTGAGTTTTTTTTTTTGTTTCTTTTGTATGAGATATACAGGGTGTTTTTTAAATATTGCGAAAAAAATCGGGAGGTAATTCCTTATCGAAAATTAAGGGAGGTCTTTAATATAAAAAATATATAAAATTCTCTTAAGACGTCTCCTTTCTGAGTTACACCCCCCTAAAGGGAAGCGGTAAAATTAGGTTTTTATTTTATTTCTCAAATTTGGATAAATGTAGGAGAATTATATTTCATAGATGTTTTATACTTAAAAGGTTTCCCATAGTAATATTTTCAATCATCTCACACTTTCGCAGGGGGCTGAAAAGTGCGACCCCTGTTGTTTTTTTTTTATCAGAACTTTTTGGTGGGTTAAAATTTTGCAATAAAAAAATTATTGCTTGAAAGCTTGATTTATTTAGTAACTTTTTGTATTCCTTAACTTTGCCTGCAAAACCTTCAGTTTATGAGTAAAAAATAAAATAAGTAAACATGAACCACCAAATATTCCAATATAAAACGAATCATTTTGGTGGTTACCATGGTTTGTTTATGTTCATATTGGGTAGAACTGACGGGCGTCTTAGCATTGTCGCCGCGTAAACGTCAAAATGAATTACACCCGTCACTTCTACCCAATATGAACATAAAAACACCATCGCAGCCACCAAAATGTTTCATTTTATATTGAAATATTTGATAGTTCATGTTTACTTATTTTATTTTTTACTCAAAAACTGTTTTACGAGAAAACTAAAGAATAAAAGAAATTTCTAAATAAATCAAGCTTTCAAGCAATAATTTTTTAATTGCAAAATTTTAATCCACCTAAAAGTTCTGATAAAAAAAACCAACAGGGGTTGCACTTTTCAGCCCGTTGTGAAGGCGAGAGATGATTAAAAATATTACTTTGGAAAACCTTTTAATAAGTATAAAACATCCACCAAATATCATTCTTCTACATGTATCCAAATTTGAGAAATAAAATAAAAACCTAAGTTTGTCGCTCCCCTTTAGGGTGGTGTAACTCCGAAAGGAGACGTCAAAGGAAAAAATTTTATATGAAAGACCCGCTTAATTTTTGATAAGGAATCACCTTCCGAATTTTTTCTCAATATTTAAGAAGCACCTTGTAAGTAAGTATACCGCAAAATTTTCATATGAATTAAAAAATTAAATTGCGTTTTGTGGCCGTTGGCGTTGTTAAATATACCCTGTATAGTTGCTACTGCGTGTAGATACTTTGATAGCAAGTTTTTCTTGTAACTAGTTTGCATGTTTTATAAGTAGTACGTTGCTGGTTGGTTCTGAATGAACTTCGTTCGTTATAAGCATTACACAGTAAATAGTATAATCGTCGCATATTTTGTATAGTATGCACCTAGGGGAATTCAGTCGAGTACAGAAGCACCGTATGACCTTTAACGGCACCGGGCGGGTCGATACAGGCCGTCGGGGTGGCGACCAAGGCCGGTCGAGCAGCGCCGCCACAATCCTGGCGTCGCCCCGCCGTTCAAGGCCAACGCCGGGACGCCACCCAAGCCCCTTATCGGTGCGTCATCGCCCGACGACTGCCTGTCTGACAATCGGAACTTAAAAATTACCCTAAAAGATTATTCTAGTACGTGCTGATTAATTTACACGTTAATTACTGTTGCCGAAATGGGGCACGAGGTAAAATTTTATTAATTGGTTCAACCCCGTTTGTGTAGTAGTATAGATCGAATAACGCGTGTATGCTAGTTAGGTTGAATGATACATGAGTGTTGGCCTGGATTCCGGGAGTTTGGCAAGGTGAATCCGGTGGCTCAGTGCACTTTGACCTTTAAAGACTCCGAGATCGGCTACATTGTTGCAGTACGCTGTAATAAAATCCGGCAAATGGGACTTTATGCTCGCTCTAAAACCACATTTAGGTACATAGAAACTTAGTTTACGACTCTCTATTCTTATTCTTCGGATATCAATAGCCCAATAGCAATATCATGGACGATGTTTAAAACATTGTTGGAGTAACACTAGAATTTCGTAAAATATATCATTTTATCATTTAATAAATTCGTAAGTTATACAGGGCGACAATCTACATGTGTTGTATGGGAAACTTTGTTATTATAAGAGTTACAAAGTTGGTTACGTTAGTAAAGTTATACAGAATTTTAAGACAAATTCAATGCATTTTTGACATTTGGCCGACACCTTCAACTTTTTTAAATAATAAAAAAAAACAAAAAACATTTTTTTACTTAACTTTTTTTTAATGGCAACCGTAGCTGGCCATAGGTTCATTAAAAAGAAAATTTCCTCCGTTTGTCAAATTTGCGTTTTTAACAAATCACTAATCTTAAATCTTTTAGAGACTACCAGTAGGAGCATTATTACACGGTAATAATTTTACATTCCCCTGTCAGACGTTGATCCCCCTGTCAAATTTGCGTTTTCAACCAATTACAAACTCAAATTTCCTAGAAACGACCAATAAACATAATCATACACTGATAATATTCTTTTCGCAATAGATTTTCATGCGTTTATTGGTCGTTTCTAAGAAATCTGAGTTTCTAATTGGTCGGAAATATAAATTTGGAGAGGGAATTAAATATTTTAGTCTTGATAATTTTTTGACGAATTTCGGCGACCAGTAGCGTTACTTTAATATAGATTAAACCACACCCCTGACGCACAACTCTGACAATACTTATAAAATTTGACATAACTTACATGTAATTGGACAGGTAGGTTAGGTGAAGGAAATTTTCTGACAAAATGTAACTCGTGCATTGCAAATAATCTATAATTTTTGACAAATCTTCACTCATGCAAGTTGAATCATAAAAAATCACTCGTGCACTTCAGAGTAACTTGCATTCGGGCATATTTACCAAAAATTATTGATACTTTTCAATGCATTTCTTATATTACTACTGAGATTTTTTCTCGTTTCATTGATGTGTGGGTTGTTAGGTTTATATTTAATAATAAATAAGTTATTAGTATAATCAAAGTGGCCATTGAAAATGAAAACAAAACAGTACATAAACGAACCAGCTGTACTTAATTAAAAACATAAAAAATTGGAAACTTAAAATAATTAAAGATATTTTTTATGTATTCCATAATATGTTATGGTCACTATTATTGTCTTAATTTTAACATGTTTTAGTGTATTCTTCTCTTTATGGGTAATACAAATTTGAGACCTGCTCTTTGTAGTAAATAATGTTATTCTACGCATATTTATTTTTATTTTTTAGTTTTTTAAAACATATAAAAAAGTTGAAGGTGTAGGTCATTTGTCAAAATGGCATTAAATTCGTCTTGTAATTCTGCCCAACTTTGCTAATTTAACCAACTTTGTAACTCTTATAATAACAAAGTTACCCAAACAACACATCTAGATTATCGTCTCCCTGTATAGCAATTTTTGTTATACTTTTTGTGTAACAGAAACTATAATATTAATCTTTGTTTAATTCCTTAATCCTTAATACAACAAGACCATAAGTGGCCATTGAGTGCGTTTTACCGTTAGGCGTATTAAAATATTTTATCAGTTGTTTAGTCGACGAAAATTTTTTTTTTCTCTGTAATGTTTACATTAGTTATTTTATCAACGTGAATCTATTCTGAGAATACCACTTGTTCTTATCAGGGAGCGATGGAATTTATATTTTTGTTTTCTTAAAAAAAAACAAACTACTTTATCTTAAGTGTGCTTACTTTGTGCACTAAAAATAAGCAGGAAAATGTTATTCGCGATATTTATCTGTGTTATTAAAGTGATAATTTTGCACTGAAACGTAATTACACAATCAGTTCATTGAAATGCGCCTTCAGGTGCGCGCTAAAAAAATGGATAATCTTAAATAATTCTTTTATTTTAACCTTTTCCTATGCAGTCAACTACTTACACCGGTCATTAATTATATAATCTGTCCTAATAGAATGTCAACTTTTCCATTTTACATTGAACTTTATACAGGTATATTTAGCTAAATTCGGGTCGAGTTTAACAACATATTAATTTTATTTCGATGAACGATAACGTTGAGACTTTTCCACAGAAGCATAAATTAAAAAAATCGTGATGTTTTTTTCTCCACAAATATTGTTTCTTTCAACAAAATAGTAATATCGAATTAACTGACATGTAAAAATGACGGAAGTTACTGCAGCGACTGATTAAAAAACTTGATAGAATATTACATGTAATAAAACGTTGATTATTTATAGCTGTCAGAAGAAGAACTTAATTTACTTTATGCGTTGGGCTATTTTTAACGACAATTTGTATTCTGTTAAATGAATGTTTCCATGCTTATTTCAATAAGGACATTATGTATCTTTCTAATCAGCGTTCTTTAATTAAAAAATAAATATTCTTGCCATAAATGAAGGATCTTTAATAGTGTAATATTTATGTTTAAATTGATAGTGTAACAGAATCCTTAAAATTTTCTACACAGGTCAGTTTAATTTCGAAAGAACTTGACGATACTTCAAAATGTTTAAGTGCAAGGCGAACCAAATTCGAATGTTTCACGGGGTATCTCGGTTACCGTAATAGTTAGCGAACATTTTATATCGGTCTCTTAGGCTATTTTTTTGAGGAAAGGACCCCTAAGAAATATAAGATTTTTTATATCGCTTTCCATTTTGACCTTACACGCGAAAAATTAAATTTCATATTTTTGAAAATTTAGTTTAACTTCTTTATTAATAAAAATGAAAGTAAATGTTATACAGTTTTTTTTTAAACATTTTTATGCTTAATTAAAACAAAAATATTTTTTTTTAGCAATGTGGTCTTTTGAGCTATGAAGTACACTTATATATTGTTTTAAATAAAAACCCTACTTGGCCGCGACTATATGAAAGAGAATTAATGTAGCTTTTCAAAAATATTTATAGAATGTCAGAAAATTTCCTTCACCCAACCTAGCTGCCAAATTAAAAGTATGTTACGTCAAATTTTACAAGTGCTGTCAGAGTGTTGCGTCAGGGGTGTGGTTTAATCTATATTAAAGTAACGCTACTGGTCGCCGAAATTCGTTAAAAACTTATCAAGAACAAAATATTCAATTCCCTCTCCAAATTTATATTTTCGACCAATCACAAACTCAGATTTCTTAGAAACGACCAATAAACGCATGAAAATCTGTTGCGTAAAGGATATTATCAGTGTATCATTATGTTTATTGGTCGTTTCTAGGAAATCTGAGTTTGTTATTGGTCGAAAACGTAAATTTGACAAGAGGATCAACGTCTGACAGGGGAATGTAAAATTATTACCGTTTAATAATGTTCCTATTTGTAGTCTCTAGAAGATTTAAGATTACTGGTTGGTTGAAAACGCAAATTTTACAGGCGAAGGAAGTTTTCACGTTAAATTAATCTAATATACACTTTTCCATTAATGCATGTGCAAAAAAAATTAATGTTTTATGTAACGGAATTATTTTAATCTTAAATGCGCATGTACATGCGGCTTTTATTATTACGGTACATCGTACGGGTTGCCATTGACAAATGAACTTTGTATTTGTGGGAGAAAAAAAACCGAGAGGCTCTTTAAAAACTTCGCCGTACTCAGTTTTACTACGGCCACGAGACTCGAGTCGAATCTTTTCATTATAATTTCCCCTGTACACTCCTTTTCAAGTAACACTTTTGATGTTTTCCAGCGTAGTAGGTGAATTCCGACCCGTCCCACCGCACTCCTGTTTTGTCTTTGTGCCAAGATCCATTAACGTCTCCCATTAATTGCGAAACCTTGATCGATACTGCTTATTTTTTCACGCATGGCGAAGTTTTAACGCCTAAAACGTGTTGTAAAGATAAAAAGTTTTGTCATAATTGCGGGCAAAACTCGCTGAAAAGTATCCGTAACCGAAGTTTAACACGTCGGTATTGTTTACATCAAGGTGTTTGTAGATAGTAGATTCGGGGTTATCTCGTTGACGACCCGTTCGTTGTATGTCGGGAGATTTGGGGACCGGCACATGAGGAGCACGTCGGCTGATAAGGAAGTTCGCTTCTTCCTCGTCACGGTTAGAGTAGACGGGATGCGAGCGATCGATAAGCTCACTTGGCTTTGACCAGCCCTGAACTCTGCATTTCGGCGCCTTTTGCCGACTAGGTTTTTGTACGCTCGATGATTTGCTAGCTGAATAACGAGGTGGCCCCCTTCACATTTAAATATCTAATGTAGTGCATTATTAAGATTCATTTCTCATTTTATTCAAATAAGACGAATAATGAACGTAAAATAAAACACGTCCACGGCATTTTTTAAGTGCACAGGAAGTTGTAAAAGTGCATTCATTCATAACTTTTAATAGCGTTTGCTGTCAATTACTTTTTTGCAGTTTCGTTTCCGTTGCAAGTTTTGATCTAAATATTATTAAAAATCGATAAAATTATAAAACGCGACTACATTTTACTCCAGGGAAGGGCAAAATTTGATTTTTATTTAAAAAAAAATCAAAAATCATTGATTTAAAATTAAAAAATCTAAATCAAAAATTATTGATTTAAAATTAAAAAATCTAAATCAAAAATCATTGATTTAAATTTAAAAAATAAAAATTACCGTTTTTTGATTTTTTAATACATTTTTTTTTAAACTTTACCACTATTCCTTTTTACAACTAATTTATTAATTATTCACACTACATTATATCTTCTACAGCGTCATTCATAAAGTCTGCAACAAATGGAAAAGTTTTTTATTATTGATTTCTCAGAAAATTTTATTATTAAAAGTTGATGCATGACCTAAAACTAATATTAAGATGAAAAAAGTTCAATAAAAGTCATAAGACACTAGATTTTAGCGATTTTTGAAATATTCGCAGAAGTAAAGTTAGTGCCCGTATTTTAAGAGATACAAAAAAATTACTCCTATTATAAGAAAGAGTTATTGCAGACTTTTTGAATGACGCTGTATGCTGTATACAAAGTAGTCATTCAAAAAGTATCTAAAAATGAAAACGTTTTTATTAAAAATTTCTCAGAAACGTTTATGTATTCTTGATAAAAATTGGTGGAAGACCTAAAACTAATTTTAAGATGGAAAAACTCTGAAAATTCATACGATACTAGATTTTAACGATTTCTGAAATATTCAAAAGAGTAAAGTGGCCTTATTTTAAGAATTACAAAAAAAAACTTAACAGGGAAAGGTTGTTTAGAATTAAAAAATACGACCAAAGGTGAAATTTGTCGTTAAAATTTTTATTTTTATAGTAATTTTAACATCCAAAAAGTCTGCAACAAATGAAAAAGTTTTTTATTATTGGTTCTCAAATAATGTTATTCTCGAGAAAAGTTGGAGTCAAGTTAAAAAGGTTTAATAAAAATCTATATAACACTAGATTTTAACGATTTTAGAAATATGCGGAAGGGTAAAGTGCCCTTATTATAAAAAAAAGTTTAAAAAAAGTCGTTTACAATTTAAAAATAATATTAAATAAATTATAGCTTTCCCTTGATTTTTTAAACTTCTTAAATAAGAGCAGTTTGTCTTGCGAATGGTTCCTACATTGCTAAAAGCCAGTGTTGTAAGAACTTTTATCGAGCTTTTTTAAACTTAATGTAAGCTTTACACCATGCACCAACTTTTCACAAGAATAAAATTTCCCGATTAATCGATAATTAAAGAACTTATCTATTAATTGCAAAACTTTTTGACTGTTGACACTAAGTACTATAAAATTCGAAAATGAAATTATAACGTCAAATTTCGTATTGTCATATTTTTGATTTCTAAACAATTTTTGGATTTTTTTGTTAGTTTTAAAGTTTACTTTTGCGATTATTTTTAAAACTGTTGAAATCTAGTGTCATGATTTTTTTTCGATCTTAAAATTAGTTTTAAGTCATGCATCAACTTTTATCAAGAATAAAATTTTCTGTGATGAAATTGTTATAGTTAAACCAAAACCGTTTTTTTTTACATGTCAATTTGCATTTTACTGGTTAGCGATGAGAAAACGAATTTTTTGAATCGATGCTGTTTTATGAATCTATAGAAGTAGTTATAAATAAATTTGTACTTGCTGTACCTATGCAAGGTCAGTGAATAATCGGAGCTTTCATGAAAATTTGTCGTGATCGTTAAATTTATTTCTGGTAGTTTTCTATGAATTATATTTTAGTTTGTGCATCGACATTACTATCAAACGAAATTTTCAATTCTGGTAGTTTTCTATGAATTATATTTTAGTTTGTGCATCGACATTACTATCAAACGAAATTTTCAATATGTTTAAGTGAATTAATTGATTGGACAGTGCATTAAACACATCAAAGTGCTGCGTTCGTTTGGCATTCGTAAGCCTGCTGAGTTTTCCGCTCCGCAGCAGGAATGTCGCGCGGCCAGTTGCCATGGTAACTGCTATCAGCAGCCGTCGGATGTGACCTTGGCCGCAGGAAGGGTGACTGCATCCGATAAAGAATGCTGCTCGCATACCGGTTAGGCAACGTCTTCGATCGTCGTCTTATTTCGATGTGATTGCTCCTGATCCGTCTATTTCGAGTTCCCGTGTTAGCGGGAAATGCCCGTAAGTTGCACACACACACGAGCACGGCCACAGATGTACGTTCGGACGCTCAAGATAAAGGACGTGACGCGACGTGGGCGGACGTTCGTAGGAGGACCTGAACTAATCCAAAGTTCGCCGATATATAAATGCGATCGAAGTGTGGGCGACGGTCGAACAAATGACAATCGTTCTCTTTAACAATTCTCACGAGAACGACGAAATTTGGCATTTGTTATTGTTTGTCGGAACGAACGTGGTTGCATGCTAACCAGTACGTGAAACTATTGTTCCAGGCCTTTTATGACTGCATGCGGATATGTGAAACAATAAACTATTCATTCACATTGCCTTCCACCTCTACCGTATATGCTGAATCAAATATTTTCGTGTACCTCAAAATCGGGCAGTGTGTCTTTTAACATTCGAGTTAAGTCTGTTTTATACTACACTATTTTTTCGTTTAAGAAACTCGTATACGATTTCTAATACAAAAATTTCGTTCAAGAATTTAGCATGGAAAATATGAACCATTTACATTGTACTATTTTTTGGTACGAAAACTCCAATATATTTTGGTTACTTTTGTTGCTAAATTTTATGATCATCAAAATCTGCAATTTTGTCTTCTGATTTCAATGATATATGACACTTAATATCTAAAATGATCTTTTACCACAAAAATTTGAGAAAAGTTCATTTTGTCAAATTTTTTAACTAAATGATCTTATACAAAAAATAAATAAAATAAAAAACAAAATAATTTTTTGTTGTTAAAACTCACTTGGACATTAGTATGATTGTGATTAATTGTATAATTTGCAACCAGCTAGAAATTCTTGGATATGTCCTGTTTTTCTTTGTTTGTGAAAACCATTTTATTAAATATGACAATCAACATTTTTTAAGGAAGATATGAAGTAATCTAATATTTTGTTAAATAAAAACCCTAGTAGGCCATGACTTTATATGATGGACAACTTTTGTAGCTTTTCAAAAATATATAGTTTTGTATATTTGTTGCAAAAAATAACCGAGATTTGGCTAATTTTGTGAAAATTGCTTTATCAAAGTTTGCAATGATTTCGTAAACAAGTGATGTTTGCAATTATTAAACAACTAAATGTCATGTTCAAGTAAATTTTACAATTTAAAAGCAAATCCGTGTATTCTTTTGTATTTGTAACTGTTTATTGTGGTATTGTGAACATGGTTTTTGAACAGTTTAAAAAATTAATATGTCAAGTGATAAAAATGTAGCGGCTGCTGCAGAATTTACTTGGGAATGACGTTTAGTTGTTAAATAATTGCAAACATCACTTGTTTAAAAACTCATGGCAAGCGTTGACAAGGAAATTTTCACAAAATTAGCTTTATCTCGGTTATTTTTTGCAACAAATATCTAAGACTATATATTTTTGAAAAGCTAAAAAACATCTTTTTCATATAAAGTCATGGCCAACTAGAGATTCTATTTAAAAAAATATAAGTTTCTTCATATCTTGAAAGTCAAGGTCGCTAAAAGAGTTTTAATTATGATTTTAAATTAAGCGTAAAATCTGTTTAAAAACCCTTAAAATATTTTGTTCTATTTTAAATAAATAAAGGGTTTATAGTGAATTTTTAAAAATGATGACATTTCATTTTTCGACTGTAGCGCCAAAATGGAAAGCGATATCAAAAATCTGATAACATGGGCGTTCTTTTTTCACAAAAATAGGCCGAGAGACCGTTATCAGATTTTCGCCAACTATTACGGTAACCGAGATATCCCGTAAAACATTCGAATTTGGTCCACCCTGTTTATCTTCAAATCGCCTTCAGAGACAACAATACCTTTCAGTATCCTTTTATAAACTGTATTCGGTCGATATAATCGTCGGAGATCATTTAAAACATTTATTTGATTGTTTTAAACTGCTGATTTTTGTAAATAATACTTTAAAGTTTGAATTTGAAGTGTTTCTTGAACGTAAAATCTAAGCACGATATTAAAAAAAGGGGGCGGTCATTTAAATTTATGATTCCGTTATTAATATAGGTACTCTTTTACAAGGTCCCAGGATTATTCATATTTTTATGAGTAATAATAGTTTAAAAATAACATTTACAATTAGTTATATTTTGTTCTTTTTTTTTACGAATTTAGGCTAGAATTGGCTTTTATATGCCAAAATGTATGCAAGTGTGTGATGCCATAATTCGAGGTGCTTTACGAGAAATAAACGTCCCATTTATCCTTTAGGTCAGATTGAATAACCTAATAAAGCAGTTTTTACATTTGGCATGTTACGTTTAACTGTTTATCGCAGCTATTTGTGTGTTAATTTATCTAGCAGGCACTCGAGTGTTAACATTGTTGCGCAAATCGATAAAAACAGCTGATGAAAACGTTATGTGTATTGACAAACAGCTTGTCGTGTCGTGTTATTTCTCTATAAATTGTAGAGTCTGGCACAATTCCTCCAACAAACGATGTTGATACGACGTTTGAGTTTCCCCCTGGAAGTCCAAATGGTAGTAAAACATCCAGGAGATGTTTATCTTAGCCCCGTGCATTTAGTTAGTCACTTTCGTGCCGAGTCTAGGTTTTCAATTACGTTTTCGATTGCAGCTTGAACTTGTAGATAATTTACGTGTTGTTGCAGTCAGGACTAATTATTTCTAATTTGATAATGTATTGAACTGACATGAAACGTGTCGTGAGGAACTGCAGATAAGAACAGTTTTGTATGGCTAAGCGGACGCGTCTAGGGAACGCCAATTTGCGTCGTTTATTTTTTAAACCAAGTGTGCTTAGCTATTGCGCCAACCGTGGAGCAAAACGAGAGATATTTTTGGCAGCGGTCGAAGCTTTTTTGTTTTAATAATTGTTATCTTTAGTACTGGCGCCTACTGATCAGCTGTGTTTTATTTTTACAATGATTTAATCTGTTTATCGCTTATATTTTCAATGTTATCGTCGCTTGTTTTGGGTAAAGAACAATGTTTTAGATTACAGAAGGCGCTGAATCATCTCCTTTGTTACTTTGAATTCTGTGAATTCAAATGTTTAATTATTAAAGCCCCAAGTGTGGCACGTTGGCCTATTAATTGGTCGAACCCGACCATGTGTTACAGACAACGTTTAATGCTTTCTCTTCTTCCCACAACCACTAAAAGTGCATACGTGTTGGTGAGTTGTTGCCTGATTGACTGGCTGCCCGCCATTCATGCCTTAAGACGCATTCCATAGTGGGGTTCAGCTTCGTCGTACAACCTTATATGGTGCTGTAGTTGGCTGGGTATTGCTTCAGTTGTCGTATGCAACAATTACGGCGATTTTTTTCCATAAATCGAGTGAACCACTGTCGCTACAACGCGTATGACATTTTTCAAGGAGTTAATCGCATGGGGGATTTTGCGTCGGACCTGTATCGGTAGCACCAAGACGCCGAGGGGTATTTGTTTACACAGATGCGATAAATAGACTTAGATTTTTAACGAATCGTCTTTGGCGTTGTGTTAAGTTAGTAACTCAACAAATCTAGATACCCGTTTGTAACTTCTTGAGAATATAACTCTGAAATTTGCGATATGCAGTTTTTCGTTAATTATACAGGGTGTTTATTAAATATTGCGGAAAAAATCGGGTGGTGGTTCCTTATCGAAAATTAAGGGGGGTCTTTTATATAAAATTTTTTCCTTAGACGTCTCCTTTCGGAGTTAGACCCCCTTAAAGGGGTGCGGTAAAATTAGGTTTCTATTTTATTTCTCAAATTTGGATACATGTAGGAAAATTATATTAGGCAGATGTCTTATACTTAAAAGATTTCCCATAGTAATATTTTCAATCATCTCCCACCTTCACAGAGGGCCGAAAAGTTCGACCCCTGTCGTTTTTTTTAATCAGAACTTTATGTTGGGTTAAAATTTTGCAACTAAATTTTTTTGTTTAAAAGCTTGCTTTATTAAGAAACTTTTTATATTCTCTAGCTTTCCTCGTAAAACAGTTTTTGAGTAAAAAATAAAATAAGTAAACATGAACCATCAAATATTCCAATATAAAAAGAATCATTTTGGTTTGTTTATATTCATGTTGGGTAAAAGCAGGTAAAAGTGAAGGGTGTATTTCATTATGACGTTTACGCGGCGACAACGCTACAATACACCTACAATACAATAATTCGACCTCTTACACCATAACAAAAAAGGAAGAGAATGATTTGAAGATATTCGAAAGGAAAATCGTGAGGACAATACTTGGACTATTTGGAATAATGAATGCAGAGTTAGAACAAATCCAGAAATTAAACAAGAACTAAAGAAAGGAGACAATAACAAAAATAAGACAGATGTTTGGGACATATTTTTAGAGCAGATGATGGCACCAAAACCAATTCAGTGTTAAAGTGGGACCCCGTAAGAAAGAGGAGAAGTGGCAGACCTAGGTCAAAATGAATGCAGGAAGTGATGGACGATCTAATCAGGGAAGGGGTTAGCAATTGGAAAGAAAAAGCAAAAAAAAGGCCCGGTTGGAAAAAAGTTGTTCTTAATATATCCTAATAGACTGGGACTAATCCTCCCAAAATAAAGGATCTAGAAAGCTTAAAAGCGGCTCAACCTCTCTGGGGGTATAGCAACCATATAAGAAAACACAAATCAACCTCAAATTAAGACAGATGCAATGGCTTATCGGGCGAAAATCCCAGTTATCCATATGGTCAAGTTTTTGCATATGGTCATTAAGTGTATTGAATAGTTTTGGAACCGCTACCACGTTGGAATTTTGCAACCGATCATAAAACCGTGACTAGTTGTAGTTTTTGGAACGAACTATTTATATCTTTGATGTCCATATGTCTATATATAGATGTGTTGTAAATTCTAAGTGCATGTATTTGTAACACAACAAGGTTCGCTAAATACTGCGACCGTTTGAATAGTTTTGGGTGCAAGTGCATGTCGCTGGTGTTTTGTTTCCGTTCGATTGAATGCAGTGATGTAACTGCAGCGGTTATCGATGTGGTTCCCACGTAACTTGCGTTGCAGTCGGTCACTCGGTGCACGCGCATGACGTCATGCATTCCAAAGTTTCTGCTCCCTTCACCCGCCTTCACCGTCCTAAAGATCAACCACCTCTTTCTTGAATGGACAAACGCGACGTTCCTCTTGCAACACATCGTCTAATAACATTCCTTCGGATACTTGTGTAAACTTTAAAAACACCTGCGAGTAGCGAGCGTGCATTCTCTGGTGTATGCCAGCTTTTCAATATTAATACGCCGTGTCCTTGATTCAGCTGATGCTATTGACCTATTCATAAACGTTACTAGTTCTCACCGGATCCTAGCTTTATTTATAGCATTCAGTTTTGTCTGCTTGCCGATTCTTGGATAATTTATCCAAGCGGATAAGACTGTGTGAAGTTTCATTGCGAAGGCGCATCGCGAAGAATTGGATCGCTTTAATGTCAAATTATCTTAAAGGCCCAAGATTCTTCAGATTCCGTAAAAAAAATATTTCGACAGTTTTAGGCCTTAATGCCGTCACATTTTTATTTTGAAAATTATCGTAAAAACTGGCCATATTGTTAAAGGCCATTAAAATGTATTTTTAGATCGTTATAGAGCGAATGTTTTATAAAAACTTAAATTTGCCAATCAAGCGAAAATTATTTGCATACAACGGATTGGAAATGCCGCCGGCATTTTTTTATAAATTTGTTTATTAAAGTGGCGCCATTTTTTAAGTACGTAGGTCGTTTAAGAGCAGCTCAGTCGATAACCCATTATGGTTTTCGAAACGTAATAATATTATATATTGTTGTTAGGAATGTGATAATTTGAACACATGTGGGCTTTAAATTCAATGCATTCGCATTGATGAGTTAACTGCATTATTCTGTTTTGAAGTGTTAACTTTGAAATCGGATTTACTTTTGGTATGTTGGTGCAAGTTCTGATCCTTGTGAAGCCCCTCATGTCATTTCGGTACATCTGTAGAGTGGCGAACTGATTATTTATCCTCAGCAAATATTGTGAAGTCTTAACCTTGAAAACTTATTTATTTTAGTTTAGCAGTCTAAAGTTGTTGATCCTTGCGAAGCCCCATGTGAAAGACATTCGTAGCGTACCCGTTCGTAATAATTTGCATCGTTTTGTTAAATGCTTTATTATGTGCCAGACGCATCCTCTTTTATCGTAGACACAAAGGTTGGAACCGGCTTTGTATAAGGAAAGGAAGTGTAGTGGTTTATGTATTAACAGTTAACAAGGTTCTTCCCCTTTAAATTGTAAAGCATTATTCATCGAATGTAACAATATCACGTATCCATGCGTGCCAGCGAACGTCCATACGTGAAGGAATGGTCTTTACGGCCGCGAAAAAATAGCAATGTTAAAAATTTGTCGAGTAAAATAAACAGTAGCCAATTACAAACATAAAGATTTCATCACGTTTTTTGCACTATTGGCTCGCTTGTTCGTTTAAAAAAATCAACGTTTTCGTGATACAAGTCATTCGTCCTGGGAGGCTTCCTAAAGGTGCAGAATCCGACCGCTCTTATTTTCGGTGGTCTAGTTACTAGATTCTAGTACACTATTAATTGTTAAGTGTATATGGTAGGATGCCTTTTTACATAAATAACTGGCGCATTAACTTCTTTAGTTTTCATGGTTCGCATTATTTTACTTACAAGTTTAGTGTTATTTATTACAAGTTTAGTGTTATTTATTAGGGTAACGAAACTCTATAATGTAAACACACGGGTTACTCAAGGCAGGCAGCAGGCTGAAGCAAGCGGTCGATGCAAAGGTGAATACGCCGTATATTACCAAATGATTGCAATCCAAATAATCCCCAATAACTGCAGTGTTACATAATACTCCATCTAATATAACTGCATACTGCATGCACTACACAATGCCAAACCTTTTTACAACCACACAGCATCACATACACATAACAGGTATATTTCTAACCACTTATTCTAAGACTGTCGAAAAGGAACTGCCTCTGTAAGGGGTGTCTTCTGGCGAATTCATATAAACATTTCTGGGTCACTTATATCTGCTTCCAACAAAACCAAGAACCGAGAACGAGCGTACTATCTTTATTTAGACGTAACGTATGTTTCAGTGTATTATGAAAGTAATTATTAGCATTTTAAATCCAAGAACTAATTTATCATAGTTTATCGAATATCATAAACGGAAAATAAAGGTAAAATGCCTTAAATAAAAATATGAGCCTTTCATATAACTATAACAATCGTCTTTTAAAATCTAGATCGTTGGTAGTATTTTTAAAATTTTAATATTTCATAACTGAATCACTGCTTCTGGAAAAAAAAAGTGATGAAATTTTTGGTGCGTTTTAATGAACGAGCAGTTTTGGACGTGCTTTTTAGCACCGCATATTACGTCGTTAAATTCAATCGTAACTTTTATGACGGAGGAGCAGGTATTACGTTGTAAATATTTTAATGGCAACGGTACGCAAGGTGAGCGCATGGACACTCATTTAAATCTAATAATTAAATTAATATTGGGTAAACACTGCTCATGCGGTACTTAAAAGTTTTACATTGAAATGTAAAGCGCAAAAATGTACGTTTGGTTTAAAATTTGCACTTTAACGTATATGTAAAAAACAAAACATAAAATTTAAAAAGCAAAAATGGTCAATTTTGGTCTATTTTTTTTTACACCATTTTGCACTTTACCACAAACTTTTTGTATTTCATTGAAACAATGCCTTGCAGATATTGTAAAAAAAAGGTATTTGCGTAATAAGACCGAAAAGTGGTACTTTACTGGACGAGCGAGCCGTAGGCGAGTCCTGAAAGCATACGAGTCCAGTAAAGACGCTTTACGGGTATGTTACGTACAATCATTTTTTCTACATCCGCCACTGACACCAAAATCACTATCGTCCCCATCCATAATTAAACAATAATTTAACAAACTACAGGTAAAAACTCGCTTGGTATAATGACGCTTGTTTGACAGCGCAAATCAACAAAACAACTCATCACCATGGCAACTAACTAATTTTCGGCCTAGGCCGGTAAAGACAACTCATTACCATGGCAACCAGTTACTTTCTGGCCTAGGCCAGTAAAGATGTATTTTCCAGCCTAAAAGTTGATCGGAAACAAGTGATTTTCTGGACGGACGCAAAAAAATATTTTTTCGTTGCGAAAAAAAAAAGTTGCTGGAGGGATGCGATATTTTCGGTCTCGTGTGGTGGATCAGCAAAGTTAGTTCAGGTTTCTTGGCTCTTCCCCGGAATTAGCTATTAACTTAGCCGATTAAAAAAACTGCTGGTAAAATTAAAAACATTCTTGTTTTACACATTCATTCATTTATTCTCAAAGCACACTTCGCAATAAAAAATCGTTTGTATTGCACAACAGCTGCGTTTTTTATTTGACTTAACGTAACGTAATGTATTTTATTAGTTCAGTTAGTGCAGTTGAATTTAAATACAGTTGCGGTTCAATGTTTTGTTTAGTCAACAGTAACATTAAAACAAATTTGGGAAACGGATGTGCCTCATTATAATAGGTGAGCATTTGTATTTTTCTGGTATAGCCCACAAAAGTTGTAATAAAACACCTGTTGTGTGGTTTAATACGCCATAAAACAAAATATTCTGTTTCGAAATAAATTCAGTACGATTTCGGCGTAGGTTTTTAGGATGTTTAGATTTTTCCCCCCATGAAATACGTAGTTGTAGTTTATTTTAGATTTGATAAAATCCTCGCATGTTTCTATTTTGGTATATAAATTTTATCTGGTTTTGGCTAGATAGAGTTATTACGTGCTGTAGTGGAATAAAAGAAATTAAGACGTTAAAACGCGTTTAATCAGGACGAATATAAATATAAATAGAGTAGACTATGAAATTTTTTTCGTGCTCATTTACTTATTAAACTATTTTTTTTGCAGCACTGGTAAACATGTACAGAGTTTGTTGCCGTTTTTTTAACACTTAGACTTAGAGCATCGTTTGTCATAGTGTAGTACACGTACCCCAGGGGGTGCGCAAAAGGATTTCAAGGGGAAGAAATTTTTATGTTACATAGACATCTTATAAAAAATATTGTTTGTCTTTGGTACAAATTAGGAAGGTTAAATAGAGGACAAGTATGTAAATTATAAATTCATACAGATTTTTGCGTATTGGTTTTATTTAAGGCAGCAGGCCACTTGATTTCAGACATTTCGAAGACAAATAGAAAATGTGTGTGAATTTGTTTTTTAACTATGAGTAATAGTAAAATTACAAAATGGCTGCGCTTTGCCGATAACTGTTATTATAGAATAATTATAGATCTTGGATTTCACATCTCGTGTTGAACAAGTCACAAACAACGTTAGCCAGCTGTGCTGAAGATAGTACACAAGGTCAGAGTTCAGTGTTTGTGATTAAAAACACTATTTCTCTGAGCATAATGAATGAGAACGGAAACCGTAAAATAATTCAGACGTTCGAGCGGAAGGATGCGAAAACATAAGACTTTTAAATCCAGTTTTGGTCGGTTATCTGGCATCCGAATGAGGCATATCCTTCTTCCTTTGCTCGCGTTCGATGTTATCTTTGTCAGTTTTTCCAGCTTTTGGTATAATGAAATGCAGTAAATACAAATTTATTCGTCCACCTTCCTAATGGGTACATTTTAATTTTCATTCCCACGTAAGGTGAGATTAATAATTAGACATTTTCTCACGACAGTTCGGTTAGTGTTCGTTTATACTTCTTAGCAATAATAGAATTAGTAAATAGCGAATTAAGATATTTTTCTTCAAATCAAACTAAAAGCTCCTTAATAAATATAATTTTAAAAAACGAATTGTTTTATGGCCAAATATTCGCAAATTATGATGTACTTGCAAATTATTTTATTTATTTAGTCATGAGTCCTTCTACTGTTAGGTGTAAGGACTGTTGAGTTGTGTTGTGCTGTTTTTTATGTTTTTCTGTCTTGTGCTAGCTTTTTTATCTCTTCCCATTTGATGTTTCTATCCGTTGCTGCTTTTTTAACTTCGTCTTGCCAGGTTTTTCTCGGTCTACCTCTTTTGTTTTTTCCCTGTGCTCTTGCTTCATAGGGTTTTCTGGTTAACCTTTTTTCTTTCATCTTGTAAATGTGACTCAACCAGCCCAGCTGTCTTTCTTGTATTGTTGTTTCAAGTGATTTTATCTTTAATTGTTCTGTTTTGGTTTTTGCTGGATTTTCCTTAGAAATCTCATTTCAGCTGCATTCACTCGGCTACTATTTTTATTTGTAAGTGTCCATGTTTCACTTCCGTATAAAAGTGGAGGAGTTACTACCTTGTTGACCACTTCCACTATTGTTCGTTTTGGGACTTCTCTGTTTCCAAAAAATGTTGTTCTTAAACTGTTAAATATTCTTCCCACATTTCCTGTCCTTTCGCTTATTTCCTTGTCAATTTCTCCATTTTTCTCTATGATTAGTGATAACTCCTAAATATTTAAAGCTTTCTACCTATTCCAACCTAAGCCCATTTAAAGTGATGTCATGCCCTTTATTCTCTGTTGTAACGATCATGGTTTTAGTTTTTTATGTATTTATTTTCATATCGATTCTTTCCAATTCCTGGTTTAGGGTTTCTAGATTATGTTGCAGACTGTTTTCTGTTTCCGCGACTAAGACCATGTCGTCAGCGAACATTAGTTCAGTTATCTTTTCCATTTTCCAGTTTCCTAGGTGAAACGGTCTCATTTTTTGTTTTACTTCTTTAATTACGTCAGGAATGTATTAAAATAAAGCTTAAACCAACTTTAACTTGACCCTCTTTCATTTGGTCAGTAATAAATTACTCGATTTCAAGAGGGTGCAAGTGCCCTGATTGCCCTCCCCTGTGAACGCCCGTGGTAGGAACAATATTTTTTTGTACAATTATCATGTAAATATTGTTCCATCATTTAATAAAAATCTTAAATTATCCTGAATTTTAAATCGCTCGATTGATAGTGTGGTTTTGTTCCTATTTGATGTTTTTTTTTTTGTTACGTTTTTTTGTCTGTAGATGTAAAATAATAACATATTGGCCGTAAAAACATATGAAAAGTGCATTTTTCTTGTTTTACAGTATATTGTTGGTCGTTTTTCTTGTTCGATAGCGGTTCAAAGTAGCTGAATTTGAGTGATTATTTAATTTTTATGTCGTTTCGTCCCATTTACACCTAAACTGTTTGATAATTTAGTTGTTCTAGTTACCCAAAATCGTCGACCGTATAGTCAAACACAATAGAAACTAGAATTTGATTTACAAGCGTCGTGCATTTGATGAGTCAACCGCTAATTGCCAAGAATGTAGCATTTCGTCGGGAGATTTAAATACTTTGGCGAATAGTCGACCTCTGGCGGTAGACCGGCGTGTCACGGGTCGGCGCCACGCCCAGCTGATGTCGCAGTGACGTCACGGCGCGCCGGGACGCTCGATACCCAGCCCGCACTATCTACGTCACGGGGTGAATACCCTGTTCCCGGCTGCTCCCAATTTCTTTCCCTCCCTTTAAAGCTCGGCTTTCAAGCTTAAAAGCCGTGGAAAAAAAATTGCGAAAATCGCGTTGGGCATTAACATTTGAAGGCATATCAAGCGAAATATTTGTCTTGTCGGCCAAATTCCTGGGAATCGTATTTTAATACCTTTCTATAACGGAAATTCCAATAGTCGATACTTTTTGGTCGGTTTAGTTTCTAGTAAAGCCACATTCCTAGGTCACTACCACTCCTACGTTCCTGCTAATCGTAAAGATGCAGAAGTAATTATTTAAGTATGACCGGTCGGCAACTGTTGCTAGGTACGTAGCTGGCTGGTACTTTAAACTCCCTCGCTCATGGTAGATGCACCCAGGGTCTTTCACCTGCTTTTGCGGCAGCTGCCAACCAAGAAATTCGCAGCCAAGCGCCTACCTCGGTATTGCACAGCGTAAACAGCTCAGCTGACATTCAAAATAAACATTTCGTTAGCGCATTTTCTGACGCTGCCTTAAAACTTTGACGAACGCAGTTTTTGTTTTCTTAGAGCAGGGCTGGTCAATCCTTTGCGAGCCACAAGTGGCTCTTCTCGTAAAATATTATGGTCTTGTAGATGTTGCAGCCTTATCAGAAATTCTGAGACTCTCGAAAAAACAGTTAGGGACAGCGTCTTTTAGTCTTTATACGCACGGTCCGAATAAAGTTAAGATAACCCAAATCTCGATAAAAAGTCTAGACTGTTTGTAAAGATACCGTTAAAGAGACTTTTTTTTTAAATATCGGGACAAAAAGTGGCTCCCAGTAATTTTTGTTGTTCAATCATCTCAAGAAAAAAATAAATTTTTACTTCAATAGTTTGGCTTTGTAGTGTTCAGAAATGTTTATTTTAGTTTCTCTTAACATGAACATTATATTAATTCCCAGAAATTGTGCTTGCGGTCTTTACTTTTAAATCAAATGATGCAAGATCTTTTAAACTATTGCTACAATTTCCGGTTTAAATTAGTGGAAGAGATGACGCACAAATGTTCAAAAATGATGTTTTTTTTTAGTAATTGTGTATTTTCTACTGCGCCTTATTCAGTTCACCAATACTTTTTGCGTATTCGATTTAAAACGATAATAACTTTTGTGGGACATTAGCTGCTTGCTCGATGCTTTGTTAATTTTTAGTTTATTGGCTTCGAGAAAAAACATTTTTTTTTTACAGATGAAATAAAGCCAACAATATTTTAATGTATAAAACTAGCGAATCCGTAGCTCCTCGGGGCTCCTTCGCCGCTAGATCCCGCTTTGCGCGTAGAATTCTTTTTGCGCGTAATTTTATCTTGCACCTTCCATGTCTCTATATTCCCGAGATATATCGATTATAACTAAGCGGGTCGATGAAAAATCGATTGGCTTAAATTTTTATTTACAACAGTCGTTATTGCTCTTTAAAACTGAGTAAATCAATATTCGTACTACTCGCGCTGCGCGCTCGTACCCAACGGGTCTGTTAACCATTGAGCGTAGAATAGTCTTTAATTTCGTTTGGTGCTAGTCCCATGTGTCTAAGTGGTCTCGTTCCCTAGATAATATATCGAATACAGCCTTATTCAGTTCACCAATATTTTTTCCGTATTAGATTTAAAACGATAACAAATTTTGTGGGGGCACTTTAAATCTCATCAGCTGCTAGCTAGATGCTTTGTTGTTATTTTTTAGTTTATTGGCTTCGAGAACAAACATATTTTTTTACTGGTGAAATAGAGCCAACAATATTTTAATGTATTAAACAAGAAGGGCAAAATAGTGTCGATGGTTAGCTTTAAAGTTTCTTGAATATTGTTATTACTCCGTCACGTGTTATTCTACGGTTCGTGAGCGTGCAACTCGCGGCCGTGACCTTGAAACCACATTCCTATCGTTCGTTCATATATGTGCGAAATTTTACTGTCGCTAGAATTTTCGCGTCGTGATTGGCGAGTATACCATAAACTGTGGCATTATGCGCGCCGTTTATGCCACTCAATAAATTGGCGCTCTCATCGGCTCCATTCTGTCCGATTAAAAGCTTTTTGAAGTCTTCTCTGAAAATTAACATACGCTGGAATATTTAATTTTTGTGCGTAATATTTTTCTTCTGCAACTTTCCGCATGTTTTCTGAGCGAGGCGCGCGGTAAAAATCAAAATCAAACAGCTGACATGCAGCACAATAGCGATGGCGCCGTTCGCGGCCAAGGTTAGTCGTGTGAAAAAGCGTTCTTAAAATAGAAATGCAGAACCGTATACATGTTTATGTAATAACCGCTACCACTTCGCAGACGTAACAGACTATTATCTTCGCTAGCTCGAACGCGGACGGACTTTTCTTCTAACAAAGCGCGTTATCTGCTGCGGAGTTCATAGCTTTGGCCACAAGGGGCTGAAAAGTGCGACCCACGTTGGTTTTGTTACCAGAACTTTTTGGAGGCTTAAAATTTTGCAATTAAAAAATTATATTTGAAAGCTTGACTGATTTACAAACTTTTTTTATTATTTAACTTTTCCTGAAAACCTGCAGGTTTTAAGTAAAAAATAAAATAAGTAAACATTAAATATTCTAAAATAAAACGTGAAGGTGGGAGATGATTAAAAATATAAATATGGCAAACCTTTTAATAGGTATAAAATATATACCAAATATCATTCTCCTACACATATCCAAATTTGATAAATAAAATAAAAATCTAATTTTACCGCTTCCCTTTAGGGGGGTGCAACTCCGAAAGGAAAAAAATATATATAAAAGTCTCCCCTTAATTTTCGCTTAGGAATTACCTCCTCAAATTTTTCGCAATATTTAAGCAACATGCCCATGCATAAATCTAACAACACAATGAAAACATTATCATAAAATTTAAATGACACTTTTTCACTTTTAAAAAACATAATTTCTTCCTCTTTCGTGAATGGATTTACAGCTCAAGTTGGATAATGGATAACATTAGCGTGTTCTAAAGAATCTAAGGAATTTGCTACGGCTTTGTAAAATATTTTAATCGTAGGTCGTTAATGGCTTTTAAACTTCGCGGTGTTATTTTTCTTGCGGATTGCGAGGAAAGGAAAATCATATCGGCAATGTTGGTCATGCTGTTATGAACACCAAAAAGTTTTTCAATGTTTTCGTTGGAATATTTGATAACGAGATAGTATTTCTTTTGCGAAATTTATCAATAATGGATTGAAAAGGGAATGTAAATTTTAATTTTGAAAGTATTGTTTGCCCTTTTACCTTAAGACAAGGTGTTCTTACATTATTCCGCGTTATTTTTGGCATGATGTATATTTTTGTACATAATTATGCACATAGATTCGTTAAGGATTATGTACCCTTTTTTTCATAAGCTGTCGAAAGTTATTTTTTATTTATTTAGTCGTGGGTCCTTCTACTAATAGGTGTAGGACTGTTGAGTTGTGTTGTGCCGACTGTTTTCCATGTTTTTCTGTCTTGTGCCAGCATTTTTATGTCATTCCATTTGATATTTCTATCTGTTGCTGCTTTTTTAATTTCGTCTTGCCAGGTTTTTCTCGGTCTATCTCTTTTGTTTTTTCTCCTGTGATCTTGCCTCATAGGCTTTTCTGTTTAACCTTTCTTCTTTCATCTTATAATGTGACCCCCCAACCATCCCAGCTGTCTTTCTTGTATTTTTGTGTGCTGATTTTTCTTAAATCGTTCTCTATATGTTTCGTTTCTGATTCTATATTTTTTGGGTTTTCCTTGGATTTTCCTTAAATATGTCATTTCTGGTGCATTCACACGGCTACTGTTTTTGTTTGTGAGTGTCCACGTTTCACTTTCGTACAAAAGTGGAGGAGTTACTACCTTTTTGACCACTTCGACTTTTGTTCGTTTTGGGACTTTTCTATTTCCAAAAAATGTTCGTAAAGTGTTAAATATTGTTCCCACATTTTCTGTCCTTTCGCTCATTTCCTTGTCCATTCCTCCATTTTTCTCTATGATCACTACTAAATATTTAAAGCTTTCTACGTGTTCCAACCTAAGCCCATTGTAAGTGATGTCATGCCCTTTGCTCTCTGTTGTAACGATCATGGTTCTAGTTTTTTCTATATTTATTTTCATATTGATTTTTTCCAATTCCTGGTTTATAGTTTCTAGTTTATGTTGCAGATTCTTTTCTGTTTCCGCAACTAAGACCATGTCGTCTGCGAACATTAGCACAGTTATGTTAATGTTTTCCATTTTTCAGTTGCCTAGGTGAAACTGTCTCAATTTTTGTTTTACTTCTTTAATTACCCCATCTAACACTACGAAGAATAATAGTGGACGGAGCACACATCATTGTTTTAAGCCCTCTTTTGTTTCAAACTCTTCATTATGGGTTCTTACAATATTTACCGCTTTTTCGTGCATCGCTTTTATTATGTCGATTGTTTTTTGGTGGAAGGAGCGTTAAAAAGAATTCTATTTAATCTAAATTGTGATATTTTGCGCATTTATTTTATTAACAGTTAGTTGTTTGACGTTCTTTGAAATTTCTGCTGGTAAAACTAGCGAACACTAGCAGGAAATACCCGTATTTTGATTTGCGTTGCATTACTCGCTAAATCATGGTGTTGAGCAACAAAATGCAGTGTCGTGCTGATAGCAATTAGCAATTACTACATCTAGCATCTGCGGTATTTTACGAAGGAGATGGAAGTTATGCCATGCATTCGAATAGTGACAGGTACCTGGTATTCATGCCCCAGGTTGTGTACGTTCACCAGTTCTGCATTCCTCCAAAACGTTTTGCAGCAGCACCGTGCAGCCGATCGCACTCAGTAAACTATTTTTAGCACAGACTCGCTTTGCCGGTTTTTTATTCGCGAGAATATTATTAACATAGCAATCTTGGAATCGCGGCGTTTATTTACTGGGGCGTAACTAGAGTCCGTTTCTCAACTTTTAAAGACTAGATAGATCTTTAAATAGCGAGACGAATCGCTTTTGTTGGCATATTTTAACGTTTCTCGGCTCTGTTAAGTAAGAGCGGATTCCAGCTGTTATTTCAAGGCGTTCAGATTATAATCTAATATCAAAATTTATAGATTTTTAAAACGTACTGTTAAACAGTTGTAGATCCAGTTCAAGTCTGGTGATTAGCTATTTATAGTAAATAATTAAGTATCGAATTATATTATGTAGCTGTAAAATTGACTCCACAGTGGGTAGAATTATGGTAATTTGTAGAAATCTTTTTTTTTTAACCACAAGGTAAATAGTAAACTCCGAAAGTATAAATAATTACAAAGATTTAAACATGTTACCTACTTAGATGTAAGATCATCTGTGAAAATAATAAATATAAGAAAAAATCTGCTTTAATTGAAAGCAATTAAATTAAAATATCAGTTTATTAAAATTTTTAAGCACGTAAAAATCTAATTTATACCAAAATGTAAAGTTTATTTTGAAATTTTAAACAACTACCCTAAAATCCCCTTTTCTGTACTGTATGGAACGATGATCAAATATTATTAATTTCTACCACCTGTTTTGAGTAGATATAATTTTCAAAACAGGACAGAAATTTTCAAACAGTTATAAAGCTATTAACGATTATCCAGTAAAATTAAGGAAACTATTATGTTTCTGTTAGCTGTAATTACATGCGTTTTATAGTAGTTTAAAAAGATAAATTTTATTTATTTTTAGAAATTAGGTATCGGATATCCTAGTAACATTTGTTTTAAATTTAAACACGACAAGATTGGCCATAATTTCCAAATTGGTTCTAGAAACGTGACTGAATTAAATCTGAAAGTTGACTCCAGCAGGTTATGAAAAGTTGATCTCAGTTTTACGTTTTTGTTTTGTGTAAGTCCAAAATTGAATAAATAAGGAAGTATTATTTAGTGCATGGATATCTCGCTTAATAGTCGAGATAGAGAAACGGTTAACTTATCAAAAATGTGCAGGTTTTTGGGACAAGCTCAGAACCGTTTTCAAAAATATTCTATCATCTCCGGTTTTTGAGTTATTAGCGAAGAACTTTTTTTTTGTCATATTTATAATGTGTCATCTCGCCGTTATTGTTGTAAAAACCGAAAAAGATTATTGAGATTGCTTTTAGATATTTTTATGTAAAGTTTGATGGTACTAAATAATTTTTTTACGATCGCCGTTAAAAAGTTATGACACAAACTTGGCTTTTTTTAAATGGAAGCGATAGTTGGCTATGACCTATTTCAATTCCTCATTTTTTTCCCATTCCAAATATATAAGGGTTGATGTATTTATTTTCAATAATACGCAAGTTACAAAGGTTTTAATTTTTTTTTAAGAGAATATTTAATATTTAAGGTAGATATTACACATTATAAATATGAAAAAAAAACAGTTTTTTGCTAATAACTTAAAAAACGGAAATGTTAGAATATTTTTGACAACGGTTCTGAGTTTGTCCCAAAAAATTGCAGCTTTTTGGTAATTTAATCGTGTCTCTAATCTTGACTATTAAGGGAGATACCCATCAACAGGCCTTATCGATGAGGGGGGCAAGAGGGACCGATGCCCAGGTCTTAACATTTTATATTTTTCACTCATAGTTTCTAATTTTGAAGGGTCTTAAAAACATTGTTTGCCACTCTGAAAAGTCCTGCCCATGTAATCCCATCGAATTTGGACCACCCTGTACATACACATTTTATCGTTGATATTGATAAAAATTACCACTTCCAAGTTCCAACGTTCATGTTGGTGGTGTTGTAGGGTTAAAAGAACGCGACATTGTCTATTTATCTTCGAGAGCAAACCAATTGATTATTCAGATTTTCTAGTTGTTACTGTCGGTCTGCTAGGTAGCAAGAGGCGATTGTAAAATAAAATAAAGGTAAACGCTCTCTTGTGTAACTTTTACCTTGACTGTGTCAAAGACTCGACTAGATATTGCGTTGTAAGATTTAGTCGGGCTTTGGCCCTACTTTTTTAGTTTAATTATTAATTTGAATTTCGGTTTCGGTTAGTTAAATGAGCATACATATCTATGAATATTTTAATTGGAATCATGAACTGCAAATATTCAACAGACGTGCATGTTTTAATTAAAATATGAATTTTATTAGTGTTTTTCTCTTAAGTTTTCAGTGCGGAATATGCTGTTTTTTAGACTTAAATATATTTTACGCCTAGATACCTTTATATTGTCGGTTGATTTTATTAATTAACAATTACATAAAATTGAGCTTGATCGTGGAGAACAAATATATTAAGGTCTTTTACGGCGGAACTATAATTTTCGTTCTTGCCTTCAGTGGGAATATTTCGCGTTTGTTGTGCATTACCGGCACAGTTACAGCTCCGCAACAGCGGGCTAGGGGCCTCGCAGGGGTCTTCGCCAAAAATATTTCTGTACACGTCTTGCAGCATTTCAAGATGCTTACGATGGAAGTAAATACTATTAAAAATCAGTTTTCACAAATCATTTTTCTGCGAATTATACCGAGTGGGTTAGAATAAAGTTTAAGGTTTAAATAACGGGTAATTGATCGCGAATAATTGATTCTGAATCGATTTACAAGACGCAGTTTAAACAAAGAATGTTTGTTTGAAATTAAATTAAATTCGAGTTTTAAGCATTGGGATCTCGCTTATTATAATAGCTAGAGTATAGGTTTAAATTTGGCAAAGTTGCTAAATTTGGTGCTCATTAATAATCCAACGAGAAATTGGAAATATTTCAAACGGTATCCGACAAAATTAGGAAAAACTGGAAAATACGATTTTTGAAAATCGTCTATAATTCCTTTGGAGTATGAAATATTTCAAGTGTGTAAAAACATTGCCCTGGCAACTTTTTAAGCCGAATCGAATGGCGGTCACAACTTTTTCCTAGATCGATTCGTTTTTGTTTTATGACAATCAACTTTATTTTTTCTTATGGGCGCAAATTTTTGCTATTTCCATAATCAAATAGCATTTATTTTTCTTCAGCTTATTATTGAGCACAAAATTTAGCAACTTTGCCAAATTTAAACCTATACTCTAGCTATTATAATAAGCGAGATTTCCATGCTTAAACACGAATTTCAATCACCCTGTAGACGTAAAATTTATTTGATTTATAAACTCCTAATAAAATTTTAAATACTATTGTTTTCTAATACTTTTTTAAAATTGTATGTTTGTGATGTTAATTCACGTATTCAATATGTTGCAGAAAATAAAATATTAAAAAAAAAATTGGTGCAAATTTCTAAAGAATAACAAACTGGCAGTATAATCTATATATATAAAAGAGCTTGTTTGTGTGTGTGTTTGATCGCTATAGAATCCTAGGTCCGTTGACCGATCGGGACCAAATTTTGCACAGTTACTATTTAGGACCTAACTGATCAAACGTCGTACAAAGAACGGCCGAGAACAGCCGGGAATGTCTGGGAACGTCCTCTGAGCGCGAGCGCGCAGCGCGAGTAGTCTGATTGATAATCTGGGAGCGTCCGCCGAGCGCGAGTAGTCTGTGTATGATAAAAGAGAATTGTAATCACCCGTGCAACGCCGGGTAAATCAGCTAGTGTTAAATAAACATGGCGAAACTTTGATGAGACTTTTCACTGACAAAAGTACCTAAAAACGAATATTTACAGAGATTAATCAGTTTTTCAGTTAAAAACAAAGTTAATTGTTATACTAATTTTTGTTTTTGTTTTGTTTCAGGCTGCCATCCTTCAACAAACTGCTGAATACATTTACTCCCTCGAACAAGAAAAGACTCGATTACTCTCCCAAAATTGCCAACTGAAAAGGTTAGTAAATCAACAACAACACGAAGTTGGCGAATTGCCCCCCAAGAAACGTAAACAAGAAATCATATTGCCTACTATTGTTGATAATCAAGAAGAAGGCCTAGACTCCGCAACCCCCGAACCTGTAAGCATAATGTCAGTGTCTGTCGTTGACCCATCCGAATCCTCCTCTGAGCTGAGACGCCAACTTGACCGTGAACGCGGCCTACGTGTAGTCCTAGAAGATCAAATACGACAGTTAGAAAACCAGTTATATCAGCAGCAAATGTATCAGCTGGGTAATACCGACGAACCTGAAGAGATGGGGCTGCAAGTGATTGCCGCCGAAAGTCTCCCTCCTGTTGGCCACACGCAAACGGTCGTTTGTTCACCACCTGCCTCTCGAAGCCCGAGTCCGGAGCCTGCTCAAGAACAACGCCTGCCTTCTGTACTGGAAGCGGCTATAAAAGCAGAGCCAAAGGTGGAAGTGGAAAGGCTACCATCCCCAAATACACCTCACGAGGAGACTCCCAGTCGACTGTATGCCAACACGTCGCGCCAAAACTTGGAAACCATTGTGGAAGCAATTCGACATCTGGAAGGTGATCACATGTTTGGAGACGAGCCCCAGCAGCAAACGCAGGAAGTTCCCCTTGCCCTCACCACGACCAGCCGATCACCCGATCGCGTGCTCAAATTGGAGATGAATCAGTTCCTGGAGTTCCACACACCATCCGTGCAGCTCCAGCAGCAGTCGCGACCGGGTGTGATTGTTGTTAAACAAGCCTCATGATTGCATGTGACCCCAAATACCAACTCCCCTCTCCAGTAGGAAATGTAGGCAGTGGGTCTAGGGCCCTAGGGTAGCGAATGTAGAAGACGTTGGGCGTGCGAGCGCGCCATTAGTTGTAGATAGGCTGGCTTGGTGGATCGCTGACTGCATTCCTGTCTCAGAGCTCGAATCTCGTGTATGCTACTAGTTTCTTAAGGCAGCGCTCTGCTACCAGCCGTATACTATTTAAGATTTTAAACATGACGTTTTTTATTTTGTTACTTAAAAATGAAATTTTGTTTTTATTTGAAGCGCCAAAAATATGATATTTATCGTAAAATTAGGAAGTGTAGCGCAAGGTTTTGTTCCTTTTTTGTACATATACATATTATTTAGTAGTAGATGTGGTCTCTAGAGGTAGTTTTAACTTTAGCACTCTGATATCTTGGGTGTACATGTTCATTTTCAGTTGTTTGTTTGTTTGTTATTTTATTATTATAAGATTATGTTGATTATGTATATAAACACAAGTATTCGGTATACGTATGATGAAGTTTGAGAATGTTATTGTTTTCGTTGTGCATAAGTAGTTTAGATTCGGTTATTTGGCCACTTTTGGCCAGTTTACATTCAGATAGTAGTAGTAGCGACATCCAAACAGTTTACTTCCAATTTAGAATTCTTTTGATACAATCAAACACAAATTTCTTACAAGTTCATCTAGAAATCAGAACATAAACGACGAAATGCATATTTTGGAAGCAAATTATTTTGCCCAACGATTATTATTTTTACTGAATTTCGATTATTTTTACACATTTTATACCAGTTCGAGACACATTTAATAATGAAACTCGACAAGTACAATCCAGTTGCTTGCTCACCGTTGATATTACAAACCAACCACATCGTATTAAAATTTTTGTTTGTTGAAAATTGTCCATTATGTAATCAATCAGCTTGACACTGCCATAACTTCAGCTTAAGCAAAAAGTCTAAACTTTTTATAGTTTATTCATCAGTCACTACAAATATATTTACCAACCATACAGGGTGTCCCACAAGGTATGCCTTGGCTAATTTTTGCATAAATCGAATGTTAAGGACCATGGGCGTCCACAAGGGGGGCAAATGGGGCACTTGCCCCCCCCCCCCGGAATCGAGTAAATAAATTTACAAACTATAATCGTAAAATTAAAACCGTATGTTATCTTTAGAAACGTCGATTTTTATGACTGCAACATAAATTGCCCCCCCTGGAAATTTATCTGCGGACGCCCATGTTAGGACCCAAATAAAACGTTTTTACCGATAATAATTTTTTTCATGTGTCCTTACATATACAGGGTGTCCCAAATATAGTGAACAGCATGGGGATCTCGTAAACGGTAAGAGATGCAGAGTTGGTTAAATGGGTCAAAATGATCTATGATTCAAGAGCAACTTATGAAAAAAAAACTCGAAAAAAATCAATAGTTTTTGCGCTATTAATGAAAAACAAAACGCATCAGGTTTTTAATTTTTGCTTATAACTTGCTTAATTGAAATCACACTCAAAATATTATTCGACATTATCTGGGCACTTTTTTGCTTAGATTTGAAATTTGTCAACAAATTTTACCTACCTTCATTTGTTTTTGTTTTTTTAACATTAACTTTCTTATTTTAAATGGGGCTGATATCAAAATAACAAAAATAAATGAAGATAGATAAAACTTGTTGACAAATTTAAAATCTACGCAAAAAAGTGCCCTAACAATGTCGAATAATATTTAGAGTATGAGTTCAAATAAGCAAGTTATAAGCAAAAATTAAAAACCAGATGCTTTTTGTTTTTTATCAATAGCGCAAAAACTACAATTTTTTTTTGAGTTTTTTTTTCATAGAACAGTCACTCTTGAATCAGATCATTTTGACCCATTTAACCAACTCTGTATCTCTTACCGTTTATGAAATCACCATGCTGTTCAATATATTTGGGACACCCTGTATATGAAGGCACATCAAAAAAATTATAATTGGTAAAAACGTTTTATTTAGGTTCTAATCATTCGATTTATGCAAAAATTAGCAAAGGCATACCTTGTGGGACACCCTGTATATTTACCAGACATATTTTATACAACACTATTTAATAACCCAACTAAGACTCCACAAATATGATGATTCACTTAAAATTGTGAGTTAATTTTATCAACTGGTGACCAAGTTTTCATAATTTCATGAATCTTACTATGTGGCTATTTTTCTGGCAGGTTTTTCATTGCTACCAGGGCTATATACCAAAAATTAAGATTTTAAAATTCTCGGAACTCTTCTAAGGGGAAGTATTACTTAGTGTTTGAGTCTCAAGACAAATATTGAAACTATTTGTAGCAAAATTAAATTAAATTGATAGAAAATTAACAGTGGTTAATTGTATGTGCATTGGAATATTACAAGACATGTGTAAGTACTGGAGGTACTGTAACAAAAACAATTGGGATGCGAAATATATACTCCTTCCATCACTTGTTTTAAACAAATGAACATTGTAATTGTATCGAAATAATTCTGGTTAGTGTAACTACTTTATTAATTTCACTTACACTTTAAAAAAGTTTTTATTCTTAGTGTTTATCGAATATTTTATTGAATATAAATAAATCTTGAAAGCATTTTTTTCATTGTTTTTGCAAGGCAGTCACTTTTAACTTTTTAAATTTTAAATGTAAAAAATGGTTATTATTTTTTTTGTCTTGAAAGGGTGTAATTTTATTTTATGGATCATGTATCTTGTTTCTTGGTATTTGAACTGTTTGGAATGTTATAGACATTTATGTAATAAAATGCTATATGCTTTTAGTTCTGTGGTGTAAAAGTTTTCGCTCACTTGCATATTTAAAATATGAGTAATTAAATGAATGTATAGATATGATTGTATGAATGTTATAACACAGTTGTGTGCTATGTATTTCTTTTCCAAGAAAAACGTAACAAATAGTTCCATTGTTTGGGACAGTACTGACTGGCAACTGTGAATTGTAAGAAGGCAAATGCGTGAACTAATGAAATAGTATAGGGCAAAGATACATCTGATATTCTCTTGCTGTGGGGCTGGTGATTTTTTTTTTTGTTCATCAACTCTCCAATAAGAAAAATTGTAAGAGGATATTTCGTGTATTTATTATATTGTGTGATTGATTGATTTCCATCGTGTTATTGAAGCTAAACACTCAGTCATTTTTCTGTCCATAATTAATATAGTTCCTCCCAGTGGCAAGTAGCCAACAAGGAGTGTTGCAAAACATTTTTAACATATATTTGTTATATTGTATTTTCCAGTGTCATAAATTTGGATAATTTTATTTTTTTAATCACCAACAATTTCTACAACAAAATTTTGAAATTGGAAGATATTGGCTAGGTAATTTTTTTTTCTAGTTATTAAATAGATTGCAACACTTGCTTGGCTCAAGACCACTGGTTTTTCTGTACTGCACCATTTGTAGTTGCTTTTAATAGGTAACATTAATTCATTCTGTTAAGAGTAATGTTACAATTGGTGACTGGGTGTTTTTGAAAAGCCGTAACCTGTCAGTTGCATGTTATCACATATTTCACTAATACAATTTTAAATGGTCATAATTAGATTATAAAAACAAATTCACTTAATTCGATTTAAAAGTTAAGTGAAACTATTTAAATAATTAATTTTGATTACACTACCATATCTGAACCTCGAACAATATTTTGTTTAAGTATTCATATGGTAAGTACTTATATAACTGCTTTTATACATTTTCCAACTCGCACAGTAGGAAAATTTTTAGCTTAAACGTTGCACTAATTTGTGGTAGTGTAATTGCAGTTTATTGTTTAAAATTCACTTAATCAGTTTTTTTTTCTAATTGGTTCCCGTTTGTTACTGTGATTGTATTTATATAAAATTGATAATAACTAATGTAATGATAATTTAAATTTTTGCATTCTGCATTAAGGTGAAACGATTATGTAGAAATTGCAGCAAGCAAAATGAACATAACTGTCTTTATTATAAAGTTGCTTTCCATACAGTGTTAAGTGTATACCTTTATATATTTTTCAATATCATGGTACAGTTCTATTCTTAATAAATACCTCCAATGCAGTATTAAAAAAATATGGTGTGTAATGTGAACTAAATAGACCTGTAGTGCTTTTTAGAGACCCTTAAAAATCTTCTTATATATTTTAAAATCGATTGATAATAGACTTTTAGGAAAGAGCAATTTTTTAATTTCATATTCAGGCGTGTGCTTGATCGTTTAATGATATTATGTGCTACACGTTTTTTTTTCAGTTATGTAAATATTTTAAACGATGCATATTAATTGTTTTGTGCAACACTCAGCTAGAAAGTTTTAAAAAACGGGTTTCTGAAAAGCACTACAGTAACAATCTGGTTTAAATTGTCTAAAATATAATGTAAAAGTTTTGTGTTTCTATAACGGGCTTAACTAAGTACTTGACAAAATTTTGTTGGTTTTGAGAGTACATTACTAATTAAAGCCCACAATTCATTTCATTAAATTGGTGTGATCTGAAAAATATAAACTGCACTGTTAACTTGTGCTTCATCTATACTTACATTGTGTTGCTTGTATTATACATATACTTTAATAAATCTATTACAATATTATTGTTCATATATTTATACCCTGGTGAAGCATTAAAATAAGTCCTGTATCGTTAGTTTGCTGCATTCCATCAATAAACTTTTAATATATGGTAAGATTAATGAAATGACTAAAAAATCAAGATTTCAGTTTGAAATTTGTAACGCCGCTCAAAAATAAAAACGATTTACTGCGCCATCTATTAGTACTTGTTCAAAGTAAAACGACACTTAGTTCGATTTTTTGCCAAATTAGCACTGCAACCTCTGGAAGTTGCCGATTAATTGATTTTTACCTGATTAAAGTTAGTTAAAACTCGGTTTTGGGTTCTGTTCCCAGATATGTGCTTTTACAGCGGACCAGATCAAGTTTTAACATGATATTTAATAATAAACAACTAAATAAAGTAGTTATTTTAAGCTTTACTTTGACGAGCGGCGAATATAAGATAAGCAATAAACGCTTTGAAGATAAAAGTGTTGCAATGAGCAACAAGTGGGATAATTATTAGTTTAATAGCTACAGAAAATGCATTTTAGTAATTTAAATTTGATGAATTTAAATTCTGGCCAGACCTTTTGACAATACAAAACCAACGCTAACTTCATACTGGTTTATTTGCACTACCTAGGTCCAAGTTTATCCACGTTGCTGGAATACTTATAATTACCATTTACTGTACAACGTTTTAAAAATATACTTAGTTAGTCATAATAACTTAAATTAGTTGAAGATATTTTGCAAAAAAAAACTTAGTAGAACTCTTTTTCTACCGATATTATTTTTACATTCAGAGCGGAGAGCGCATTCTTTACAACAAATACTTTAATATGTAATTTTAAAAGTATGTAAAACTAGTACAATTATGTAATGAAGCAATTTCTTAAAATTATTAAGTAATTGGATGAAAAAATTTTTGTTTATGAAGATTTACGAACCGATTAAATTTTTTTTAATACTGTTAAATTTAATTTTTTAACGATTTTTAAATTGGTAAATTAATTATTCAGATGTGAACACATTTTAACTTTTTTTGAATTAATAACAACTAAAATTTTTTTAAGTTACAGTTGCATATTTAATGTTGCATTATTTATACCAAAAAAATTTAAATGAAGCTAACCGTTAAATATATTTAGTTTTTTTATTTTAAAGTTGGTTGTTATTAAGCAAATATGTTAAATAATATTTAAAATATATTTTTTTTTAATTTTTAACTGTCACTTTTTTAGTGCAAATTTGTATCATGTGCTATATTGTTTACTTAAGCTAAAATATAAAGTTTTAAATAATCCATTTACTTTAAACATAAAGGTCTGTTATAGATTGTACTTTCGTTACGTCGACGAACTTTCACGATACAGTTATCGTGTAAATTTGTAGCATGTTGCTTAAATTTATAATAGTGTTGTGGTTTTATCATAGCGCGTAAAATTGGTGCCATCTACGTGAAAAATTAGAGATTTGTGTAACAAAGTTGAGAGTTGTCATTTTTTTTCTCAATATGAGTTGTAAAAGAATTATTTATTGAATTTTATTTTCCTTTTCTTTTGCATTTGTTGGGACCGAGTCGCGCTCAGTCTCTGCTCGTTTGCCAAAGTATTCGCTTGCTCCGATATAGTCGTTTAATCGTGTGCACAGTTACTGAAACTAAATAAATAGTGCTGGTTTAACGTCAGTTACGTTGTTAAAACCATGTTTAACATGGATATTTCTAAATCGTTGAAAGACGATCTTTTATCAAACCAAAACCAATTGAAAAACGCTATTTGGAAGCATCAGGTAAGTTTCGACTATAATTTTGATCCTCAATAAGCTTTCCACACGTAATGTACAGTGGTGTACGAGCATGTGGGTGCAACAAAGATGAATTTAAACTGTGTATAAAAGATTATTGTAATATATGATTCGTTGTTATATAAAATTAATTTATATGGATTAATTTAATTACTTATTTTGTAGAGAATATTTATTTAAATGTTTTATTGTATTTTTTTTTTTACAGAATCTACTAAAGCAACTTCAAAATGAAGATTTGGTAAGTGTAATGTCTTATTTGTGTGCCTTTAAGTAGTATTTCATGTTAAAATTTGAATAAGAAATGTAATAAATTAATTGTGATTTGCTTGTATAGAACAGTGAAATCCAAAAGAAGATAGAACTAGTTCAACAAGAAATTATTGTAATTGGGCTTGAACAGGTGAGTCATAAATATTTTTAAAAGATAAAACTGATGAATTAAATTAGTTTTCCATAACCTTAAAACATAAAAGCTTTTAAATTTTTTGTTGTTGCTGAGAGTGTATCTTTATTTTTTTTTTGTTGGGAATAGAAAGCTTCCATTGTGCAAATAAATTGTCCATAATTTTTTATTTCTGTAATCAAAGTCAAATGAATGTTCAAGTTATTTAAAACTGGTAATCCATAACAGGGTTTGTTAAGTTTGACGTTTTAATGTGTCATTAATGTAAGTGTTCTTACTTGACAATTAAAATACACTGTTATAAAGTTGGGCAAATATTAATGCTCATTACATATGGCTACAGCGGTTACGTAGAGAAAACACAAGATTTTTTGTCCTTGTCTAAACGAAATATAAAAATAACAGTAACTATACAAAGACGCGAGCGATAATAAAGATTGTTTTTCGACGTCGAATTTTTGGTTGGATTACAAAGCTGTTTTTAATGTAGTTTTGTACTTTCAACAAGTAATTGATAAATTTGCCAAAGGCTGTTTGAATGCGCAACTTGTTCAAGGTGGTTATTGATCTTGTAAAGTTGGTTGTGTTAAAACAAACTCAATGAAACTTAACTAGCTACATTATATAATTTTCGTTCAATTGCGAAACTTAAAATGTAACTTAATTATCCATTGTTAGCATACTTTAAGTTTATTCGATAATAATTGACAATTATAATTCGACCAGAAAATTTCGTTAATTATTCCGCGCATTTAAACATGTACGAAACTATCAATTTCCTTTACAACTTTTGTAAGAATTAAACTTTAAAAAGACGTTTTAACGTCTTTTCATTATTTAAAGACTGTTTTTTGGATTAGCTAGTTGCTTCGCTGTGTTAGCTCCTGTTTTGTTTATGGTGATTTATTGATTCTTTGCTGAAAAGTACAAGATTTTATCACGCAGATGCACCTTGTTATTTCAAGTCAATAAAGTCTACAATTGCTACAGAGGGAAAGCAAATTCTAGATCTTATTGAATTATTTGCAGGTTAGAATCACAAGGGAACTTGTGGAGGGGCAAAAATACACAAAAGTTTGAACTAGAGCAACTTGGCAAAGTTAAAACTTTTTTGGCGAAGTTTTTACCAATTCAACTTTTATTCCCGTATTTCCCGTCGTTTCACAATCTTTTCAAATATTATTATTTTTTATATACTTTGAATTATTATTAAGCATAATAAAACGATTCAGAAATAAAAATAAACTTTTGGTTGTTTAGTAGGAATTATGACACATTGTAAAAAAATATATTTTTAAATTAATGTTTGTTTTTCATAAATTATAATTAATAGATATTTAGGAAAAGGTTGTTTATTGCTTTTAAATCGATTTCAGAAAACTTTGACGGATCGTTTACGAAAGGAACTTAAACTATACCAAAAAGACATTAAAAATGATGTTTGTAAGAATGGTTTAGAACAGAGACGGACCAATTTAAGTAATGCCCTGAATCGTGCTAGAAAACAAAATATGTAAGTTGATTTTATTAAAATAATTCTGTTGATTAAAAAAAAATTATAGCATGATATGTTTTAATGACAAATCAATAAAACAAGTTAATTAATACTTTTTCTGATTCTTTTAAATTTTAGTGCCATTCGACCAGCTTCTGTGACGTCGTTTATAGCATCAGATGATTCTGCCGAACTTCCATCTGGAAATACAACTCCGGAACCAGCATCGAATCCTGTAAATCCTCATGATGTTACTCAGGGCGAATTTTTGAATAATTTCGGACTGGTGACTCATGACGTTTATAAGGAATTACAAAGTAAACGGGTTGAGCGTAAACGACGTAGCACAGCCAACCCTCAATTTTTATATGGAAGCAGAGGCTGGGACTTTACATCGGTAAGAACTTATTTATTTCTTCCATTTTTTTTTAAACGTTTTTATTGCAATATTACTTGTGATATTCTACAGTGGTGCTTTATTCATTAGAACTTTTTTTAAATCAAGGTTTTTATGAATTTGTCACACAAGAGCTCCAAGATGTGCAACTTTACTTGGTCATGATGTTTAGTTGTTTATTACTTGCAGACATCACTTGTTTATTAAATTATGGCACACTATGATGAAAAAATTTTCACAAAATTAGCCATATTTAAGTATATTTATTAAAAGCTAAAAAAAAGGCTCTTTTTAATAAAGTAATGGCCTACTGGGGTTTCCATTTAAAATCTATAAGTTAACTTCATATCTCAAAAACCAAGGTCTAAAACAATTTTTAAATTTGTATTAAAATACAAATTAAAATTAAGCATAAAAATGTTTATAAAAACTGTTTTAAAAAAATTGCCTACGCCACTGCACTCTTATCAAAAAAGTGCCATATCAAACTTTTCGTAATTTTCATAGGCCATTTCGTGTTTATCAGGTTAAATATTATTAGTAACAATCAAACAATCCACAATTACAAGCCTATTGCTTGAAAACAATGAAATATTAAAAATTCTAACATATCATACTTTTCGTAATATTCATAAGCCATTTCGTGATTTTAAGGTATAAAAATATGAACAATCAACAATAAAACGTGTTTATTTCTGTCAAGCCATCGTTAAAACAACAGAATAACAGTTTGTTTTACCAGGTATATTCTTAATGACATAAGCCTACTACTCAAAAAAAAATGAAGTATGGAAAATTACCTAATTTTTGCTGTAATGTAAGAAAAATGAATTAATCGACCCCACATGATATACAGTGTGTCCAAAAAGTATGGAATATGCTATATATCTCAGTAAATATCCACGGTAGGGAAAATTTTTTTGAATAAAAGTTGTTTGGTACTTAGTTTTCCACCATAAGACAAAATTAATTTTTTTTTTCGAATAACAAAAGCGCAATTAAAAACAATTGAATTTTTTTAAATAACAAGGTACCCCTTTATTATACTCATTTGATAGAGATTTTTTTCTCTTTTCAATGATGCAAAACTTAAGTACTCTTACTTAAGCAACTTTTTGGGAAAAACTCAAAAATTATTTTAATTGATTAGTATTTATTTCTAACAAAAACATCAGAAGAACTAAATTTTTTTGACGAAATCTGCAATCTGTTCAAACTGTAAACCATTTACAGCTTGGCAATGATAAACTCGGTTTTAAAACCCGTTTATAACATTCCCAACCATTTCAGGTGTAATTTCTCTAATACGAACTTTAAAATTTTCGATATTCTCCGGTCTCTTAGCATAAACTTAATTTTTAAGGTGACCCCATCATTGAAAAGATAAAAAAATTCTCTATCAAATGAGTATAATGTAGGGGTACCTTGCCATTTAAAAAAATGCAATTGTTTTTCATTGCGCTTTTGTTATTCGAAAAAAAAAATTAATTTCGTCTTATGGTGGAAAACTAAGTACCAAACAACTTTAATTCAAAACATTTTTCCCTAAAGTGGATATTTACTGAGATATACAGGGTGGTGCTTTTTTCGATGCTCACCATTGCTATCTTGGAAACGGTAAGAGATACAAGGTCGGTTAAATTAGAGAAAAGTTGCACATTTTGATGGCGATTGAGAATCTGAAATGAAATACTGGATATTTTGATTCGTTTTTGATTTATTACGTTCTTCGGTCGTCGTTAGTCGTTCGTCGGTCGACGGTCGTTGTTCTTCGGTCGTAGTTCTTCAGTCGTCGTTCGTCGTACGACAAACGTCGTTAGTCGTTCGACGGTCGTCGTTCGTCGTTCTTCGTTCATCGTTCGACGGTCGCCGTTTATCGGCCGTCGTTCGCCGGTCGTCGTTTGACGGTCGTCGTCGTCAGCCGTCGTTCGAGGGTAATCGGTCGTCGTTCGACGGCCATCGTTCGCCGGTCGTCGTTCGACGGTCATCGGTCGTCGGTCGCCGTTCGTCGTTCGCAAGTCGTCGTTTGTCGGTTGTCGCTCGGCGGTCGTCGTTCGTCGGTCGCCGTTCTTCGGTCGTCGTTCGTCAGTCGTCGTTCGACGGCCATCGTTCGACGGTCGTCGGCCATCGTTCGACGGTCGTCGTTCGTCGGTCGTCGTTCTTCGGTCGTCGTTCATCGGCCGTCGTTCGTCGGCCTTCGTTCGCCGTTCGACGGTCATCGGTCGTCGGTCGCCGTTCGACGGCCATCGTTCGACGGCGGTCGTTCGTCGTTCTTCGGTCGTCGTTCATCGGCCGTCGTTCGTTGGCCTTCGTTCGTCGTTCGCCGTTCGACAGTCATCGGTCGTCGGTCGCCGTTCGACGGCCATCGTTCGACGGTCGTCGGTTGTCGTTTTTCGGTCGTCGTTCATCGGCCGTCGTGCGTCGGCCTTCGTTCGTCGTTCGACGGTCGTCGGTCGCCGTTCGACGGCCATCGTTCGACGGCGGTCGTTCGTCGTTCTACTGTCGTCGTTCGCCGTTCGACGGTCGTCGTTCGTCGTTCGACGTTCGCCGTTCGTGGTTCGACGGTCGTCGTTCGTCGGTCATCGTTCGTCGTTCTTCGTTCTTCGGCCGTCATTCGTCGGCCGACGTTCGTCATTCGCCGGTTGTCGTTCGTCGGTCGTCGTTCGCCGGTCGTCGTTCGCCGGTCGCCGACCGTTGTTCAACAGTCGTCGTTCGTCGGCCATCGTTCGACGGTCGTCGGCCGTCGTTCGACGGTCGTCGTTCGTTTTTTTATTTACTTACATACAATTTACACATATAAATAAATAAGTTTTTTTAAAGAAAAAAGGTATCTTTGTTAACAATTTAAAAAGCTAATTTTTTTGTCTGTCTGATAGTGTAAAAATCTAATATGGCGGCCATAAGAAATAAAAAAGTTGACTATCGCAACTTGAAATCTAGAAGGTTTAGAAAATTTCTGTTGACGCCATCAAAATCAGGACGGTCAAAAACATAGAGTTACCAAGTTTAAATTTAATAGTGTCAGTGGTAGGGAAGATAATAATATTTTTCTAAAATCACATTTTTTAGTTTTTTTGTAATTAATCAAAAACGCATCAAAATATCCAGGATTTCTTTTCAGATTCTTAATCACCATAAAAATGTGCAACTTTTCTCTGATCTAACCGACCTTGTATCTCTTACCGTTTCCAAGATAGCAATGGTGAGCATCGAAAAAAGCACCACCCTGTATAGCATATTCCATTACTTTTGGACACACTGTATATTATTGAAATGGGGAAAAAATTCCCTTTCTCGTGATGCCACAGCCAACTATCGGTTCTATTTAAAGAAATACAACTTTATGTTACAACTCGAATTTCGAATTTTTTTTTGAAAAATTGTCTTTGCCATTTATCAAAAAAGTGCTTGCAGACGTCAGAATTATTTTTCTTTATTTTCATAAACAAGCGAAATATAGTCATAAAACGAAAAGTCGAAAAATCGAGTTATCACCGATAACTCGAAAACAAAAGACGATAACCAATTTTAGTTTTCACCATTAACTTTTTCACGAAAAAAAAAGATCGAGGAAGGGTGGTCCATTTTTCCTTTACTCTTATAGTTACCAGGATTCCCTAGGAAAACATCGAAATTTGCTCACCCTGTACAGCAACAGTAATAATTATACAATGTTTATTCCTTTAGTAATATTTAATGAATTAATGTGAAAATAATAATTTATGATTTGAAAGTTGTATTGTGTGAAGTTGTCATAAACATATTGTTTCTGTTTCAGAAACGAAAACGCAATGCATACCTTTTATCAAATATGTCTCCACCCAATACACGTCAAGCTGTTAAGAATAGGCAAATTAAAGCAGACGGAGGCTCACCTCCAGGCTACAGAAGCGGCTCCCGTCCTAGCTCTCCCATCGAACCACTTAAAAAAATACTGCCTTCGTTTCCTTCCATTCCGAATCTTCCTAGCGGACTTACAATAGAACGAGTTAACCCTAATCGTGCCTCCCCTGATTCTAAACTATGTATTACTTGTCGACTTCCAGGTTTGTTCTGAACACACCTTAAAGTTGACAAAGTGTTAACTATTGTCTGTTTCAGGTACGCTTTCGATCTGCGAATCGTGTTTAAATGGATTCCATGTGAGCTGCCATAACCGACCGTTGGTCCAGCCACCCCGGAAGTGTCCCAAGTGTCTGGCCAATAAAGATGTTAGAACTATCGGCTCTCTCACTGTGCCTTCTGGTATGAGTGTTTCGTACGTGTCTACCGATGTGGCAGGTTAGACATTATAGTGTTGTGTTTGTTTTGTTTCCATTTTTAGCGCTTATGTACTAATTCATTTTCGCTTTTTGTATTATTTTTGTGAAATACACTTTGAATCTGAAAGTACGTTAAGTGTAATTAATAAATGCAATATACAGGGTGCGTATGTTTACAACACGGAGTACACGGGATCTCGAAAATTGTTAGAGGTAAAAGAACGGTTAAGTTAACAAAGAAATGCTTAGAGGTCTTTCAAGATAAACGGAACCGCGAAATGCTCAAAGAGAGGGGATGGCGGATGAAATGTAGACCTTTCTTAAAATGTTATATTATTGTAGGATATAAGCTGCGGCGTACGCAGAAAAATATTTCGGGGGGGATATTGTTTTAATTTGCAAAAATAATACTGATTTATTTCAAACGGGGCATGGTAATGGTAAAATTAGAAAATGACCTAGGGGCCAAGACACAAAAAGTGAGTTGTAAGGAAAAGGTGCCAGGGGGGCGGCAGCCTCCCGGTGAACAGCGCCTTCTTTTTAAATTTTTAAGGTCAAATGTACCCAAAAATAGCATTTATCATTAAAATATACAAACATATAATATATTTTAAATGTATTTTACATGTTTGGAAATGCAGTAATTATAATTTCAGTCGTTTTCAAATTTTCGGGGGGATTTATCCCCCTAATCCCCTCCCCTGCGTACGTCACTGGATATAAGTTATAACCCCGTTGTTGAAATAGACATTTTTTAAAAGTTTTAACGCTTTAGACAAGTTTTGGTTTCGGCGTCACAGTTCAGTTTATCTTGAAAGACCTCTAGTAAGAATCTAAACTAAAAATGTGTATAAGGGTGTTCCAGTTATCGTGCACAGCCTGGGGATCTCGTAAATGGTAAGAGGTACAAAGTTAAATAGGTCAAAATGATGTATATGATTTAAGAGCAACTATTCTATAAAAAAATCTTGAAAAAAATTACTCGTTTTTGAGCTGTTAATAAATTCTTATAACTTGCTTATTTGAAATCACAATCACTAGATTTGAAATTGGTCATTAAATTTTACTTAACTTCATTTGTTTTTGTTATTTTGGCATCAACTTTCTTATTTTAAATATGAATTGTAGTTGGCTGTGACACCAGTGAAAGGAGATTTATTTTCTCCTTTCATTAATGTATGGGTTGTTAGGTTTATCTTTAAAAATAATTAAGTTATTACAATATTATTGTATTCATTAAGTTTAATCGAAGTGGCCATTGAAAAACAAAACATCACATAAATAAGCTACTGTACTTAATTAAACATAAAACAATTGAAAAATTTAATAATTAAGAAATTGTTTACAATTCATATTAATTTGTGATTTTTCAGTTACTATTCAAACTCTATGGGGTATGAGCAATACAATTTTGAGATCTGCTCTGTAGATAATGTTTTCCTCAGCATATTCCTTTTATTAAATGAACTGTTCTTAAAACAGTGAATCTTAATTCATCAGTTGTGTACAACTGTCTTTTTAAAATTAGCTGTTTTAAGCACAACACATGTTAAGAAAAACAATTTTGTATTGCCGTAGAAAGAGGGGGTTACACTTTAAACACATGTTATAATTTATATTAAATAATGATAGTGAACAATCATAACTTATTATGAAATGTAAAAAATATATTAAATTATTAAGTTTTTCTTGTATTTAATTACATGGTGTCCAACAAGGTATGCCTTCGCTAATTTTTGCATAAATCGAATGTTTAGGACCTAGATAAAACGTTTTTACCGACAATAATTTTTTTCATGTGTCTCTTCATATACAGAGCGTCCCAAATATAGTGAACACCATGGGGATTTCTTAAACGGTAAGAGATACAGGATACAGTGTTGGTTAAATGGGTCAAAATGATCTATGATTCAAGGGCAACTGTTCTATGAAAAAAAAACTTTTAAAAAATCAATAGTTTTTGCGCTATTGATGAAAAACAAAACACATCAGGTTTTTAATTTCTGCTTATACTTGCTTAATTGAAATCACACTCAAAATATTATTCGACATTATTGGGGCACTTTTTTGGTTAGATTTGAAATTTGTCAACAAATTTTACGTCCCTTCATTTGTTTTTGTTTTTTTAACATTAACTTTCTTATTTTAAATACGGCTGATGTCAAAAAAACAAAAACAAATGAAGGTAGGTAAAATTTGTTGACAAATTTCAAATCTACGCAAAAAAGTGCCCAGATAATGTCGAATAATATTTTGAGTGTGATTTCAATTAAGCAAGTTATAAGCAGAAATTAAAAACCTGATGTGTTTTTTTTTTTCATCAATAGCGCAAAAACTATTGATTTTTTTAAAGTTTTTTTCCCATGGAACAGTTGCTCTTAAATCATAGATCATTTTGACCCATTTAAGCAACTCGTATCTCTTACCGTTAACGAGATACCCATGCTGTTCACTATATTTGGGACGCTCTGTATATGAAGGGACACTTGAAAAAAATTATTGTCGGTAAAAACGTTTTATCTAGGTCCTAAACTCGATATATGCAAAAATTAGCGAAGGCATACCTTGTGGGACACCCTGTATTTGTGATGTTTTTTTTTAATGGCCACTTAGATTAAACTTAACAAATACAATAATATTGTAATAATTTACTTTTATTAATTTTTTCTAGAATTTTATAGAATAGTTACTCTTGAATCAGATAATTTTGACCCATCTAACCAACTCTGCATCATGCCGTGCTTCATAACTCATTTTGGAAGTTAACAGTGTTTAAAAAAATTGTCAGATAATACCAACTTTAAAAAAGGAATACAACAAAGAAAATTTAAATCAAATGTCTTAATTCGTTCTCGAGATATAGCCCAAAGATAACACCTGAGTGTTGTTAAACATGTTCTTGTAACTTACTACATCAAAATGACGTACGAGATAAAAGTTTTTTAACTTCTGCAGTAGACCTAAAGTGCCATCCGGGGCGGACCGCCCCCTTCACCTTTCTCATGCTAGGCCAATTATTGCATCTTAGTATTTACTTTTAAAAGCACGTAGAATTGTACTGCTGCATATTTTTTAAATTAAAAAACAAAACAAATGAGTAACAAGAGCTAATTTAACAATACAGTTTTATTTTTTGTCTTTGGGCGTGTATTACAACAACGAATTTAAACATTAATTTTGATTTTTGTGTCCTTTCACAACTTTAGGTCAGTAGTAACCTAAAATTGTTTTTGTTGCTTTTTTAAAAGCAAAAATTCCCCCTCCCTTCATAACATGATTCAAATTTGAATACCCCATTTGCACATTTGGTAATCGTATTTGTCATAAAATTTATGAACTGGTAGTAAAAATCCTCAATATGGGAAATAAAAAAGTTGACTATTGCATTGCTTGATAAAAAATTTAACAGGCTGAGTAAAATTTAAAATTCCATGCGATTATGATCTTCGCCTAACTTCAGCTCTCTCAATTAAAATACAGTTAAAGAGCTGGGGAGTTTTTGTTTTTGCTACATCCTGTGTATATAAATATTAATTCGTTTAATTGTTTTTTTTTTTTAAATGAGTTTCGAATGAAAACCAATTTTAGAAACAAAAGTTCATTACTATTTATTACAAAAACGTCACAAAAATATTATTCAACTTATTTTTGGTGAATATTTGACACTGAAGTATGTAGTTTTGCCTCAATTAAATTGAATTAATATCTTGATAAGCAAACTGCTCTGTGTTGTGAATTGCATTTTTCCGTGTTTAAATAAGTTTTAAGTTTTTAAGCAGAAAGCAATTTCTACTTTTTAAACAAATGTAATTGTTGTTATTAATTTTTATTTGATGTTTTAAAATTTTCGTGAATCAAAGTGTATTTATTGCTTTTTTTTGTGCACATTTGGTTTGTAAACTAATACTATTAGTTATTATTTGCTCTTCCTTACCGCTAGCTAACGTGTAGTTGCCACATTATTTCATAATAACTTTTAATTAATTTTTAATGGCAGCAGCATGTGTGATATAAAATAATGTGGCAATATACAAACTATAACGTGAAGTTGCTACATATCCAAAATTATGTACCTGATTTTTTTAATGAGCTAATTTTTAATCTTAAAGACAAACTACAGGAGAAGCAAAAGCTTCTTGAGGAGAATAAAACGTTAACTGCTGAACTAACGCAGCTTCAAGATCGCCATTCGCAATTAACTATCTCATTGAAAAATCAGAAGACAGCACGGGAAGATCTACTTACGACTCAACAATCCACTGAAGATAAAATCAAACAAATTTTGACCTTCATTGATAATGTAAAGTCAATTTCATGAAATGCACTGTTGATGCTAATTTTTTATTAATTAATTTTGTAATTATTTAATAAGTTAATTAGTTAATTAGTGGAAGGAGCAATCTAGCAGGTAATTTTGTAATAGTTTTGATACCATGAAAAGTAATTTTACAGAATTTGTGAAGTTTATTGTTATATATTTTTAAATATATTCGTGAAATAAATTTGTTTTATTTTCAATTGGCTTCATAAAATATAAAATAGGCATTGCCTCAAATTTATCGTCAAATCTTTTTTATTACCTAAATTTTTTTATTTTTTTGAGCGAGAAAATTGGGTTATTATTTAGTGCAGGAATGTTAAATTCGGTTAAATTGCTGGGCCACTTACACAGCTAAGCCGGCGGGCCACTTTGAAATTCATAATTCTTAAAAAAATAATTGGGCTTAAAAATATGTACTTTAATTTTTAGAAATAAAAATATACTAGTTAGGTAACTAAAAATGTACACTCCGTTTTTAATTGCTGATGAAAATGTTCAATACACAATTTTAGATTTTACACTTCGAAAAATTGATTAAATTAAAAACAAATAAAAATTTAATTAAGGTCTTTATCGATAATAATATACTTATTAAATACATTGTATTTACTATTTTGTACAATGTAATTTATTGATAAATATTTTGGACTAAAATGTCTGTGATCGACTATCGAACTGTTCGCGATCGACCATTTGCCCATCCCTGTTGTAGTACACATAGAAGAAGATAGAATACGAAGTGCCTAAGTAACTGCTTGTTCAGTATTGCGCTATCTGACGGGGGTGGAAAGAACTAACTAAATTAAGCGGGACTTTTGAAAGTCCACCCAGCTTTCACTTCAAATAAATTCAGTATTAAAACAGTAACTATTCAGTTTTGTTGACATGTTTTTAATTAAAAACATGCCAACAACACTGAATAGTAACTGTATTGAAATTGAAAGACGATGAAATAAAAGAAAAAATATAATTATACATTTATTAACCCTCTATTGCATGAATTAATAAAAATTTGAAAAATTGCTTTTAAAAAATTAAAATTTAATATTGTTCCTCCTAAGAATACAAAATAATACAGTTTTGCACTTTTTTTTTTCAAAATGTCATTTTTTCGAAATTTTATTTTTTGTTCCCAAAAGGGAACATTATGCATATACAAAACAAAAAAATGTAATAAAAAAAACATGAAAACGAAAAGTTTACAGACAAAGTTAATAATTATGCAATTATTGTTTATGGATTTCCATCAGAGCTTCGAACCGTAATTTTTTCCGTTTCGGCTTTCGGTTCAGCTCCGAGTGATTACTTTTTAAATTTTTTAAATGTTTTTATTTGGTATAATAAGGTATAATAGTTGGAAATAGAAGTATGTAACATATGATGATAATATAATTTATTAAACGAAACATATATGAACAAAACGCGCGAGTTTGTTGAACATGTACCGAACCGTAATAAACCGATATTTTTTTTCGGTTCAGTTCCGGTTTTCGTTCCGACAAAAATAACGGTTTTTTCCGTTCTTCGGTTTTCGGTTCAGTTCCGGTTCGAAGCCCTGAAATCCATAAAACAATTTTTTTAAATTACAACCTAAGTGAACTTTGCACTTATGGCATTTCACTCTAGACTTTCCTTGCTCACAAATCATAAATTTATTCAGTCAGTGCATAATGTTCCCGAAGGGGAACAAACAATAATTCAATAATTTTTGCATTAATTTATGAAAATATAATGTTTTTAATATTTAAACATGCATTACATTGGTATATGTACCTAATTTGCATTTTTATTATAATAATCATACCTTTAGTTAATAATAAAACCATAAAAACAAACTAGTATTTCACAACTATAACCTCACATGCAAGCGAAACAAATTTAATATGATTTCGGAAAAAAGGCGCCAACCAGAAAGAAGCGCTCTCGCTGCTTACTTTAATGTTGTTCCCAAAAGGGAACCCCGTGCTTACAGCGAACGTATATAGCATTGAAACATGTCTAGATATTTTTAATGTTTGTGTTCCCGATTGGGAACAATATGCAGTAGAGGGTTAAATAATATAAAAATTGCAAAAACATTGCACAATTATAAAACACATCATAAATATAAATATACATAATATAAATTATTACAGTAAACGCCGTTTATTGTGATCACCTTAATTAAATGATTATATTAAACAGTGATTCTAATAACAAAAAATTAGAAATATATAATGTAGACATGAGAAAAACAAAAAAATTAAGAATGCATTTAAGAAATTTTTGCTTACCAAATGAACAAATTTAATTTAAAAATCTGCAAAATTTAGGTTAATACAGGAATACACAATATCATAAATGCATCAAAAATTGACTCGTAAAGTATGATTCTACGACCAATATGATTTCAACGTTTTAAATTTGATTCTGTAACACGGTTGGTTTTAAATAACCAGTTATCATAATATCAAGCGCTTACTGTATTACAAAAAAAAAACTTAAAATTAAAAATTTACAATCACTTATGCGCAATCTTTTGTTGTAAATAATATGTGCTGCCCTATTTAGTTTATTTTATTAACATAATTAAAAATTAAAAATCTGCAAAAATTTGATAAAAAAAAGAGCTTCAATCAAATCTTCACGATGAATGTCAAACGGAAAACTTACATGATCGACAACAAAAGATTTTATCATTGAAATTTGTTTTTTATGTAAAATTTATGGTAATAAAAAATGTACATAATTGTATGTAGAACATAAACATGAAATAAATTTGTCTGAACAATAATTCAGCTAAACTTCCTCGTCATATTGTTTTAAATCCACAAATGCATGTGCAACGGAAAGTTCACCTGAATGTTAGCTAAACATACCCTGCAGTCTACAAATTTCGGAATGATGCCCTTAGCAATGAAGCCACTAATATAGCCAATCGTGGCCAACTTTAATGGTTTGGCTTCATCGAAAGTTTCAAGCACGAAATGTGGTACCCAATCCTCAGGCTCGGGTGACTGTTGAACCCCTTGAGTGATGAAGTGTTGTGGAATGAAAAAGCTTTGACAATTATCAGCTTCACAATTGGATCCTGGTGAATGTATTCTGGAAAAATTATTTATAATTAACGTTTTGAAATAAGGCCCAAAAGCTGAACACGTTCAATTAATTTATATTTTGGACACCAAAAACAATAATGTAATAAACAAAAACAATAAAATTACTTACCCTTTTATACCATCTTTTCAATTTCGTTAACGAACAGTTACATTTGAAACGATTTCTTGATTTCCAGATTTGAGGACCCATTCTAAATTTCCTAGAACTCATTATAATCTCCATTTCACTTTTAATATCACAGCTAGGTCACTAATACGGGTGTAGGATAATTAAAGCAACATGTTAAACAAGTGTAATACTACTTATTACCGTTATAATCCTTCACAATTTATTATGTAGGAATAAATACAAGCGTTAAATATACGTTAAATTTGAAAATGGTTCGCTTCTGGGGTTCGCTTTCTGTTTTGTGATGAAAGATTGTTTTCTTTGCTAAAATTGCAAGTCGCCATCTCGCGGGGGTTGCTAAGAAGCACGGATGTAAATAAAAAAGTTATGGCCCAAGGTCATGTATCTCACTTCGCATACCCTGGTAGTACACTGTCATGGCGGCTTCGTAGTTCAAATGTACTTCGGATATTTTCGTGTTGATTATGAGTGCTAGGTTCACAAAACATCAAATAAGAAACAGGTTTAATGTTGGTGAAAGCTTTTTTTTTAATGAAAATATCCCATAATCTTCATTTTCATTATTTATTTAAAAAAAAACTTAACACAACCTTTAACCTGACCTTCTATTACTGACCAAATGAATGACGACTAGGTTACAGATGGCTTAAAGTTCTTTTTTTTTAAAGAAAAGTAGCCAGTATTTGTTACGTAACAGTACTCGGAGATGTTGTAATGGAAGTTATGCAAAAAGAGGACTTGATGAACAAGCATAGAATTTCGTATGTCAAGCCAAAAGTAGGTAGTTGCGAACCTAACATTCATTTTCCACACGAACATATCCGAAGTACACTAGACGCACTCCTGGAGTGCGTTCAGGAATTCGAAACTGGTGTGCTGTGTATCAAAAACCTCGAATGCATTGCGTTCAAAATTCGTTTGGTGTGCACACAATATGCACATTTTACACCCCACCTGGGACTGGTGTGCGGGTGTGCGCACCGGTTGATACACTACAAGGCGCGCACCAACACCAGTTTCGAATTCCTGAACGCACTCCTGTCTGCGACGGTACGACTTTAATTCCCGCTTTTTCTGTGACGCAACCTAACCATCAAATATTTCTAGTGTTTTGGCTAATATTAGTAAGAAAACGACGAATTGTTACACGTACAAACGTTATTTTTAACGAGACAAAATAATTTTTGTGTTGGTAAAGGGTAAAGAAATGGAGCCAAATTGGAATACTACAGTTTGTTATAATTATGAAGGACCAATACAACAAAAAGTGTGTGTAATAAAAGAGAACACAATGAAGACGGAGATAGGAGAATGCAATTTGCAAATTAATTTAATAAACCATGAGTATGCACATTCCAGTTGTAACATTTTTCAACTAAAAGAAGAATTTTTAAAAACAAAACTGGAAAGTGTAGATGGGATTGAAAAAATAGAAATAGAAGAAGAACCTTTGGAATTTAATGCCGATTACAAGGAGAACAGAGATAATAAAGCAACAGATATGATTGATGAAAGTGCAGAAAGAAAATACTTAAATAAATTCGATTCTATAGCAGAACACGGAATAGTAATTATAAATGATATTAATGACCTCAATATCGTGTCAGATGTATCAACCTTCGGTACAGCAACGTGCAATTTGGGTTTGACACCAACAAGTGAAATTATAGAGACAAAAAGTGACAATAAACATTTTCATGAAGTTGATGATTTGAACAGGAAGCTGAGAATGGGAGGAAACAAAAATATGGATAAAATATATACCTGTACAATTTGTGGTGAACATTTTAACTTTAGGTCGAACCTAAATACTCATATGAAAACTCACACTGGTAAAAAAATCTATAAATGTGATGTTTGTCAGAAATCTTTTAAGCACAGTAACAGTTTACGGTATCATATGAGAATACACACTGGTGAAAAATCATTTAAATGTGATGTTTGTCAGAAATGTTTTAAACTAAGTGATCATTTAAAAGTTCATATGAGAACACACACTGGTGTAAAACCATATAAATGTGATGTTTGTCAGAAATCTTTTATCAACAGTAGTAATTTAAATGTTCATATGAAAACGCACACTGGTGAAAAATCATATAAATGTGATGTTTGTCAGAAATGTTTTAATCAAAGTACTCATTTAAATGTTCATATGAGAACACACACTGTTGAAAAATCATATAAATGTGATGTTTGTCAGAAATTTTTTAAACGAAGTGATCATTTAAATGTTCATATGAGGACACACACTGGTGAAAAATCATATAAATGTGATGATTGTCAGAAATCTTTTAACCAGAGTTGTAGTTTACGGGTTGATATGAGAACACACACTGGTGAAAAACCATATAAATGTGATGTTTGTCAGAAATCTTTTAACCAGAGTTATAGTTTACAGGTTCATATGAGAACACACACTGGTGAAAAATCATATAAATGTGATGTTTGTCAGAAATCTTTTAACCAGAGTTGTAGTTTACGGGTTCATAGGAGAACACACACTGGTGAAAAACCATATAAATGTGATGTTTGTCAGAAATCTTTTAACCGGAGTTATAGTGTACGGGTTCATATGAGAACACACACTGGTGAAAAATCATATAAATGTGATGTTTGTCAGAAATCTTTTAACCAGAGTTGTAGTTTACGGGTTCATATGAGAACACACACTGGTGAAAAATCATATAAATGTGATGTTTGTCAGAAATCTTTTACCCAGAGTTGTGGTTTACGGGTTCATATGAGAACACACACTGGTGAAAAAACATATAAATGTAATGTTTGTCAGAAATCTTTTAAGTACAGTAACAGTTTACAGGTTCATATGAGAACACACACTGGTGAAAAATCATATAAATGTGATGTTTGTCAGAAATCTTTTAACCAGCGGTTTAGTTTATGGGTTCATATGAGAACACACACTGGTGAAAAATCATATAAATGTGATGTTTGTCAGAAATATTTTAACCAGAGTTGTAGTTTACGGGTTCATATGAGAACACACACTGGTGAAAAACGATATAAATGTGATGTTTGTCAGAAATGTTTTAATCAAAGTAGTAATTTAAATGTTCATATGAAAACGCACACTGGTGAAAAATCATATAAATGTGATGTTTGTCAGAAATCTTTTAACCAGAGTTGTAGTTTACGGGTTCATATGAGAACACACACTGGTGAAAAATCATATAAATGTGATGTTTGTCAGAAATCTTTTAACCAGAGTTGTAGTTTACGGGTTCATATGAGAACACACACTGGTGAAAAACCATATAAATGTGAAGTTTGTCAGAAATGTTTTTATCACAGTAGTAATTTAAATGTTCATATGAAAACGCACACTGGTGAAAAATCATATAAATGTGATGTTTGTCAGAAATGTTTTAATCAAAGCACTCATTTAAATGTTCATATGAGAACACACACTGGTGAAAAATCATATAAATGTGATGTTTGTCAGAAATGTTTTAGTCGCAGAAGTAATTTAAATGTTCATATGAGGACACACACTGGTGAAAAATCATATAAATGTGATGTTTGTCAGAAATCTTTTAACTACAGTAACAGTTTACAGGTTCATATGAGAACACACACTGGTGAAAAATCATATAAATGTGATGTTTGTCAGAAATCTTTTATCAACAGTAGTAATTTAAATGTTCATATGAGAACACACACTGGTAAAAAATCATATAAATGTGATGTTTGTCAGAAATCTTTTATCAACAGTAGTAATTTAAATGTTCATATGAAAACGCACACTGGTGAAAAATCATATAAATGTGATGTTTGTCAGAAATGTTTTATCAACAGTAGTAATTTAAATGTTCATATGAGAACACACACTGGTGAAAAATCATAAAAATGTGATGTTTGTCAGAAATCTTTTAACCAGAGTTGTAGTTTACGGGTTCATATGAGAACACACACTGGTGAAAAACCATGTAAATGTGATGTTTGTCAGAAATCTTTTAACTACAGTAACAGTTTACAGGTTCATATGAGAACACACACTGGTGAAAAATCATATAAATGTGATGTTTGTCAGAAATCTTTTATCAACAGTAGTAATTTAAATGTTCATATGAGAACACACACTGGTAAAAAATCATATAAATGTGATGTTTGTCAGAAATCTTTTATCAACAGTAGTAATTTAAATGTTCATATGAAAACGCACACTGGTGAAAAATCATATAAATGTGATGTTTGTCAGAAATGTTTTATCAACAGTAGTAATTTAAATGTTCATATGAGAACACACACTGGTGAAAAATCATAAAAATGTGATGTTTGTCAGAAATCTTTTATCAACAGTAGTAATTTAAATGTTCATATGAGAACACACACTGGTAAAAAATCATATAAATGTGATGTTTGTCAGAAATGTTTTAATCAAAGTAGTAATTTAAATGTTCATATGAAAACGCACACTGGTGAAAAATCATATAAATGTGAGGTTTGTCAGAAATGTTTTAATCAAAGTACTTATTTAAATGTTCATATGAGGACACACACTGGTGAAAAATCATATAAATGTGATGTTTGTCAGAAATATTTTAACCAGAGTTGTAGTTTACGGGTTCATATGAGAACACACACTGGTGAAAAACCATATAAATGTGATGTTTGTCAGAAATCTTTTAACTACAGTAACAGTTTACAGGTTCATATGAGAACACACACTGGTGAAAAATCATATAAATGTGATGTTTGTCAAAAATCTTTTAACCAGAGTTGTAGTTTACGGGTTCATATGAGAACACACACTGGTGAAAAACCATATAAATGTGGTTTGTCAGAAATTTTTTAACTACAGTAACAGTTTACAGGTTCATATGAGAACACACACTGGTGAAAAATCATATAAATGTAATGTTTGCGAAAAATATTTTAAACAAATTGGTCATTTAGTAAATGTTCAGATGAGAACACACACTGGTGAAAAATCATATAAATGTGATGTTTCTCAGAATTTTTTGAAACGAAGTGATCATTTAAATGTTCATATGAGGACACACACTGGTGAAAAATCATATAAATGTGATGTTTGTCAGAAATGTTTTAATCTAAGTAGTTATTTAAATGTTCATATGCGAACACACACTGGAGAAAAATCATATAAATGTGATGTTTGTCGGAAATCTTTTATCAACAGTAGTAATTTAAATGTTCATATGAGAACACACACTGGTGAAAAATCATATAAATGTGATATTTGTCAGAAATATTTTATACAAAGTGGTCAGTTAAATGTTCATGAGAGAACACACACTGGTGAAAAATCATATAAATGTGATGTTTGTCAGAAATGTTTTAATCAAAGCTGTAATTTAAATGTTCATATGCGAACACACACTGGAGAAAAATCATATAAATGTGATGTTTGTCGGAAATCTTTTATCAACAGTAGTAATTTAAATGTTCATATGAGAACACACACTGGTGAAAAATCATATAAATGTGATGTTTGTCAGAAATGTTTTAAGCACAGTAACAGTTTACGGTATCATATGAGAATACACACTGGTGAAAAATCATATAAATGTGATATTTGTCAGAAATATTTTATACCAAGTGGTCAGTTAAATGTTCATATGAGAACACACACTGGAGAAAAATCATATAAATGTGATGTTTGTGAGAAATCTTTTATCAACAGTAGTAATTTAAATGTTCATATGAGAAAACACACTGGTGAAAAATCATATAAATCTGATATTTGTTAAAAATCTTTTAAGCACAGTAACAGTTTATGGTATCATATGGGAAAACACACTGGTGAAAAATCATGTTGATCGTTGAAAGGCTAAATGGGATAACCGACGATTTTTAAAGAATTGAGTTATATACACCGTTATGTAATCGCGTGATTTTTCTCCGTCAAATGGTCTAGGTCAGTGATTTTTAACCCATTGTGTCAAAAATGAAAAATTCAAATGGTGCTACTCTCAAGTGGTGTGTCACCCAGATATAAATATTTAACAATACAGTTATCAAAAAAATATAACAATCAAAATAGTTTTCTAACTATAATCTCTTGGTCGAAATAATCAGACTTGAGAATAATCAGAGATTTTCCAATTTGTAGTTAGTTATATTTATATGGCACATAATGAATACTTCCTAAATCTTAAAAATCGAAATCCCAGTAGCGTATCACAAAAAAACGCAGTGGCATGTCACTATTGACACGCATCATAGGTTCACCATCACTGGTCTAGATTTTATTTACATTTATGCGGAGCAAGCAATCGATTAGCCCTTATTTATTCCTACAGCCGCAGTTTGCATATGGGATTTATTCAGCATATCTTTTCGCACAATGTCGGTTCCATATGTGATAAAAATAAATAAGATTTTAAAACCTTTTCAATTCTTCAAGTGTCATCAATAAAAAAATAAAACAATCTATAAGGTAGTGAAAACTGATTTCCGATAGGGAAAAAGAAACGTTTCATTACTAAAAGTCGTTCAGAAACTGTAAAATATGTGTTATTATCAATAAAAATTATGTCTAAAAAATAAATCAGTGATCCACCTCGGTATTTTGCACCAGTAGTTTTAATTTACCATTTATTAATATTTGCTTAATTGATTCAATAGTAATAATGATAATGATGTTAATAATAGTAATAAATAAATAAATGAATGATGTGTTTTTTTATTCGGCCTTCTAAAAGTTCAACAAGCTTTAAACTATCAATAATTTGGAAAACAATTTATTTAGACACGTGTTTGAAATAAACAGTAACTATAGTAGCAGCAAAAAAAAATAGATAAACATCATTAAAACTGATATATCATTTAAATTGTAACCATAGCTCCCGCTTATGATAATACCATTGAATAAGAAGATAAAGGAAGGAGCTTTAATTATTATACTGCAGCGTTTGTCGGCGACGGAAATGACGACATAAATGGCCTCTGATGGCGGCCGGTTTTGACAGGTCAAACAGTCGAGAAATTTAGAGTTTTGTGTGCTACAATGGTTAGCTGCAGATCTTGTAGTCTTACTAGGTCCAAAAATGTTGAAGATTAATAGATTACGTTTCAAAGGTAAGTAGACATTAATATTTTGTAGTGTAATCAGGTATTGAAAATTTGATGTGGTCTGTCAAAATAGTATGTCATATCAGTGGCGTGCATTTTTGTACAGCGTATTTTTTAACTCTCATAATAAACAATGCAAATATTGATGTATGCTGTAGTTTTTTTTAATTCCCTCAACCACGAAACAAGAAATAAGTAAGTAAATAACAGGCTCAAGTCAAAACAAACCAAATATTTACATTATTCAATACATATTTAAAAATATTAAATATTAGATACGCCACTGAGAAGCGGAAACATGCATCCGCCATATTGAGAGGCTAACCTGGACGCCTTAAGATCGCTAAAATGCTCCTTTATCTTTTTATTCAATGGATAATACAAGTAGAAAATATACCCAACAGGCGTCGCAAAGTGTATAAATTTTGGCAATTTATGCAATTTATAAAGCAAAGCATTTTGGGATTTGTTGATATGGGAGGCAGAAGTACTTTAAATTTAGTTCAAAACGATGTTTCATAAAAGTTTGAAATTTATAGGGCATGCTACGCTAATGTATCTCAAAATGTGGTAAAAATTTCAGAAAAATAGAACCACACGTTTGAGCGTTTCTTGCATAAGTATGTGCACGAGTTCCTGGTCATTAGGGTACCTCTATATAACGGTATGGTCACGCTTCACAAACCCTCCAAATTTCTAATAGCCGCTATGGGATTATATAGGATTTCTTTTAATAACTCAAGTTTTAAATGAAATTTGTAGGTAAAAACTCAATTGGCGTGCAGAAATAGATGCAATAATAAGTATAGCAATTAAAAAATGAGTAAAATGAAGGATTAACAATTGTTTTTAGCTATTAATGTTTAAAAAACAACTACGCAGCGCGTATTTCCATGGTAGGCATGCAACCCATGATACACGCCGTGTATCATGGGGTGTAGGGTGTAGGCATGTAAGGAATAAAACACAAGACGTCATGATAAACGTATTTTTTAATGTCCAATGAGCAACTGAAAAGTATAGATTCATCAATTTAATTTCATATTTTATCACAAAATTACATTATTAATCCCAATCATTGCTATTAAGTTCGATGTAGACCAATAATACATCGCACATTTTCTTAAAAATTAAAAAAATAATTGTATTTAACTTAACTTATGAAATTTACGTATGGTAATAACTTACACAACTATCACTAATGTCTTTTAAAGTCTTGGAACACACTTAAACACTCTGTACACTCAAGAAAAAAATAAAATATGAATATTTTCCTATGCGCTCCATACTAATTATTTTAAATCTGGAGGTCTTAGCCTAGCGGCAAGCGAAACTCGACCGTATATACATCTCAGCCAATAGAAACTTGTTCTTGGCTGTCCATACCCTGTTTATTAAGGTACCCTACTGGTCATGATAAAACAAGTAGAAAATATACTCAACAGGTGTCGCAAGGTGTATTAATTTGGCAATTTATAAAGCAAAGCATTTTGGGATGTCTTGATATGCGAGGCAGGAGTATTTTAAATTTAATTTAAAACGATATTGCATACAATTTTGAAATTTATAGGGTACGTTTAGCTAGTGTCTCAGGGCCGGCCTTAAGCATATTCCACAGATTATGTCGCCTAGGGGCCCGCGCTTAAAGAGGTCTCGCGCTCAAAAAAAAAAAAACTTCTTCTTCTTCTTCTTATCTCCTTATGCCTTTTCAGGCGTCGGAGGTTGGTCTCGCGTCCCGAGTCCATTTTTGCCATGCCCTTCTGTCTTCTGCAAGTGTTTTCATTTCTTCTGGCGTTTTTCCTCTTTCCGACCCCCAGTCCCTTATTTGATCCATCCATTTTCTTTTTGGTCGCCGTCTTTGTTTTTTGGCTGGTTTTCCTAATTCTATTATTTTTCTTGTAAATCTGTCTGCATTCATTCGTATTACATGACCATACCAGTCTAGCTGTTTCTTCTTTATTTTTTCTATCAGTGGCCCCTGCTCTGTCATTTCTCTAATGTTTTCGTTTCTTATTCTATCCCATTTAGATTTCCCCGCTATGTTCCGGAGGTGTTTCATTTCCATGGCGTTTATTTTAGTTTCATCTTTTTTCTTTATTGTCCAGTTTTCCGCTGCATATGTTATTATCGGTATTGTTATCATATTGTGTATTTTCATTTTCACTTTTATGTTTATCTCTTTGTGTCCAAGTATTGATTTGTTTAGTGAATAGTCAATTTTTGTTGATTTGTTTGCCCTGTTTGTTAGTTCGGCGTCTATTCTCCCGTCCTCTGTTATTATACTTCCTAAGTATTCATATGTTGTAACTCTTTCTAGATCATTGTTTTTACATTTAATTTTGTTGATGTTTTGGAGGTCTTTTTGTTTTTCGTTTATGATCATAGTTTTTGTTTTATTTATATTCACTTCCATTCCCATGTTCTCTATTTCATCGGTCCATGCATTCACTAGTTTTTGCATTTTGTTTTTGGTATTTGCTATAAGTACCACGTCGTCTGCGTATAGTAGGCTATTTAAGGTAATTATTTCTAGATTTCTGTACCCAATTGCCGTGTTCAGTTGTTTATGTTTTTCCTTAATTCGTTTCCCCATCTTATCCATGAAAATTATAAATAATAGTGGGCTTATTCCCTTGCTCATTCTAAATTCGTCTGATCTTTGTCCTGCAATTTGTACTTTTGCTCTTACTGTCTGATACGTGCCTCTAATTGCATTTATTAAGATGTTAGGTATTTCTATTTCTCTCAGGGTTTTCCAAATTTCTCTTCTGTCTACCGTATCGAAGGCTGCTTTTAAGTCAATAAATGTTAGGTAGAGTTCTTCTCCTTTTCTTTCTATTATATTCCTTATAATAAATATGTTGTCACTTGTCTGTCTTCCTGGTCTAAAAGCTGCTTGTTAATAGCATAGAAACAAAAAGCAATTCTCTATTATATCACTTAAAAAAGCTGTTCAATAGTGAAATACTAAATTTAATAAATAAACTATACCACAGTAATGTAATAGATTATTTATCAAATATTATCATCAAATCAATTAACAAAAGTTTTCGTGAAACAATTCCAATTGAAACGTTTACGGAAACGCAAAAAGTGAAGCAAAATCTTTGGCAACTCAAATGAAAGATTACAAATTCTTGGTATCTTTAGTTTTAGCATGATTGGTAAGCAAAGAATTATAAAGTGAAACATCAGATCTGTCTTTGGAAATACTCACCTTTGAAAAATTGTGCAAAATTGTTCGAGGTTCCACAATTCAAGTTGAAACGTTTAAGGAAACGCAAAAGGCAATTTGCATACGAGTCCTCAAACGACCCTGCTGTTGATGCAAAGGGTGCATACAAAATAAACTGTTTTAATCAAGTGTTAGATAAAACACTGTAGTGTCTTCAACCTCGATTTAAACAATTAAAAGAGACCATAGATTTATTTAGTTTTTTTATTGACATTTCACAATCAATCCAAAGAGACTACATTAAAATGTGCTGCTGATTTACAAATTGCTTTAAAATAAGGCGAATCGGTGGATTTAAATGGATTCATGTTGGCGGAAGAAATAGAAGCTTTAAAAGTAACTATTCCACAAAGTTGTTGCAATCCTTTAAATATACTTTAATGTTTGGCTTGTAATAATCGTCTAACCTCTGCCTTTAAATAAGCCATAGCTAATTTTTGTAAAGTTAATTAAATAAACTACGAGGGTGTATATTTTATTTACCATTAAATGTTACACCGACACTTAAATAAATTTGCTTACACAGAAAAATTGAAGTAGGTTCGCACATAAATAACGACATCTTCTTAATTATCACAGATAAACATATAACATCATAATACCTATATTTAAATACATGTTTCATTATGGTTTTCATTACTAATACGAATTGTTTCTTTGTAATGTCTTTTTGAAGTGTGATGAAGTATAAAAGGAAAAGAACTGTTCATTTTTGGGGTAGATGCTGTTAAAATCTCTTGTTCAACAAGTTGCAGTTCATCATCTTTACCAATGAGTAAGTTGCTACGTAGCTGAGATCGAGAATACCGTGAACTGCTATCATTAGTAGCTGTTCGAATATTTTCTGTATGCGAGTATCTAGAATGAGTGTCTCGTAATGTGGAATTACGAGTAAGTGGTGCATGTTTATGTTTAATGCCGAACAGAACTTCCTTAAATGCATTTCTGTACTTCTTGGACATGAGATTGTAAAATACAGGGTTTAACGTAGAAGAAAGATAGTACAGAATTCCTGTTACAAAGAAAACCCATGCATTTATTTCTTGATAGTCCCGTCCGTAAATATATAATAGACGCTGGGCATGAAATGGGGCCCAACATATAAAAAATCCGACCACCACGGCAGCTGAAAAGTATAAGTTAAAGAGTTAAACTATAAACTGTTCATTTTTATTGAGAAACTCACCCAACATGCGAATAACTCCTCTGTGAGAATGTGATCGTCGACTTCCTCTGTGGACAGATCCCTTTAATCCGTTTCCTAGTCGGCGTCCAGTTAGTTTTGAAATTTTCAAGCCCATTTTTGTGTATTGTACAGCAATAATCAACATAGGTACTATAAAAAATAGTATGGTGCTAAGCTCTGCTAGTGGAAAATTTTCTGGCACACTAAACATCGCACAGAATGCGGATTCCTATAAATTATATTTTAAAATTATTATTCTGAACTCTAAATGTTAATTTTCATTCAAGTCTTTATTATGTGATACCTAGAATAATTATATCATAGGTATCAGGGAAGAGCCGGCGATAGGAAAGTGCACAAGGTGCACCGTACACGGCCCCTGCGGGTAGTCCGGTCTCGGGCTGGCGAAGGCGATGGTCTTAATTTGTAAAAAATAGGCATCTTTAATGAGTAAATAAAATGTTATTTTTCCGGCTCCGAATTGATTTTCGCAAACAGTACTGCAAACCCTGTGTCCAGCTCTGCTAATAGGCTCACCATTTAATTGTGTAAATCAGTACAACAAAATTTTAACATCTACTTTTGACAATAAAAGGTATTTGAAAAGGTGTTGCATGATCAAATGGCCAAACTTAAGGAGCATGTCCTTGAGTCAATTTAAGCAAAAAATATTTTTTAAACCATAGTCCAATACTTGATGGTTATCGAGTTATAGACCTTTAAAGTTTATAAAAAAAGATCAATTTTAACATAAAAAAGTATGAAATACCGCTTTTATATTCTAAAATATTGATTTCACAACAAAATGTTTTTTATAAAATTTGCATCGCCATTTGTTCTGCGTCTTATGTTGTACTCGATTTTGTTTTCTTTTTTATGGTTTATTTGCTATGGCAACCAACCTAGTTATTTTAAATTACGATTAATTTTAGGCCTATATGACCTTTCACATTTTATAAAGTACATTTAAACAGGAATCTAAAAATGTAATAATATACAGGGAGTTCTATTGAAATAAAATTTGCGTAATCTAAAACTAAATAATACTTATAAAACCCACAAAATGAAACAACCCAATTCAGTTTTGTATACATTATCCTACAACAGAAATTTATTTTGCGATATCCATGATAATCCGCCAACGTTTTACTTTAAGACCGGCCCTCGTATACTTGAAATCAAATTAATTTCATGCGCTGGCTTTTAGTGCAAATTTCGAAATGTTACGCTGAAGATGTCGCCACTTATCGGACCAACAGTCAATTGAGTGTATTTTCGCAAATTTTTGGGTGGGATTGGCGCTTAAATACTTAGCAAGCAAAAAATAAGGTCTAGTCGGACGAGCGGAAGATAATTTTGGCTACACAGAATTTTGAATCGAAGCAAAACAATCTTAATTTTCGTTTAACCCATTTTTGCCCGGTGTTCCGATTTTGGAACATAGGGTTAAAGATGGTTTAAAGTTCTTTTTTTTTTTTTTAAAGAAAACTAGCCAGTATTTGTTACGTAACAGTACTCGGAGATGTTGTAATGGAAGTCATGCAAAAAGAGGACTTGATGAACAAGCATAGAATTTCGTATGTCAAGCCAAAAGTAGGTAGTTGCGAACCTAACATGGTCATTTTCCACATGAACATATCCGAAGTACACTTGATCTACCAAGCCGCCATGACAGTGTAAACAATCTGAAGTTAACCAATTTTAGTTTACATCAATCGCCGTAGTTCATGCAAAACATTTACCTGCCTGCGATGGAACGACTTTAATTCCCGTTTTTTTTGTGACGCAACCTAACCATAAAATATTTCTAGTGTTTTGGCTAATATTAGTAAGAAAACGACGAATTGTTACACGTACAAACGTTATTTTTAACGAGAAAAAATAATTTTTGTGTTGGTAAAGGGTAAAGAAATGGAGCCAAATTGGAATACTACAGTTTGTTATAATTATGAAGGACCAATACAACAAAAAGTGTGTGTAATAAAAGAGAACACAATGAAGACGGAGATAGGAGAATGCAATTTGCAAATTAATTTAATAAACCATGAGTATGCACATTCCAGTTGTAACATTTTTCAACTAAAAGAAGAATTTTTAAAAACAAAACTGGAAAGTGTAGATGGGATTGAAAAAATAGAAATAGAAGAAGAACCTTTGGAATTTAATGCCGATTACAAGGAGAACAGAGATAATAAAGCAACAGATATGATTGATGAAAGTGCAGAAAGAAAATACTTAAATAAATTCGATTCTATAGCAGAACACGGAATAGTAATTATAAATGATATTAATGACCTCAATATCGTGTCAGATGTATCAAACTTCGGTACAGCAACGTGCAATTTGGGTTTGACACCAACAAGTGAATTTATAGAGACAAAAAGTGACAATAAACATTTTCATGAAGTTGACGATTTGAACAGGAAGCTGAGAATGGGAGGAAACAAAAATATGGATAAAATATATACCTGTACAATTTGTGGTGAACATTTTAACTTTAGGTCGAACCTAAATACTCATATGAAAACTCACACTGGTAAAAAAATCTATAAATGTGATGTTTGTCAGAAAACTTTTAACCACAGTAACAGTTTACGGTATCATATGAGAATACACACTGGTGAAAAATCATTTAAATGTGATGTTTGTCAGAAATGTTTTAAACTAAGTGATCATTTAAAAGTTCATATGAGAACACACACTGGTGTAAAACCATATAAATGTGATGTTTGTCAGAAATCTTTTATCAACAGTAGTAATTTAAATGTTCATATGAAAACGCACACTGGTGAAAAATTATATAAATGTGATGTTTGTCAGAAATGTTTTTATCACAGTAGTAATTTAAATGTTCATATGAAAATGCACACTGGTGAAAAATCATATAAATGTGATGTTTGTCAGAAATGTTTTAATCAAAGTACTCATTTAAATGTTCATATGAGAACACACACTGGTGAAAAATCATATAAATGTGATGTTTGTCAGAAATTTTTTAAACGAAGTGATCATTTAAATGTTCATATGAGGACACACACTGGTGAAAAATCATATAAATGTGATGTTTGTCAGAAATCTTTTAACCAGAGTTGTAGTTTACGGGTTGATATGAGAACACACACTGGTGAAAAACCATATAAATGTGATGTTTGTCAGAAATCTTTTAACCGGAGTTATAGTTTACAGGTTCATATGAGAACACACACTGGTGAAAAATCATATAAATGTGATGTTTGTCAGAAATCTTTTAACCGGAGTTATAGTGTACGGGTTCATATGAGAACACACACTGGTGAAAAATCATATAAATGTGATGTTTGTCAGAAATCTTTTAACCGGAGTTATAGTGTACGGGTTCATATGAGAACACACACTGGTGAAAAATCATATAAATGTGATGTTTGTCAGAAATCTTTTAACCAGAGTTGTATTTTACGGGTTCATATGAGAACACACACTGGTGAAAAATCATATAAATGTGATGTTTGTCAGAAATCTTTTAACCAGAGTTGTGGTTTACGGGTTCATATGAGAACACACACTGGTGAAAAAACATATAAATGTGATGTTTGTCAGAAATCTTTTAACTACAGTAACAGTTTACAGGTTCATATGAGAACACACACTGGTGAAAAATCATATAAATGTGATGTTTGTCAGAAATCTTTTAACCAGAGTTATAGTTTACGGGTTCATATGAGAACACACACTGGTGAAAAATCATATAAATGTGATGTTTGTCAGAAATCTTTTAACCAGAGTTGTAGTTTACGGGTTCATATGAGAACACACACTCGTGAAAAACCATATAAATGTGATGTTTGTCAGAAATGTTTTTATCACAGTAGTAATTTAAATGTTCATATGAGAACGCACACTGGTGAAAAATCATATAAATGTGATGTTTGTCAGAAATGTTTTAATCAAAGCACTCATTTAAATGTTCATATGAGAACACACACTGGTGAAAAATCATATAAATGTGATGTTTGTCAGAAATGTTTTAATCGCAGAAGTAATTTAAATGTTCATATGAGGACACACACTGGTGAAAAATCATATAAATGTGATATTTGTCAGAAATATTTTATACAAAGTGGTCAGTTAAATGTTCATATGAGAACACACACTGGTGAAAAATCATATAAATGTGATGTTTGTCAGAAATGTTTTAATTGCAGAAGTAATTTAAATGTTCATATGAGAACACACACTGGTGAAAAATCATATAAATGTGATGTTTGTCAGAAATGTTTTAAGCACAGTAACAGTTTACGGTATCATATGAGAATACACACTGGTGAAAAATCATATAAATGTGATGTTTGTCAGAAATGTTTTAATCGCAGTGACACTTTAAATGTTCATATGAGAACACACACTGGTGAAAAATCATATTAATGTGATGTTTTAAACAAAGTAGTTATTTAAATGTTCATATGCGAACACACACTGGTGAAAAATCATATAAATCTGATGTTTGTCAGAAATGTTTTAATCAAAGTAGTTATTTAAATGTTCATATGAGAACACACACTGGTGAGAAATCATATAAATCTGATATTTGTTAAAAATCTTTTAAGCACAGTAACAGTTTATGGTATCATATGGGAAAACACACTGGTGAAAAATCATGTTGATCGTTGAAAGGCTAAATGGGATAACCGACGATTTTTAAAGAATTGAGTTATATACACCGTTATGTAATCGCGTGATTTTTCTCCGTCAAATGGTCTAGGTCAGTGATTTTTAACCCATTGTGTCAAAAATGAAAAATTCAAATGGTGCTACTCTCAAGTGGTGTGTCACCCAGATATAAATATTTAACAATACAGTTATCAAAAAAATATAACAATCAAAATAGTTTTCTAACTATAATCTCTTGGTCGAAATAATCAGACTTGAGAATAATCAGAGATTTTCCAATTTGTAGTTAGTTATATTTATATGGCACATAATGAATACTTCCTAAATCTTAAAAATCGAAATCCCAGTAGCGTATCACAAAAAAACGCAGTGGCATGTCACTATTGACACGCATCATAGGTTCACCATCACTGGTCTAGATTTTATTTACATTTATGCGGAGCAAGCAATCGATTAGCCCTTATTTATTCCTACAGCCGCAGTTTGCATATGGGATTTATTCAGCATATCTTTTCGCACAATGTCGGTTCCATATGTGATAAAAATGAATAAGATTTTAAAACGTTTTCAATTCTTTAAGTGTCATCAATAAAAAAATAAAACAATCTATAAGGTAGTGAAAACTGATTTCCGATAGGGAAAAAGAAACGTTTCATTACTAAACGTCGTTCAGAAACTGTAAAATATGTGTTATTACCAATAAAAATTATGTCTAAAAAATAAATCAGTGATCCACCTCGGTATTTTGCACCAGTAGTTTTAATTTACCATTTATTAATATTTGCTTAATTGATTCAATAGTAATAATGATAATGATGTTAATAATAGTAATAAATAAATAAATGAATGAAGTGTTTTTTTATTCGGCCAAGCTTTAAACTATCAATAATTTGGAAAACAATTTATTTAGACACGTGTTTGAAATAAACAGTAACTATAGTAGCAGCAAAAAAAATAGATAAACATCATTAAAACTGATATATCATTTAAATTGTAACCATAGCTCCCGCTTATGATAATACCATTGAATAAAAAGATAAAGGAAGGAGCTTTAATTATTATACTGCAGCGTTTGTCGGCGACGGAAATGACGACATAAATGGCCTCTGATGGCGGCCGGTTTTGACAGGTCAAACAGTCGAGAAATTAAGAGTTTTGTGTGCTACAATGGTTAGCTGCAGATCTTGTAGTCTTACTAGGTCCAAAAATGTTAAAGATTAATAGATTACGTTTCAAAGGTAAGTAAGTAGACATTAATATTTTGTAGTGTAATCAGGTATTGAAAATTTGATGTGGTCTGTCAAAATAGTATGTCATATCAGTGGCGTGCATTTTTGTACAGCGTATTTTTTAACTCTCATAATAAACAATGCAAATATTGATGTATGCTGTAGTTTTTTTTAATTCCCTCAACCACGAAACAAGAAATAAGTAAGTAAATAACAGGCTCAAGTCAAAACAAACCAAATATTTACGTTATTCAATACATATTTAAAAATATTAAATATTAGATACGCCACTGAGAAGCGGAAACATGCATCCGCCATATTGAGAGGCTAACCTGGACGCCTTAAGATCGCTAAAATGCTCCTTCCTTTATCTTTTTATTCAATGGATAATACAAGTAGAAAATATACCCAACAGGCGTCGCAAAGTGTATAAGTTTTGGCAATTTATGCAATGTATAAAGCAAAGCATTTTGGGATTTGTTGATATGGGAGGCAGAAGTACTTTAAATTTAATTCAAAACGATGTTTCATAAAATTTTGAAATTTATAGGGCATGCTACGCTAATGTATCTCAAAATGTGGTAAAAATTTCAGAAAAATAGAACCACACGTTTGAGCGTTTCTTGCATAAGTATGTGCACGAGTTTCTGGTCATTAGGGTACCTCTATATAACAGGGTATGGCCACGCTTCACAAACCCTCCAAATTTCTAATAGCCGCTATGGGATTATATAGGATTTCTTTTAATAACTCAAGTTTTAAATGAAATTTGTAGGTAAAAACTCAATTGGCGTGCAGAAATAGATGCAATAATAAGTATAGCAATTAAAAAATGAGTAAAATGAAGGATTAACAATTGTTATTAGCTATTAATGTTTAAAAAACAACTACGCAGCGCGTATTTCCATGGTAGGCATGCAACCCATGATACACGCCGTGTATCATGGGGTGTAGGGTGTAGGCATGTAAGGAATAAAACACAAGACGTCATGATAAACGTATTTTTTAATGTCCAATGAGCAACTGAAAAGTATAGATTCATCAATTTAATTTCATATTTTATCACAAAATTACATTATTAATCCCAATCATTGCTATTAAGTTCGATGTAGACCAATAATACATCGCACATTTTCTTAAAAATTAAAAAAATAATTGTATTTAACTTAACTTATGAAATTTACGTATGGTAATAACTTACACAACTATCACTAATGTCTTTTAAAGTCTTGGAACACACTTAAACACTCTGTACACTCAAGAAAAAAATAAAATATGAATATTTTCCTATGCGCTCCATACTAATTATTTTAAATCTGGAGGTCTTAGCCTAGCGGCAAGCGAAACTCGACCGTATATACATCTCAGCCAATAGAAACTTGTTCTTGGCTGTCCATACCCTGTTTATTAAGGTACCCTACTGGTCATGATAAAACAAGTAGAAAATATACTCAACAGGTGTCGCAAGGTGTATTAATTTGGCAATTTATAAAGCAAAGCATTTTGGGATGTCTTGATATGCGAGGCAGGAGTATTTTAAATTTAATTCAAAACGATATTGCATAAAATTTTGAAATTTATATTTAATGTTGGTGAAAGCTTTTTTTTTAATGAAAATATCCCATAATTTTCATTTTCAATATTTATTTAAAAAAAAACTTAACACAACCTTTAACCTGACCTTCTATTACTGACCAAATGAATGACGACTAGGTTAAAGATGGTTTAAAGTTCTTTTTTTTTTAAAGAAAACTAGCCAGTATTTGTTACGTAACAGTACTCGGAGATGTTGTAATGGAAGTTATGCAAAAAGAGGACTTGATGAACAAGCATAGAATTTCGTATGTCAAGCCAAAAGTAGGTAGTTGCGAATCTAACATTCATTTTCCACACGAACATATCCGAAGTACACTTGATCTACCAAGCCGCCATGACAGTGTAAACCATCTGAAGTTAACCAATTTTAGTTTACATCAATCGCCGTAGTTCATGCAAAACATTTACCTGCCTGCGACGGTACGACTTTAATTCCCGCTTTTTCTGTGACGCAACCTAACCATCAAATATTTCTAGTGTTTTGGCTAATATTAGTAAGAAAACGACGAATTGTTACACGTACAAACGTTATTTTTAACGAGACAAAATAATTATTGTGTTGGTAAAGAAATGGAGCCAAATTGGAATACTACAGTTTGTTATAATTATGAAGGACCAATACAACAAAAAGTGTGTGTAATAAAAGAGAACACAATGAAGCCGGAGCTAGGAGAATGCAATTTGCAAATTAATTTAATAAACCATGAGCATGCACATTCCAGTTGTAACATTTTTCAACTAAAAGAAGAATTTTTAAAAACAAAACTGGAAAGTGTAGATGGGATTGAAAAAATAGAAATAGAAGAAGAACCTTTGGAATTTAATGCCGATTACAATGAGAACAGAGATAATAAAGCAACAGATATGATTGATGAAAGTGCAGAAAGAAAATACTTAAATAAATTCGATTCTATAGCAGAACACGGAATAGTAATTATAAATGATATTAATGACCTCAATATCATGTCAGATGTATCAACCTCAAGTACAGCAACGTGCAATTTGGGTTTGACACCAACAAGTGAAATTATAAAGACAAAAAGTGACAATAAACATTTTCATGAAGTTGACGATTTGAACAGGAAGCTGAGAATGGAAGGAAACAAAAATATGGATAAAATATATACCTGTACAATTTGTGGTGAACATTTTAACTTTATGTCGAACCTAAATACTCATATGAAAACTCACACTGGTAAAAAAATCTATAAATGTGATGTTTGTCAGAAAACTTTTAACCACAGTAGTAGTTTACGGGTTCATACAAGAACACACACTGGTGAAAAATCATATAAATGTGATGTTTGTCAGAAATGTTTTAATCGCAATAGTAATTTAAATGTTCATATGAGAACACACACTGGTGAAAAATCATATAAATGTGATGTTTGTCAGAAATGTTTTAATCGCAATGGTAATTTAAATGTTCATATGAGAACACACACTGGTGAAAAATCATATAAATGTGATGTTTGTCAGAAATCTTTTAACTACAGTAACAGTTTACAGGTTCATATGAGAACACACACTGGTGAAAAATCATATAAATGTGATGTTTGTCAGAAATCTTTTAACTACAGTAACAATTTACAGGTTCATATGAGAATACACACTGGAGAAAAATCATATAAATGTGATGTTTGCAAAAAATATTTTAAACAAAGTGGTCATTTAAATGTTCATATGAGAACACACACTAGTAAAAAATCGTTTAAATGTGATGTTTGTCAGAAATCTTTTAAGCACAATAACAGTTTACGGTATCATATGATAATACACACTGGTGAAAAATCATTTAAATGTGATGTTTGTCAGAAATCTTTTAAGCACAGTAACAGTTTACGGTATCATATGAGAATACACACTGGTGAAAAATCATTTAAATGTGATGTTTGTCAGAAATATTTTAATCGCAATAGTAATTTAAATGTTCATATGAGAACACACACTGGTGAAAAATCATATAAATGTGATGTTTGTCAGAAATGTTTTAATCGCAATGGTAATTTAAATGTTCATATGAGAACACACACTGGTGAAAAATCATATAAATGTGATGTTTGTCAGAAATCTTTTAACTACAGTAACAGTTTACAGGTTCATATGAGAACACACACTGGTGAAAAATCATATAAATGTGATGTTTGTCAGAAATCTTTTAACTACAGTAACAATTTACAGGTTCATATGAGAATACACACTGGAGAAAAATCATATAAATGTGATGTTTGCGAAAAATATTTTAAACAAAGTGGTCATTTAAATGTTCATATGAGAACACACACTAGTAAAAAATCGTTTAAATGTGATGTTTGTCAGAAATCTTTTAAGCACAGTAACAGTTTACGGTATCATATGATAATACACACTGGTAAAAAATCATTTAAATGTGATGTTTGTCAGAAATCTTTTAAGCACAGTAACAGTTTACGGTATCATATGAGAATACACACTGGTAAAAAATCATTTAAATGTGATGTTTGTCAGAAATATTTTAATCGCAATAGTAATTTAAATGTTCATATGAGAACCCACACTGGTGAAAAATCATATAAATGTGATGTTTGTCAGAAATGTTTTAATCGCAATGGTAATTTAAATGTTCATATGAGAACACACACTGGTGAAAAATCATATAAATGTGATGTTTGTCAGAAATCTTTTAACTACAGTAACAGTTTACAGGTTCATATGAGAACACACACTGGTGAAAAATCATATAAATGTGATGTTTGTCAGAAATCTTTTAACTACAGTAACAATTTACAGGTTCATATGAGAATACACACTGGAGAAAAATCATATAAATGTGATGTTTGCGAAAAATATTTTAAACAAAGTGGTCATTTAAATGTTCATATGAGAACACACACTGGTGAAAAATCATATAAATGTGATGTTTGCGAGAAATATTTTAAACAAAGTGGTCATTTAAATGTTCATATGAGAACACACACTGGTAAAAAATCGTTTAAATGTGATGTTTGTCAGAAATCTTTTAAGCACAGTAACAGTTTACGGTATCATATGATAATACACACTGGTGAAAAATCGTTTAAATGTGATGTTTGTCAGAAATCTTTTAAGCACAGTAACAGTTTACGGTATCATATGATAATACACACTGGTGAAAAATCATTTAAATGTGATGTTTGTCAGAAATATTTTAATCGCAGTGATAATTTAAAAGTTCATATGAAAACACACACTGGTGAAAAATCATATAAATGTGATGTTTGTCAAAAATGTTTTAATCGCAATGGTAATTTAAATGTTCATATGAGAACACACACTGGTAAAAAATCGTTTAAATGTGATGTTTGTCAGAAATCTTTTAAGCACAGTAACAGTTTACGGTATCATATGATAATACACACTGGTGAAAAATCATTTAAATGTGATGTTTGTCAGAAATCTTTTAAGCACAGTAACAGTTTACGGTATCATATGAGAATACACACTGGTGAAAAATCATTTAAATGTGATGTTTGTCAGAAATATTTTAATCGCAGTGATAATTTAAAAGTTCATATGAAAACACACACTGGTGAAAAATCATATAAATGTGATGTTTGTCAAAAATGTTTTAATCGCAATGGTAATTTAAATGTTCATATGAGAACACACACTGGTGAAAAATCATATAAATGTGATGTTTGTCAGAAATCTTTTAACTACAGTAACAGTTTACAGGTTCGTATGAGAACACACACTGGTGAAAAATCATATAAATGTGATGTTTGCGAGAAATATTTTAAATAAAGTAGTCATTTAAATGCTCATATGAGAACACACACTGGTGAAAAATCACATAAATGTAATGTTTGCTAAAAATATTTTAAACAAATTGGTCATTTAAATGTTCATATGAGAACACACACTGGTGAAAAATCATATAAATGTGATGTTTTAAACAAAGTAGTTATTTAAATGTTCATATGCGAACACACACTCGTGAAAAATCATATAAATCTGATGTTTGTCAGAAATGTTTTAATCAAAGTAGTTATTTAAATGTTCATATGAGAACACACACTGGTGAGAAATCATATAAATCTGATATTTGTTAAAAATCTTTTAAGCACAGTAAGTTTATGGTATCATATGGAAAAACACACTGGTGAAAAATCATGTTGACCGTTGAAAGGCTAAATGGGATAACCGACGATTTTTAAAGAATTGAGTTATATACACCGTTATGTAATCGCGTGATTTTTCTCCGTCAAATGGTCTAGGTCAGTGATTTTGAACCCATTGTGTCAAAAATGAAAAATTCAAATGGTGCTACTCTCAAGTGGCGTGTCACCCAGATATAAATATTTAACAATACAGTTATCAAAAAAATATAACAATCAAAATAGTTTTCTAACTATAATCTCTTGGTCGAAATAATCAGACTTGAGAATAATCAGAGATTTTCCAATTTGTAGTTAGTTATATTTATATGGCACATAATGAATACTTCCTAAATCTTAAAAATCGAAATCCCAGTAGCGTATCACAAAAAAACGCAGTGGCATGTCACTATTGACACGCATCATAGGTTCACCATCACTGGTCTAGATTTTATTTACATTTATGCGGAGCAAGCAATCGATTAGCCCTTATTTATTCCTACAGCCGCAGTTTGCATATGGGATTTATTCAGCATATCTTTTCGCACAATGTCGGTTCCATATGTGATAAAAATAAATAAGATTTTAAAACGTTTTCAATTCTTTAAGTGTCATCAATAAAAAAATAAAACAATCTATAAGGTAGTGAAAACTGATTTCCGATAGGGAAAAAGAAAAGTTTCATTACTAAAAGTCGTTCAGAAACTGTAAAATATGTGTTATTATCAATAAAAATTATGTCTAAAAAATAAATCAGTGATCCACCTCGGTATTTTGCACCAGTAGTTTTAATTTACCATTTATTAATATTTGCTTAATTGATTCAATAGTAATAATGATAATGATGTTAATAATAGTAATAAATAAATAAATGAATGATGTGTTTTTTTATTCGGCCTTCTAAAAGTTCAACAAGCTTTAAACTATCAATAATTTGGAAAACAATTTATTTAGACACGTGTTTGAAATAAACAGTAACTATAGTAGCAGCAAAAAAAAATTGATAAACATCATTAAAACCAGGGCATGAAACCGGTTTTTCAAACCGGTTTAAAAAACCGGTTAACCGTTATTTTTTGTCAGAAAAAGTGATTTTTAACCGAAACCGAAACCGTTATTTTTAAAGGCATAAAAAACGGTAACCTTTAACCAAAATAATAAAAAACCGGTTTTTTTAACATCTTTTTTTAATAAAAATTACGATGAAAAATACAAAATATGTAGTAAATGCGATTAGTTTACCAAAAGTCATTACTGAACTCTTGATGTTACATTTATTATAAAATTATAAATAAATAATATCTTTTCATACTTTGCATTCCTGATCTAAATAACTTTAAAAACCGGTTAATTTAACCGGTTTTTTAAACCGGTTATAATTTAAATCGGTTTTTTACACTAAACCGGTTTTTTACGAATAAAACCGGTTTTTCAACAAAAACCGTTATAAAAATAAAGTTCTCGATTTCGGTTAACCGTTAACCAAAATTTTTTTCGGTTTCGAGCCCTGATTAAAACTGATATATCATTTAAATTGTAACCATAGCTCCCGCTTGTGATAATACCATTGAATAAGAAGATAAAGGAAGGAGCTTTAATTATTATACTGCAGCGTTTGTCGGCGACGGAAATGACGACATAAATGGCCTCTGATGGCGGCCGGTTTTGACAGGTCAAACAGTCGAGAAATTTAGAGTTTTGTGTGCTACAATGGTTAGCTGCAGATCTTGTAGTCTTACTAGGTCCAAAAATGTTGAAGATTAATAGATTACGTTTCAAAGGTAAGTAGACATTAATATTTTGTAGTGTAATCAGGTATTGAAAATTTGATGTGGTCTGTCAAAATAGTATGTCATATCAGTGGCGTGCATTTTTGTACAGCGTATTTTTTAACTCTCATAATAAACAATGCATATATTGATGTATGCTGTATTTTTTTTTAATTACCTCAACCACGAAACAAGAAATAAGTAAGTAAATAACAGGCTCAAGTCAAAACAAACCAAATATTTACATTATTCAATACATATTTAAAAATATTAAATATTAGATACGCCACTGAGAAGCGGAAACATGCATCCGCCATATTGAGAGGCTAACCTGGACGCCTTAAGATCGCTAAAATGCTCCTTTATCTTTTTATTCAATGGATAATACAAGTAGAAAATATACCCAACAGGCGTCGCAAAGTGTATAAATTTTGGCAATTTATGCAATTTATAAAGCAAAGCATTTTGGGATTTGTTGATATGGGAGGCAGAAGTACTTTAAATTTAGTTCAAAACGATGTTTCATAAAAGTTTGAAATTTATAGGGCATGCTACGCTAATGTATCTCAAAATGTGGTAAAAATTTCAGAAAAATAGAACCACACGTTTGAGCGTTTCTTGCATAAGTATGTGCACGAGTTCCTGGTCATTAGGGTACCTCCATATAACGGTATGGTCACGCTTCACAAACCCTCCAAATTTCTAATAGCCGCTATGGGATTATATAGGATTTCTTTTAATAACTCAAGTTTTAAATGAAATTTGTAGGTAAAAACTCAATTGGCGTGCAGAAATAGATGCAATAATAAGTATAGCAATTAAAAAATGAGTAAAATGAAGGATTAACAAATTGTTATTAGCTATTAATGTTTAAAAAACAACTACGCAGCGCGTATTTCCATGGTAGGCATGCAACCCATGATACACGCCGTGTATCATGGGGTGTAGGCATGTAAGGAATAAAACACAAGACGTCATGATAAACGTATTTTTTAATGTCCAATGAGCAACTGAAAAGTATAGATTCATCAATTTAATTTCATATTTTATCACAAAATTACATTATTAATCCCAATCATTGCTATTAAGTCCGATGTAGACCAATAATACATCGCACATTTTCTTAAAAATTAAAAAAATAATTGTATTTAACTTAACTTATGAAATTTACGTATGGTAATAACTTACACAACTATCACTAATGTCTTTTAAAGTCTTGGAACACACTTAAACACTCTGTACACTCAAGAAAAAAATAAAATATGAATATTTTCCTATGCGCTCCATACTAATTATTTTAAATCTGGAGGTCTTAGCCTAGCGGCAAGCGAAACTCGACCGTATATACATCTCAGCCAATAGAAACTTGTTCTTGGCTGTCCATATACCCTGTTTATTAAGGTACCCTACTGGTCATGATAAAACAAGTAGAAAATATACTCAACAGGTGTCGCAAGGTGTATTAATTTGGCAATTTATAAAGCAAAGCATTTTGGGATGTCTTGATATGCGAGGCAGGAGTATTTTAAATTTAATTCAAAACGATATTGCATAAAATTTTGAAATTTATAGGGTACGTTTAGCTAGTGTCTCAGGGCCGGCCTTAAGCATATTCCACAGATTATGTCGCCTAGGGGCCCGCGCTTAAAGAGGTCTCGCGATCAAAAAAAAAAAACTTGTTCTTCTTCTTCTTATCTCCTTATGCCTTTTCAGGCGTCGGAGGTTGGTCTCGCGTTCCGAGTCCATTTTCGCCATGCACTTCTGTCTTCTGCAAGTGTTTTCATTTCGTCTGGCGTTTTTCCTCTTTCCGACCCCCAGTCCCTTATTTGATCCATCCATTTTCTTCTTGGTCGCCGTCTTTGTTTTTTGGCTGGTTTTCCTAATTCTATTATGTTTCTTGTAAATCTGTCTGGATTCATTCGTATTACATGACCATACCAGTCTAGCTGTTTCTTCTTTATTTTTGCTATCAGTGGCCCCTGCTCTGTCATTTCTCTAATGTTTTCGTTTCTTATTCTATCCCATTTAGATTTCCCCGCTATGTTCCGGAGGTGTTTCATTTCCATGGCGTTTATTTTAGTTTCATCTTTTTTCTTTATTGTCCAGTTTTCCGCTGCATATGTTATTATCGGTATTGTTATCATATTGTGTATTTTCATTTTCACTTTTATGTTTATCTCTTTGTGTCCAAGTATTGATTTGTTTAGTGAATAGTAAATTTTTGTTGATTTTGTAAAGAAAGTTCAATTTATTCTTTAATCCTTTTATTTATTCTCAAACTTTAAATAAACACTTAACAATTAATCATTAGTAAAGCAAGTTTTTCTTCTTTCACTGTAACCCAACTAGCTGCACTCTACACGTGCCCTGCTGCAGTCTCGAACTCTCCGTTTAGACCGCACGTTTTTCCTCCTGTTGCCAGCCTCTAGTGCTGCCAACCCCCTCTTCCGTACCAAACTAAAAACACTATATACTACCAAATACATACAAAATACATACAATAAAATTAAAATTGTTTACAATTTGTTTGCCCTGTTTGTTAGTTCGGCGTCTATTCTCCCGTCCTCTGTTATTATGCTTCCTAAGTATTCATATGTTGTAGGAGTAACTCTTTCTAGATCATTGTTTTTACATTTAATTTTGTTGATGTTTTGGAGGTCTTTTTGTTTTTCGTTTATGATCATAGTTTTTGTTTTATTTATATTCACTTCCATTCCCATGTTCTCTATTTCATCGGTCCATGCATTCACTAGTTTTTGCATTTTGTTTTTGGTATTTGCTATAAGTACCACGTCGTCTGCGTATAGTAGGCTATTTAAGGTAATTATTTCTAGATTTCTGTACCCAATTGCCGTGTTCAGTTGTTTATGTTTTTCCTTAATTCGTTTCCCCATCTTATCCATGAAAATTATAAATAATAGTGGGCTTAGACTGTCTCCCTGTTTTATTCCCTTGCTCATTCTAAATTCGTCTGATCTTTGTCCTGCAATTTGTACTTTTGCTCTTACTGTCTGATACGTGCCTCTAATTGCATTTATTAAGATGTTAGGTATTTCTATTTCTCTCAGGGTTTTCCAAATTTCTCTTCTGTCTACCGTATCGAAGGCTGCTTTTAAGTCAATAAATGTTAGGTAGAGTTCTTCTCCTTTTCTTTCTATTATATTCCTTATAATAAATATGTTGTCACTTGTCTGTCTTCCTGGTCTAAAAGCTGCTTGTTAATAGCATAGAAACAAAAAGCAATTCTCTATAATATCACTTAAAAAAGCTGTTCAATAGTGAAATACTAAATTTAATAAATAAACTATACCACAGTAATGTAATAGATTATTTATCAAATATTATCATCAAATCAATTAACAAAAGTTTTCGTGAAACAATTCCAATTGAAACGTTTACGGAAACGCAAAAAGTGAAGCAAAATCTTTGGCAACTCAAATGAAAGATTACAAATTCTTGGTATCTTTAGTTTTGGCATGATTGGTAAGCAAAGAATTATAAAGTGAAACATCAGATCTGTCTTTGGAAATACTCACCTTTGAAAAATTGTGCAAAATTGTTCGAGGTTCCACAATTCAAGTTGAAGCGTTTAAGGAAACGCAAAAGGCAATTTGCATACGAGTCCTCAAACGACCCTGCTGTTGATGCAAAGGGTGCATACAAAATAAACTGTTTTAATCAAGTGTTAGATAAAACACTGCAGTGTCTTCAACCTCGATTTAAACAATTAAAAGAGACCATAAATTTATTTAGTTTTTTTATTGACATTTCACAATCAATCCAAAGAGACTACATTAAAATGTGCTGCTGATTTACAAATTGCTTTAAAATAAGGCGAATCGGTGGATTTAAATGGATTCATGTTGGCGGAAGAAATAGAAGCTTTAAAAGTAACTATTCCACAAAGTTGTTGCAATCCTTTAAATATACTTTAATGTTTGGCTTGTAATAATCGTCTAACCTCTGCCTTTAAATAAGCCATAGCTAATTTTTGTAAAGTTAATTAAATAAACTACGAGGGTGTATATTTTATTTACCATTAAATGTTACACCGACACTTAAATAAATTTGCTTACACAGAAAAATTGAAGTAGGTTCGCACATAAATAACGACATCTTCTTAATTATCACAGATAAACATATGACATCATAATACCTATATTTAAATACATGTTTCATTATGGTTTTCATTACTAATACGAATTGTTTCTTTGTAATGTCTTTTTGAAGTGTGATGAAGTATAAAAGGAAAAGAACTGTTCATTTTTGGGGTAGATGTTGTTAAAATCTCTTGTTCAACAAGTTGCAGTTCATCATCTTTACCAATGAGTAAGTTGCTACGTAGCTGAGATCGAGAATACCGTGAACTGCTATCATTAGTAGCTGTTCGAATATTTTCTGTATGCGAGTATCTAGAATGAGTGTCTCGTAATGTGGAATTACGAGTAAGTGGTGCATGTTTATGTTTAATGCCGAACAGAACTTCCTTAAATGCATTTCTGTACTTCTTGGACATGAGATTGTAAAATACAGGGTTTAACGTAGAAGAAAGATAGTACAGAATTCCTGTTACAAAGAAAACCCATGCATTTATTTCTTGATAGTCCCGTCCGTAAATATATAATAGACGCTGGGCATGAAATGGGGCCCAACATATAAAAAATCCGACCACCACGGCAGCTGAAAAGTATAAGTTAAAGAGTTAAACTATAAACTGTTCATTTTTATTGAGAAACTCACCCAACATGCGAATAACTCCTCTGTGAGAATGTGATCGTCTACTTCCTCTGTGGACAGATCCCTTTAATCCGTTTCCTAGTCGGCGTCCAGTTAGTTTTGAAATTTTCAAGCCCATTTTTGTGTATTGTACAGCAATGATCAACATAGGTACTATAAAAAATAGTATGGTGCTAAGCTCTGCTAGTGGAAAACTTTCTGGCACGCTAAACATCGCACAGAATGCGGATTCCTATAAATTATATTTTAAAATTATTATTCTGAACTCTAAATGTTAATTTTCATTCAAGTCTTTATTATCTGATACCTAGAATAATTGTATCATAGGTATCAGGACAGAGCCGGCGATAGGAAAGTGCAGAAGGTGCACCGCACACGGTCCCCGTGGGTAGTCCAGTTCTGGGCTGGCGATGTTTTTGATTTGTAAATAATATGCATTTTTAATGAGTAAATAACGTTATTTTCGGCTCCGAATTGATTTTGGCACACAGTCGCAAGCCCTGTGACCGGCTCTGCTAATAGGCTCACCATTTAATTGTGTAAATCAGTACAACAAAATGTATAACATCTATTTTTGACAATAAAAGGTATTTGCATGATCAAATGGCCAAACTTAAGGTTAAGGAGCATGTTCTTTGAGTCAATTTAAGCAAAAAATGTTTTTTAAACCATAGTCCAAAACTTGATGGTTATCGAGTTATAGACTTTTAAAGTTTATAAAAAAAGATAAAAATTTTAACAAAAAAAAGTATGAAATACCGCCTTTATCTTCTAAAATATTGATTTACCATCAAAATATTTTCTATAAAATTTGCATCGCCATTTTTTCTGCGCCTTATGGTGTACTCGATTTTGTTTTGTTTTTTATGGTTTATTTGCTATGGCAACCAACCTAGTTATTTTAAATTACGATTAATTTTAGGCCTATATGACCTTTCACATTTTGTATTTTATAAAGTACATTTAAACAGGAATCTAAAAATGTAGTAATATACAGGGTGTTCTATTGAAATAAAATTTGCGTAATCTAAAACTAAATAATACTTATAAAACTCACAAAATGAAACAACCCAATTCAGTTTTGTACAAATTATCCTACAACAGAAATTTATTTTGCGATATCCATGATAATCCGCCAACGTTTTACTTCAAGACCGGCCCTCGTATGCTTGAAATCAAATTAATTTCATGCGCTGGCTTTTAGTGCAAATTTCGAAATGTTACGCTGAAGATGTCGCCAGTTATCGGACCAACAGTCAATTGAGTGTATTTTCGCAAATTTTTGGTTGGGATTGGCGCTTAAATACTTAGCAAGCAAAAAATAAGGTTAAGTCCTAGTCGGATGAGCGGAAGAAAATTTTGGCTACAGTATTTTGAACCGAAGCAAAACAATCTTAATTTTCGTTTAAACAAAAACCTGCCGTTACTATTCCCTTCTACACAATTATTTTAGTGTAAGTAATTATTTTCGCATTTTTTTCGTGATTATTATCCTTAAAGTAACCAAACAAAATTTAAAATGTTTCAAAAATCTTGATGCAAAACTTTTTTCAATTTTATTCCTACGTTTTTTGCATCATACTTAGACCATATGGTTTGTTCGGAATTTGGCAAAAAATTTGAGAAATTGGTACCTATTGACCCCCAACCCGATAGCAAAAGTTGTTTGGCATCACGAACTGCATAATCCTGCATGATTTTTAAATATACAGAGAGTTCTGTTTTCGAGATCCAACATGCAAGTTTGTTATTTTAAATACAACGCCCTGTATATTTTTACGTTCTCTTGTAGAAAATTTAATTGCCTACAAAAAACATTAAGCATGTCCTATACCTAAAATCAATAATTCTCGAGTTATTTCAATTTTAATAATTTATTTTTCAAAATGGTGGAGGTGCGGGTATTTTAATATGGTAGTACAAATCAATTAATATCTCTGTTCTAAGACAAGCTACGAAAAAACTTTAAATACAAAAGTTGTTTGGCATCACGAACTGCATAACCCTGCATAAATTTTAAACATACAGAGAGTTCCGTTTTCGAGATCCAATATGCAAGTTTGTTATTTTAAATACAACACCCTGTATATTTTTACGTTTTCTTGTAGAAAATTTAATTGCCTACAAAAAACATTAAGCATGTCCTATACCTAAAATCAATAATTCTCGAGTTATTTCAATTTTAATAATTTATTTTTCAAAATGGTGGAGGTGCGGGGTATTTTAATATGGTAGTACAAATCAATTAATATATCTGTTCTAAGACAAGCTACGAAAAAACTTTAAATACAAAAGTTGTTTGGCATCACAAACTGCATAACCCTGCATAATTTTTAAATATACAGAGTGTTCCGTTTTCGAGATCCAACATGCAAGTTTGTTATTTTAAATACAACACCCTGTATATTTTTACGTTTTCTTGTAGAAAATTAAATTGCCTACGAAAAACATTAAGCATGTTCCATACCTAAAATTGATATTTCTCGACTAATTTCGATTTTTAAACTTATTCGAAAAAATAAAGGTTTAACACAAATTATTTTTTTGCATCGTTATTTGAATAGATACGAAAAAACTTTAAATACCAAAGTTGTTAAGCATCACAAGCTGCATAAACTTGCAATATATTTTAATATATAGGGTGTTTAGTTTTTGAGAACCGACATGCAAGTTTGTTATTTTAAAGGCAACACCCTGTATATATTTACGTTTTCTTGTAGAAAATTTAATTGCCTACAAAAAACATTAAGCATGTCCTATACCTAAAATCAATAATTCTCGAGGTATTTCAATTTTAATAATTTATTTTTTAAATTGGTGGAGGTGCCAGGTATTTTAATATGGTAATACAAATCAATTAATATCTCTGTTCTAAGACAAGCTACGAAAAAACTTTAAACACAAAAGTTGTTTGGCATCACGAACTGCATAACCCTGCATAAATTTTAAATATACAGAGTGTTCCGTTTTCGAGATCCAACATGCAAGTTTGTTATTTTAAATACAACGCCCTGTATATTTTTACGTTTTCTTGTAGAAAATTTTATTGCCTACAAAAAAACATTAAGCATGTCCTATACCTAAAATTGATATTTCTCAACTAATTTCGATTTTTAAACTTTTTCGAAAAAATAAAGGTTTAATAAAGTGTTTTTAACTTTTCAATATGTCTTAAAAGAAATGAAACAAGAAGAAAACGAAAGCATCTTTTGAGCATTTTTGTTAATAACTATTAGATTAATAGGGCCATGGCAATTTGGTTTTCAAATAGGAATTGAGCACAAATATACGCAAGTTTGCCATAATTTAACCGACTGGTGTAGCTCTTAACATATGTGAGATTCCCAAGTTGAACCCCGAAGTTGGGACACTCGACACTCTGTATACGATCTTATGTTTTTGGTTTGATGTTTTCGTACTGTAATTTATTATTTTAATAAACAATTTGGTACAAATTATTACTTTGTATTTAAGTGATCCATAAGACAAGCAAAAATCTGGTAATTGATTTAAGAGGAAAAAAAAAGATAAACAAACCTTAATGGTACTATTACTGCCATCTGGTGCGATCAGATAATCGACGCTGGTATATAAGCAAAACGGCGTAGCACTAAAAAGAGCGATCAACCATAAACAGCCTATGATTCGAATGGCTCTTTGCAAACCAGACATCGTATGGACATACAAAGGATGACAGATTGCCAAATATCTTTCGGTTGAAAACGCAACTATAGTTAACACAGACACATATGATGCCCTGAAAAACAAAAATTAAAACAATTAGTTAACTACTGCAATGAAACACCTAGAAATAAAATTGACGAATACGGCAGTAGTAGAAATGCAAAAAAATAAAACATTATTGATTTTTTTTGTGGTCATACATTAATACAAAACAAAACTTATGCAGTCCGTTTCCAAGCAGCTTATACAAAACAATTGTACTGCCAGAGGTTCTTAATCTTTTGTTATTCACGAACACATCTTTAAAGATTTTGAGATGACGCGGGCGCCCAAAATTTTTAAATTTCCTAAACCCCAAAGTGCACTTTTAAAATTAGGTATGAATTTTTGCTCATTTGCTTCACAGTTCTGTCATATTATGAGGATTTTATAGTAGGTATTTGAATTAAAGGGTACCTCACGAGCTGAACAAATATTGTCTTTACATGACAAAAATACTTTTGAATTTTTTCACCATTCTGTTGTTCTGTATTTTCAACAATTAGCTTAATACACCATGATTGCTTAATAAATGTACATCTCAAGAGACGTAACTATAAATAATTTTCAAACTGCTGTGAATTTTCATTTGAATTTTACAGGAGACGTTTATCTAACGCAGAGGTCGCCAAAGTGGTCTATAGAGACCCCCAGGGGTCTATTTAACAAAAGTAGGGGTCGATCTGAGCCAGGGGGTCGATTGGGGGTCGAAGGAAAAACAATTCTTAATACGCAAATCACACATACCTAACTGCGTATGTAAAATTTGTGAATGTTTTTATAATTGCGAACCTTGCAAAGAAACACCAGGCACACCCATCTCATTGATTAAGAAGCAATACTGTAGTTACTTTACTTATTATTTTTACTTATTTATAATTACTTATTATTTAATAAATATTAAGGTATTTAAATTTCAACATTAAGATATTTTTCATAAAACTATTGTTACACAATGTAAAATTACTTTAATAAATGTTTAAAATCATAAAATAAATGTGCAAACACAGTACATAATAGATAGTTTTATTTTAATTAACTGAAAATTGCTTTGATGGGGGTCGATGGAGATTTCGAAAAATTATATAGGGGTCGATGATCAAAAAAGTTTGGTGACCCCTGATCTAACGTATATTTACATGACTAAAATACTTTTGAATTTTTTCACCGTTCTGTTTTTCTGTATTTTCAACAATTAGCTTAATACACAATGATTGCTTAATAAATGTACATCTCGAGAGACGTAACTATAAATAATTTTCAAACTGCTGTGAATTTTCATTTGAATTTTACAGGAGACGTTTATCTAACGCATCCTTAAATAAAAAAATACTGTTGCATTTTTTCACCATTCTGTTTTCTTGTAACAATATTCTTGTTTATGGGACAAATCTATTCCCGAATACATATAGCGACTTCAATATAATTTGTTGCTCTACAACACTCGTTGCTACAGTTACAAGAGCGTCCATTTTTATTTTGATGTGAGACTTTTAATTTGGGTACCGTAATCGGGGGCTACTTGGACACCATTTTATCACTGTTTTAAAGGTAATTCTGAAACTAATCGATATTTTGATTTCAAATAAATTTGATTTTACCGACAATAGCAATATACAACACCTAAATTATCCAGGCTCTAATTTGAATACAGTTTTTGAAAAAAAAAATTAAAAATGTGGTGACCAAGTAACCCAGGGGTTGGGGCTACTTGGTCACACTCGAAAAAATAATAAAACCAACAATATATCGTCGGTAACATTAGTTTCATCGTAGTTATACAGGGTGTGTAAAAATTGGCGGAAGGGCTACACGGGACGATGTTCTTCGTAAAATTCCAAGTCGAAAATCTTTATACAAAAATGTTGTACCATGCTTCCTATGGCCTCAGGAAACATTTAAAGAACACAAAATTGGCAACATTGCATACATTGATTTGCGTTTGGACATTTTTTTATTAGCAATTTTACTTAGGTATTTACAATTTTTGTTCGAACTGAAAGCCTTCAGCCATATGTATTATTTTCATTCAAATCAGTGATTTACATATTTTCAACACCAATTTTTGAAAAGAAGAACACAATATCTAGGAAAAAATACTATTCGAAATTTATTTTTAATCAAAATTGCAGCTTTTTCATTTGCAAGTATCATATTAAATAATAACGCTTATTAAAGGACTAAATGTCAAAACTTTGAGGACCTCTTGCAGACACAGTAAGCATGGTACAGCATTTTCGTTTAAAGATTTTCGACTTGGAATTTTACGAAGAACCGCCACGTGTAGCGCTTCCGCAAATTTTTACACACCCTGTATATGTTAAAATTATCCACATATCTTAAAGCATCATTAATGTTGTTGAACAAATTTAAAATGTCTATACGCTCAACGGAAGCTCTGGATCTCTTGATGTTAGAAGCAAAACGTATGGACAGGTTTTTTCTTTGGATAAACGAATTAATAAGGAAATCCTCTCCAGGGATGTTGTCTTTGAAAATACTAACTGTTTTTCCCTCTTTTTCAAGATATTTTGAAATAACAGTCCTTACATTCAGTCCAGTTAGGGGGAAACCCCAATTGGCGACAACGCCAAGTGTCTCCGCTATGGTGGCCTCCTCTTCGCTCGAAAAATCTCTTGGATGACCAACTGACCCCAATTTTTTTCCAAGAACCTTCCTAGCTAATGCTGACCGAGGCACTTTATAGGTTTTTGCGGCCAGTTTTTTTGACATTCCAGCTTGAACGGCTTGTTGGCATTTTCCAGATCCTCGACTTTAAAATTACGATAAGGTTTGGAACCGGGAGTTCTTTCGTAATTGCACACCATTTTTATTCAAAAGTTACCTGTCACAAACGATAAGAACATGCCAAAATCGAGAAGAAAAAACAAAGTAAAATGTAAACAAGTAAAATAATAAACAATAAGCTAGTTGACCAAGTTACCCTGGGGTGTTTACCGGTAGTTCGCACGGTGACATTTGATATCACATCAAATGTCACCGTGTGAACGTGAACTACCCATAAAATATGTTTTAAAACCAAATATTTGTTCAGCTCGTGAGGTTTGTATCAAACGGTAGATGTGCACAGTTTGCAATACATATTGTTGTGTGTGAAATAATTAAACAAACCCCTATTGAATATTAGATGCTAGAAAGACGAACACAAATCTATGGATTGATTTTGTTAAGAGATTCTATTTTTAAACAATAGATGCTGTTACATTTCGGAAATTATCTCTATAATGATAATGGGCATCTAAAATGGGAAAATTTCGGTCTCAAACAATTGAAATAAAATATGCTGAACCAATACTATTTTTGTAATCGACATTGATTTTTTTAAAGACTTTCATTTCTCTTATTTTGCAAAACCACTTGTCCATAGAGGTGTGAGAAAATATTGTTTTCAGTAAGATTGTTTACTTAAAAAAAGCTTACATTTCAGAGAGCAGCGTTCGAATTTTGCAAAAGCCTTCCCCAAGGACCCATGGATACTGGTGCCAGTAAACAGACACGTCATTTGGGAGACCTGAAACGGAAAAACAAAGAATGATTTTTTTAGTTTTAAGCAAGCAATATTTATAAACAAAATATAATTGCACAGGAAAACGGTTGAAGATCTTGCGTGTGTGCGTACGGGGTGTGTTCAATAAACTGTAAAACAACAATGCTCTGAATGTTTTTATTGTCTTGGGTAAATATAGTATAACAAACATTTGTATGGGAAAAAATTATAAGTACTCTTGCAATAAAATTCACATTGTTTTATACTCAAAATAATAACTGGTATGGTTAATTCACAAAAAAAATGGTCATAAAATTTCCTTTAATTCTTTGTTTTATATATTCCTTGTAGCAACAAAAACTCAGAAAATATCAGTATTCAACATCATTATTTGTGCCACTGACCAAATAAGTAAAAAAAAAGGCCAAATGGGCAATATGTTGATTGATGTTTACCTGTGTTAAAAAAAGAATCACAAAATAGGGAGATACCTAATGTTAATCATAATATTTCAATAACTATTTCTAACGATTTGAATTACTATTACTACTGTATGTGAAAATAAAAATAAATTTTCTTTCCTCTTTTGTCTTTAACGTTGTAGATTTATAGTTTTTTTTGCTCAACACCAACACTGTTCCAACTATTTCTTATGGTTCAAACGAATACATCTTGATTTAAATCAAACTTTATTTATTTTCACGATTTAACGTCACACGTCACATATAAATTAAATGCACGTTTTACTTCCACCCGCTAAAACAACCGCCGGATATATTGTCTATTGGCTTCTTATAGGTCAGGGAGAAATAAAGTCTCTACGGGAATTTTCTTGTTAGAGACGCGTTCCGGTAGATTAACTTTGTACATTTTTACAATAATAATTAATTTTAGAATCAAAAGATGTACAGCCTCATTCAAAAAGTCTGCAATAATCGGAAAAGTTTTTCTCAGCAAGTTTTATTCCTGATAAAAGTTGATGCATGACCTAAAACTAATTTTGAGATGGAAACAAATTCATATGACACTAGATTTTAAGTATTTTAAAAATATTTGCAAAAGTGAAGTGCCCTTATTTTAAAACTTACAAAGAATTCATGGGAAGAAATTGTTTGGAAATCAAAAATATAACAATACCAAATTTGACATTATAATTTCATTTTCGAATACTTATTATAGTAGTGTCAACATTCAAAAAGTTTGCAATTACATAATTTTTTTTTCTTTTTCTAACTGTATTGTTTTATTGCACCTAGCTACTTTAGCCAACCAGCAATATGTCTTTATGATAGTTCTACTTAAGTTAAGAGTCCACCCGTTGGTGTCTTCTTTTTTTCTTCTGCATTCTTGTTTTCAAGAACGACACTTTACACAACCGCACAGTGCTCTGCTTTACACTAACTCGCTAACTCAAACGGCTTGGTCCGTTTAAGCCTTCTCACTAGATGTAGGTTGTCCAAGAGCTGCAGGGCTTCGGTGTTGATGTGATCATGCAGCCTTTGTTCATGTTTGTTGGCAAAGTTTTGGATTTCTTCGTCGACTGTTGGCATCCTCAGGTCCCTGTGGAGGTCGACATTCCTCACGTACCACGGGGCATCCACAATTGCCCGGAGTACCTTATTTTGGAATCGCTGTATTATTTTTAATATGTTCTTTCCACTTTAATTTAATGTCCAGCCTAAATATTTAGCTGTGTTAGAATGTGGAATTCTGTTGTTGTTTAATATCACTGGCAGGTGTTCTACTAATCTTTTATTTGTGAAATTCACTTGCACTGTTTTAGTTTCATTTAGTTTGATGCGCCATGTTTTAGTCCATTCGAAGATTTGATTTGTTGCGTTCTGGAGTTTATCTGTTGATTGTTCAATAGTTGTTCCGATGGCAATTACATAATAGATAAGTTTTTTATTATGGATTAATCGGAAAATTTTATTCTCAAGGAAAGTTGGTGCATGGTCTAAAATTTATTTTCAAAAAAGCTCGATAAAAGTTCATACAACACTAGCTTTTAGCGATTTTAGAACAAATTCGCAAGATTAAAGTGCTCTTATTTAAGGGAAACGATAATTTATTTAATATTATTTTTAAATTGTAAACAACTTTCTTAAACTTTTTTAAAATTTTTAAAATAAGGACTGTTTCTAATATCGCTAAAATCTAGTGTTATATGAATTTATATTTAACTTTTTTTAAACTTAAAATTAGTTTTAGATCATGCTCCAACTTTTCTCAAGAATAAAATTATTTGAGAAACCAATAATAAAAAGTTTTTTCATATTTGCAGACTTTTTGATGTTAAAATTACTATAAAAATAAAAATTGAAATTTTAACGACCAATTTCAGCTTTGCTCATATTTTTGAAATCTGAACAATCTTTCTCTATGAAGTTTTTTTTTGTAACTCTTAAAATGAGGCTCCTGGAATATGTCTGAAATCGCTAAAATCTAGTATCGTATGAATTTTTATAAAATATTCTCCATCTTAAAATTAATTTTAGGTCATCCACCAACTTTTATCAAGAATAAAAGTTTCTTAGGAATTTTTAATAAACAATATTTTTCATTTGTTGATACTTTTTGAATGACGCTGTATAAAAGATATAATGTAGTGTGAATAATGAATGAATTAATTGTAAAAACAAATCAAAAAAACCAAAAATTAGTAATTTTTTTTTGAAGTTCTAAATTTAAATCAATGATTTTTGATTTTTTTAATAACAATGAAATTTTGCCCAACCCTGGTTTAAATTCATGTTGAGCGTAGGTATTACAGTTAAAATAAATACTCAATACAAGGGTTGCTGTTGGTCCGAGCCTTTTTAGAGATCTTTGAAGTCTAGAGTGTTTGTAAGTGGTGGGCTGTTGGGAAAACAAGTAACCGTATTTACGATATGACGCTACATTGTTTTCCCTAGGCAATCTAGACCAGACTATGTTTTCTAATTCTACTGCTGTAAAAGGTTAGAAAATATTACTTTGTTTTTATTCCACTACGCGAGGTGGTACAACTTACTGACCTTTACCAAAAGCAAAACCTAGTTAAAGATGAGTAAAAAACGTAGGTTTAATAAATATTTATCACTGTTTATTTTCTGTTTTGCTTAGGAGCGCTGGATTAAACTGGTAAATAGTTGTAATTTCTTAATTACTTTTTCGACTTGAATGTTAGGTTTTAGTGGCCCACGAAGACATTATCTTAAGGTGACCAACTTTCTTACAATGAAAAGGAGGACACAAATTGAAGAGCAAAAAAAAAGTAAATAAATAAAAGTAAATAAATAAAAGACACATTTTATGCATTGCAAACATTATAATATGATAAATGCTTAATAAAAACACTAACATGAAATTTTATGCTTACATGCCTCTAACTATTTAAAGGAGAACTTCTCCATTGAATGAATATTTTTTGTCAAAGTATTATATTCTAACAATATATTGGAAATATCTGAACAAGAAATGTCCTTCATATTGAATTTTACGGCAAGTGCTGCAGCTAGAGTATCAACATTCAATCTCGATTTCTCACTTGTCCAAAAATCATTAGCAATTGAAAAAACTCTTTCAACTGCTGCATTAGTTCCAGGGCAGCACAACACAAATTGAACAAGAATAAATAAATTTTCACATAGAATATGTCCATTTTTGAAATGGCTGAATATTTCCACCCATCTTTTATCAATTTCAACGTGTTGATTTTCCCATTGTATTAATTTTTCAGAATTTAAATATACATTCAGTCTTCTAATTTCTTCACGATCGAATACAGAGATTTACAGATTTTAGTCTTCAAATATCGAAAAGGACAAAAAGGAGGACACTTTTCAAGGGAGGACAGAAGTGAAAAAAGGAGGACTGTCCTCCCTAAAGGAGGACGGTTGGTCACCTTAATTATCTGGGCATACATGACAATAGTCACATCTTTTAAACTTAAAAGTTGATTATAATAAACAAAAAATTGTTAAAACCAATCTTGTTTATGCTTATATCACCAAAAGTGTAAAATATTTGCATAATCAGAAAGACCTAAATTAGGTAAAAAAGCATATTAGTGTTATTGGAAAGGAAAAAACTACGTTTTAACATTTGTCAAAATATTGAATACGTTTTTATACAACTTTAATATGTATAAGGAGTCTCAGTAAAAAAAACAGCCTTGTATCTTTTCTATCTTAAGAGATAGAGTTTTGGTGTTTCTAATAAAATATTTAGAGATTCGCAAGTTGTTTTTAAGAATATCATTAGATTTTACATACAGTGCGGCCCAAAATTATGGAAACAGGCAAGTATCTAGAATAAATTACAATGCAATTTGGTATCTGACCATGTATGCTACCAAAAATTGATATTTTTAGAGATATCGCGATTTTATTGTTCATTATTGGAGCAACGTAATGTTTTTAAGTAGGCTTTGATGGTAGACAGCCGTAATTCCAAAGAATTCATTACAAAAAAATGTCAAAAATTCATAAGGTAAAGGTAAAATAAAAAAAAACTAATAAAATCAAATATCTGAAAACAATTAAAAGTCTGTAACATCTAAAGACTTATATAAAAAATATTTGATATAGTCTAAATATTTTTTAAATACTGGTAAGGCTCTATTTCTTTAAAAATAAAGTTACAAGGGAATTACTGGGGCAGACTGTACATGGCTATTTTTTAGATTTCTACTTAACAACAAATGATATACAGGGTGATTGAAATTCGAGTTTAAGCATGGGGATCTCGTTTATTACAATAGCTAGAGTACAGGTTTAAGTTTGGGAAAGTTGCTAAATTTGGTGCTTATTAATAATTCAAAGAGAAATTTAAAATATTTTATACGGCATTCGAGAAAATTAAAAAACCCCGGAAATACGATTTTTCAACATCGTCTATAACTCCTTTGGAGTATGAAATATTTTAGATGTGTAAAAACTTGCCCAAGCAACTTTTTAAGCCAAATTGGATGATGGTCACAAATTTTTCCCAGATCGATTCGATTTTGTTTTATGACAATCAAATTTATTTTTTCTTGTTGGCGCAATTTTTGCTATTTACATAATCAAATAGCATTTATTTTTCTGAATTCATTGATGTATCACACATGGTGTTTTACGTCTTTATTCACTGTCAAATTTAAAAAAAAGGTTTTAAACAATAACGAGTATAAATCAGGTAGGCCGGTCGTTGTAGTTTATGTTTTTTCCATGACAACCAATCAACAAACTAAAAGATTTGAAAGTCTATTACTTGTCATATTAATAGATTCGTCAAAATTTTTAATAACGAAGAAAAACGCGATATGCTGCGAATTTTTTATTCATTGAATAGGAATTCTATATTGTCAAGTCAATGATATCCAGAAAGACAACACCCTTGTACACTTATTTTTGTACGTTGTACAGAAACTTAGGAAAATATGGGACTTTTGCCAAAAATATGACAGAAAAGTTTCAGATGACAATAAAAAAAACATTTTTATTACAAACATATCCAGATAAAACACTACATTAATCGCGTTAATCTTCGTTATTAAAGTTCATTTTTACGAATCTATTAATGTGACAAGAAGTAACAGACTTTCAAATCTTTTAGTTTGTTGATTGGTTGTCATGGAAACAACATAAACTACAACGACCGGCCTACCTGATTTATAATGGTTATTGTTTAAAACCCTTTTTTTAAATTTGCAATGAATAAAGAAGTAAAATACAATATGTGATACATCAATGGATTCAGAAAAATAAGTGCTATTTGATTATGAAAATAACAAAAATTGCGCCCATAAGAAAAAATAAAGTTGGTTGTCATAAAACAAAAACGAATCGATCTAGGAAAAATTTGTGACCACCATCCAAAAGTTGCTTCGGCAATGTTTTAACACCTAATTTTTCATACTCCAAAGGAGTTACCTACAGACGATTTTCAAAAAACGTATTTTTCGGTCTTTCCTAATTTTCTCGGATACTGTTTGAGATATTTCCAATTTATCAATAAGCACAAAATTTAGCAACTTTCCACAATTTAAACCTATACTTAGACCCATGCTTAGACTCGAATTTTAATCAAGCTGTATATGTAACTGAAGAGACAAAAAAATCTTACATACTAGACTAACAATGTGCGCATCAATTCAATTCTTTAAATTTTCTTAATGGAAAAATCTATTGATATAGTTTAGTTATTAAACTTTTCTCTGTACGTGAAGTTTTGTTCAAGACAGATAATTATTACAAACTAGAAACAATCTGTGGCACCAAATGAGTCGATTTATTTTCTGATAATTTTACCAGTTCTTTACTTTTCCAACAAAACGACGACACAAATGAAGAAATATTTTAAAACTTTCTTCATCCTTAGAATGTTGTTTTTGCTAAGAAGTATTAATCTTTCGTCTTAAATCATTCTTAAAGTTTAACGCGCTGCGTTAAAGATTTGTTTAGACAATGTTGGAAGTTAAAACATTCTCGACACAATTACCTGTTATTTTTATATAATTGTACAATTACTTCTTAAATTATGTAAACAGTGACAGTCTGCTTTGTTCATCATTAACATACACTTAATTTTACGACGCTATTGTAAATTTCAAAGTTATTTGTTTTTAGATTTCACCTTATCGCTTCAACTAATAACACAATATAGTGTTTTTCATGCGTTTTACATTATATTATCTGACTAAATTTAATTGAAATAAAGTCTGTCCTACTAATTTGATCGTTTAGTTTCCATACAATAACAAATTTATCTTCCCTCCTGTATAAACTTTATGTATAATAATAAGCATGCTGCGATTTTAACCAATTTAATTAAATAAAACAAACATACGTCAAATACAGGAATCAAGTTTGCCGCAAATTATGTTTTACGGTAACCTATTATAACTTTTTTGCAAAATCAATATGAATATTTTTTTCTGACGTGATAAAATTAAATGAACAGTACAGGATGGGCAAATTTCGATGTTTTCATAGGGTATCTCGGTAACTATGAGAGGTATCGAAAAACGGATCCCACTTCCTCAATCTTTACTTTCGAGAAAAAGTTAATGGTGAAAACTAAAATTGGTTATCGTCTTTTGTTTCCGAGTTATCACCGATATCTCGATTTTTCGACTTTTTGTTTTATGACTGTCTCGCTTGTTTATGAAAATAAAGAAAAATAATGTTGACGTTCTGCAGGCAATTTTTTGATAAGGGCATAGACAATTTTTCAAAAAAAAATCGAAATTCGAGTTGTGACACAAAGTTGTATTTTTAAAAAATAGAACCCATAGTTGGCTGTGGCATCACTAGAAAGGGGATTTTTTCTCCATTCAAATAATATAATTATATCATGTGGGTTCGATTTATTAATAAAAATGAACCAAATAAATGGTATTTAAATTTTATCACTTAAAGCGATATGAATTTTGTTTTGAATCGACTTAAACTTAAACAAAAATAACAAATTTTCCTTTAAAATAAACAAACACTTTCGTCTTTGTCTGATTTTTTGCAGATTATTAAATAATTTTTGAGTAAAATTAAATATTTACAAGGCAAATTAGATATGTTGCGCGATTAATTATAATTTCTTGATATCTTAATGCGGTTTTAATATTTGCGCATACCGCATACATGCAATAAAACTAAGTAAAACCTTCGCACAAATCTGAGCGTTATTAGATTATTAGACAAATATTTAATCTCCCTATACTTACTCGTTGAGATTAAGATATCAACAGAATCAATAAGTCTACTGCCATGAAGCGTTAATAATTAAGCTTTGGATAAGATTACAGAGCCGTATAATGGGTAGTCATAGAAAAAGTCAGAGAAGCGGAAATATCAAGGAAAATCCTTTGTTCAAATGTTTTTCTGCACTACCATCCTCATCTTTTTAACGACTATACAATTAAATGTTTTATCGTATTTAGCTTAAGTATACTGGGTGTTTTGTATAAGACTGTAACCACATATGATTATTTTATTATACAGGGTGTCCCAGATTATATTTCGAGAATGAAGATCTCGTTTATTATAGGAGATACATGTTTGTTTAAATTAGATGAATTATTCTTAAGTGTGAGACGAACCACTATCTATTTTTAAAAGTACAAAATTCCTCGTTCTTCAGATGTTATAGCAAAAAAATATGAAAATATGATATCTAAAATAATAAGGGAGATATGACATATTATAAATATAACAAAAAAAAAGTTTTTCTTTAATAACTCAAAAACCGGAAATAATAGAATATTTTTGAAAAAGGTTCTGAGTTTGTCCCATAATACTACACATTTTTGGTAATTTAACCGTTTCTATATCTTGACCATTAAGCGAGATACCCATGTAATCCCATCGAATTTGGACCACCCTGTATGATGCAGAATTTTACTGTGATTTTCTTTACCCGAGATGTGATTTTTTCTTTTAAATGGGAATGTGATTTTTTTTACTAGTAGATACCTGAGAATATTTTTTTATTTCCGTATCTTATTTTTGTTCATGTTTTTGTTGATTCCCAAAATTAAAAACGTCATGATTTTCTGCATTGTTCATTTTAGTGAACCATCCCATTCTTAGTAGGCTCAATAGGGGGCCTCCAGATCAGGTTGCGCCCGGGGCCCCACAAAATCAAGATCCGCCACTGGCAACACTGTTCACAAGTGATACGTCCACTTGAACGAATCGTTTTCAAGTGATTCGTCTCTATTCTATTGCTCACAACTTCTTCCTCTGTTTTATTTCTCTTCTTTTCAGTCATGTGAGTGCTTGTAAATTAGTGTAAATTGGGTTATATGTTCTCGGGACAAGCACCGTAGCGTTTGAATAACTAAAAGGGTAACACATTGTTAAAATGTATTAGTTTAGGATTTTAAAAGCGTTTGTATTGTTGCGTTGGGGACAAGGGAGAGGCATTTTCAATCCTTTCATGAACCAACCGCCTACGCCTGATCGACAGCGTTATATTTAGTCCTTTCTTCACTTTCGTTTCACCACTATAATTAAGTGTTATTGACAGACTTAAACACTCATATCAAATTCAATATCGATCGTCATAATGATGGGCTGATATTAAACAGAAATTTTATTGCCAACTTGTAAAAGCATTGTTAAAAATATTTTCATTTTATTCCATTATTTTCGCATGTAAATATTGCATATGAAACAAATGCAGTAACTGTTTGTTCATTAAGTTTGTTAGGAAAAGCAAAGTTAAATAAACCAAGTTAAATGGATGTCCATATTTTCATCGTGTGCAGAGGCACATGGATTTGTTTTAAATTAACTTTGGGGAAAATAAGACAATATTTATTTGTTCAGGTTCGCAGCTTTTAAATATATATTTTTGGGCAACAAGATACTAATAACATAACCCACTAATAAACCTTAATTTAATATGCTTGTTTGATCTCAAATAGTTTTCTTATTTCAACCTAATAATAGATGTTTTATATAATGTCGAGAAACAAACTTTCTGTACCAGTTAGCTTTCAGACCTTAAAAGCAGGGCTTCGAACCGGAACTGAACCGAAAACCGAAAACCGGAAAAAACCGTTATTTTTGTCGGAACGAAAACCGAAACTGAACCGAAAAAAAATATCGGTTTATTACGGTTCGGTACATGTTCAACAAACTCGAGTGTTTTGTATGTGTTTAACATGCCCTTATCAATTTCAAAATGTTTTAACGCGCCGTTTTGATTTTATCTAAGATCGTAGGAAGGGGGTAATTTCATGAGTAGGTATATACAAATCTGCACATACTTAACACATATCCTATAAAATCAAAGCTTTATTTTTAAAAACAAAGCTTTTAATTAAAAAACTTATTATACATTTTATCAATATTTGGAGCATGGAGCGGAGCTGGAGCTGGAGCAGGCAGATTGATGACTGAGCGGAGCTGGAGCGGAGCAATTAAAACATTGGACTGCTCTAAACCCCTGCAAGATGAAGCTATAAAACCATCGAAAAAGAAAGTCAAAAAATACAAAGTGTGATATTGGAACATGGAAAGAATAACTGTATCAGAAGTTCGTTATACGGATGACATGGTAATATTGCGAAGGATGAAACACACCAAAAGAAAATCTGGAAATAAACCAAAAGAAGAGGAAAACAATGATTATAGGAAAAAATGCACAACACAATATGGAGCTGAATGGAAAAAAACCTAAAACAAGTACAGAAATTTAAATGTTTAGGATTGAAGATAACAAAAGACGGAAAACTCGATGGAGAAATCAGAGAAAGAAGAACAAGAGGAGGAAGATTATTCAATAGTATTAAAAACACATTCTTACGGAAAAAGTAATTCCGAAAGAAGTAAAAATAGAAATACAAAAAAAAGTTATCATCCCTATGCTAATATATGGCTCTGAGACATGAACCACAACAGAAAAACACAAAAAGGCTTTGGAAGCAACCGAGATGAGATTTCTGAGAAGACTAGAAAATAAAACCAAATTGAACAAAATTAGAAACACAACACAGAGAAAATTTAAAAGTGAAATCAATAAGAAATAAAATAAAAGAAGGAGTACTGCGATGGTTCGGACATGTAAAACGTATGGACAACACAAGGTTAATAAGGAAAGTATTTAATACGAGTACAAAAAAAAAACGAGAGACAGTCCAAGGAAAAAGTGACAGGAAGGAGTAAAACAAGCACGACAGAAAAGGAATGAAGTGGGAGGCGGAGGATATAGGGAATAAGGTTCAAAACAGAAAATAATGGAGGAAGATATGAAAGACTTCAACAAATGAAAACCCAACCCAGTGCCTTATACCCCTGAGGTTAGATAGGCGGCATGTTTTGTAAGTAACTAAGGGAATGCAGGAAGTGGAAATTTAACGACATTCTGCATCCTAATTTCTCGTAATTTTGTAAAAGGTTTTCCACTACAGCTGATAGTTTTCTTCCTTCCGTTCGCTTCATATTTTATTGCTTCAACAGTTTTATCAATCGGTCTATTTACAGTGCAGCTCACCGGACCGTCCAGTATACTAAGAGGTCTGTTCGACTGTATGTGCACAACAATTTTGCCCTTCGCTCGAACTTTTAAAAGCCGTGTCTGCTAAATTATACCGCAAGTGTTACGATGTTTAGTATACAGTGTCACCACGGGATAAAGGAGATTTTGCTTTTTAAAATTCATGCCCGGTGGTGACAATGCGTTTTCTGTCTCCATTAAGTAAATGCGATGCGAGGCTCTACGCATTTGCGTATCGCATAGTAGCAGCGATCACTCATTTGATTTAAAGGGAAATATGCCACGCCACCACACCTACTAAACATCTGTCGCACCTCAATATTATAAAATTTCTCGCTCACTTCAAAGGTGTCTTTAAATTTAATAAAAGAGTAATAAATCGGAAAAGCGTTTTAAATGTATTATTATTCAAAAAATGCGATTCTATTTACTTGTAAAAGCTACATTTTGTAAAATGGTAGAATCCATGGGGAAATAAGGAGAAAGTTGTTAGTTTGTAAGTTCGGTAACTTTGGATTATTTGTGGTCAGATAGCTTGGTAAAAATGTATCTTCTTTACTTTTACAGCACGTTTTTTTAACTTACCGAAGGTTTATCATGTAACTTAAAACAAAAAACCGTATAAATACGGCAAATGTATTTTAATATATTTTAATTTTTTTCAACGTTAAATGGTTTGTCTTTAACTTAATAATTATAATAATAGTCAAGTTTACAGGGTGTCCAAAGTTTAAGGCTAAGAGCTAGAAATTTAGACAAAAAGGCAAAATTTGGTGGTGAATTAATTAAAAAATGAAAATACCGTGGTCCTTTTGGTTCAAAAGTTTTAAGAAAATTCGAGTTGTTATTTTCTCAATATCTGTAATAATAAAAAATAGGTAAAGCCAAAATACGAAAACAGCTTCTAAACTAAGAGAGCCATAGTGCTTTTTTTCATATTTGCATTTTGTATCAAATTTTGCTCCAAATTAACCGACCTCGTATCTCTTAAGATAAGAGAAATTCCCATATTATATTTAAAAAAAATCCTTTTTAATTGCTGGTCATAGTTTTTGACATTCTGCTTAGTTATTTGCGTTTTATTTTATGTTATAATTTATAATACACATCCAGATAACAATTAATTATGGATACTTCGAGCACTTCCATCAAGTTCTTTTTCTTGACGTATTATCAGTGATTGGTGGGGCCCTAGTAAGATTAATAAAGATGATTATGGAAGTATCAAGAGCAGCAATACTATCGCACGAAGGAATCTCGAAAGAATTCGAATTAAACAAAGGGGTCAAGCAAGGTGATGGACTATCAGCGACAATATACAGGGTGCACCACGACCCTGAAATTCTTCGATAGCTCCTTTATTAATGAAAATATAAAAAAATGTTTAATACAAATATTGTGCGAAACTATTTTCTACATAACATAAAATTATTTTCAAATATACAGGGTGTTTCGTTTGACCGGCACATATAAAAATTTAATTTTTTTAAATAGAACATTCTGTATATTTTTACATTTTTGGATTCTTCTTAAAATTTACTTTAAAAAATGTATTAGGTTATATGGGTCTTAGGTCAACCGTTTTCGTAAAATTTACATTTTTATGAAATTTTTGATCAATACAACACTTTCAATTTTTTTAACATTAAAGTTGTTTAAAATAGCGGTATAATTTCGTTTAAAATTTAGATTGACAATAGATTAATTAACACTTTGCGCTAGCTACATTTAAAAAATATTATACAGGGTGTTTTTTACGCTTGGTCAAACTTGTGTAACTTTAAACATCGATAAGTCATTTTTCTTAAATGTAACACCCTGTATATTTTTACATTTTCTTGTAGAGAATTTAATTGTCTTTCGAAATTATTAAGCATGTCCTATACCTAAAGTTAATATTTTTCGAGCTATCTCGATTTTTGTTAGTATTACTAAGGCAATTAAAATATTTTAAAGTGGGCCATGGACGTAAGTCGTAATTTTCCAAAGAATTTTTAAACAAAAGAATAAAAAGAGCTCCAACTTTAATTTTAGTCCAATAATGTACCTTTTTCCCCCGAAATTTATCGTATAAATTGTTTAAAATCAAATCCTTGTTCATGTTCTACGCACAGCCGTAGATGTTGTCTCAAAGACTCTAGCACTCTTGATAACATTTCGGGGGTTATACCATTAAAAGCAACACAGCAAGTAATGCAGTTGCCGAACACAGAATATCCTAATAGATGGATAGGACGAGGTAGACCAATCTCCTGGCCACCTAGGTCACCTGATCTTACCTCTATAGATTTATTTTTGTGGGGACCCATAAAATAGGTGTATCAAGACCCCCCAACAACTGCTGAAGATGTGCAGAACAGGATTCGTGTTGGTTTTGATGGTATAACCCCCGAAATGTTATAAAGGGAGCTAGAGTCTTTCAGACAAAGTCTACGGCTGTGCGTAGAACAAGGACAGAATCTTGAACAATTTATACGATAAATTTCGGTAAAATGGGGTACATTTTTAGCCTAAAATTAAAGTTGCAGCTCTTTTCATTCTTTTGTTTAAAAATTCTTTGAAAAATTACGACTTACGTCCATGGCCCACTTTAAAATATTTTAATTGCCTTAGTAATACTAACAAAAATCGAGATAGCTCGAAAAATATTAACTTTAGGTATAGGACATGCTTAATAATTTCGAAAGACAATTAAATTCTCTACAAGAAAATGTAAAAATATACAGGGTGTTACATTTAAGAAAAATGACTTATCGATGTTTAAAATTTCACAAGTTTGACCAAGCGTAAAAAACACCCTGTATAATATTTTTTAAATGTAGCTAGCGCAAAGTGTTAATTAATCTATTGTCAATCTAAATTTTAAACGAAATTTTACCGCTTTTTTAAATAACTTTAATGAAAAAAAAAATTGAAAGTTCTGTATCGCTCAAAATTTTCACAAAAGTGTAAATTTTACGAAAACGGTTGACTTAAGACCCATATAACCTAATACATTTTTTAAAGTAAATTTTAAGAAGAATCCAAAAATGTAAACATTTACGGGGTGTTTTGTTTAAAAAAACTAAATTTTTATATGTACTGGTCAAACGAAACACCCTGTATATTTGAAAATAATTTTAGGTTATGTAGAAAATAGGTTCGCACAATATTTGTATTAGACATTTTTTGATATTTTTATTAATAAATGAGCTATCGAAGAATCTCAGGGTCGTGGTGCACCCTGTGTACAATTGCGTTAGAAGGTATATTTAAAAAATTTGGAATAAAAGGGACTATAATTGAAAAATCAGCACAAATAGTAGCAAATGCCGATGATCTAGCCTTAATAGCAAGAGACAGGAAGGGTTTAAAAGAAGCATTGTCGAAAATCGAGACGAAGACAAAGAAAAAGGGGCTTAAAATAATTCAGGAAAAAACAAAATAAATGGAAATAAAAAAGAAACATACAGAAGGAGAAAACAGAGAAGTAGTGGTAGGAAATAATACGTTCGAAGAAGTAGAAACTTTAAAATATCTGGGAACAGTAATTAATCGCCAGAACCGCAAGTGCGAAGAAATGAAACAACGAATACAAGCGGGATATAAAGCATATTATGAATATAAAACTTACATGAAAAATAGGAAAATCAGTAAAAATTCAAAAATGCAAATCTATAAAATAGCGATACGACCTCTGGTGATATACGGAGCAGAGACGATGTGTATGACGAGGAAGAGAGAAGAAAATTTTAAAATTATTGAAAGAAAAATAGTGAGGAAAATGTATGGGGCGAGAAAAATAGAGGATGAATACATAAGGGTAACGAATAACGAAATTAATACAATACTAAAAGGGGAAGATATAGTCAAAGTAATAAAAGCTGCAAGAATTTGATGGTATGGACATATAAGTAGAAGAAAGGGACAGTCTATTCTAAAAAGGATCTCAAAATTGAAACCACAAGTGACAAGATCGAGAGGAAGACCAAAAATACGCTGGGAAGACCAAGTGATAGCTGATACCTATAGGAAAAATAGGAATAACAGGATGGAGAAAGAAAATGCTTGATGGGAAGACATGGAAGCAAGTCGTACAAGATCCAAAGACAAACAACAACCGATAGGAAGTGAAAGAACAGAAATAGCGCAGTGACGATGCGAAAAATAATAGTCAGTAGGGCTCCAATGAGCGGTTATTATTCCAATATGGAATGCATAGCCTTTTATAATAGATAATAGTAGCGCCCCAACCGCGCTCGGTGGTTGGTTGTGTTAACAACCTAACTTGCAATCGGAGGTCATGGGTTCGAATCCCAGGGCCTTCTGTCATTGTAGGGGCTTCAGGAGGTTTCCTATACAGTTAAGGCAAATGCTGTGGCGGTACTTCCACCTATCCTAGCCCATCCTTGACTGTCCACATCCTTGCCCACTATCCTTGTACCTCTAGCGGCTGAAGAGGGGGTCAATACTCCCTATAGCAGTCTACCGCACGAGAGGGCGGCGTTTCAAGGTAGAGCCCCAAAATAATTGCAAAAAATATTTTTTTAACCGAAAATTACATAATTGCAAATTAAAAAAAGCGGGGCCCCACTAAGCGCGGGGCCTCGATATAAGTTCTGAAAAATCGACGTCTGAGCCGGTCCTCCGTATTATAAACTACCACATCGCCGCCTTGTGGTACGCTACTGTTTTGAAACACGATTAGATTATTACTGAAGTGCTGTGAATAATTACCATTAATAATAAACATTTTTAGATATCATCGCTGTATGCTGTAATGTGTAACTATCGTAATTAAAAACCTAATTTTACATTCCCTCTGTTGGTTGGGCGTTGTAGTTCTCTTGGGAGCCGTTTCTCGCCATGTTTACAGATTTTTTCCCATTAACTAAGTCTACATATAATTTCCCTACCTGTTGGCGATGTAATTATTAATGACACTGTACATTAACAATAAGCTGGGTAATACGTTACCATAACATTTTTATTGCTTACATTGCTTGCATAACAGAATCAATATTTGCATTCCTGTATTTTGATTTTATCGTTACGAACCGGAAGCATTTTAAATTAAAATTTTCCAAAAACCATGTGTTCATAAATATGAATGTATTAAAAAATATCTTGGTCCTCACTGACGGAATTTTAATTATAAAAAAAGAATAAATAATGATGAACGATAAATATTTTTGAAATACTTTCTTCTGTATTGTTACAATTATTAACACTGAATCCAATGTTTAGATGCTGAGAGTGTATTTGAGTGATATATTGAGTCAATTTGCGTAATATGAAGCTACTAAAGGCTTCTAAACTTTGAAAAAGAACGCATTTCCAACCAATTTAACAATGTTGTCTTATTAACATCTAACGCAATATTTTACGCACACTTGAAGCCAACTTTGAAAATTTCGTTTGTGACGAGAGGCATATTCGAAGTTGTTAAGTTCCATAAAAGGTTTAATATTTTATTCGCCTATTCTAAACCCTCAAAGACAAAAGATTTCTTTTATGGAGAATTTCGTTATAAATGTAAAGATAAAGTATTTAGCTTTGATGTTTAAAGAAAAAAAAATTACATAGAGACTATGTTAAAATTTTTGCCGAAATATTTCGATTTTTAAAGTCTTCTGAATACGTTTCGACTATTTTTAAAATGGCGTCTGTCTGTCTGTATGTAAGCGGCACCTTCAGTTTTTAAATGAAATTCCAAAAATACCAATACAAAACAGAAAAGCCGAAACCAGAAAGTTTATTTTATTTTAAAAATGTAGTCTATATCGTGTTTTACAGTACTTGGTGCGCAAATATTTTTTTTTTGTAAAATTAAAATTCCGAATAAAAAATTTGCAACGTTTCCACATGAAAGACGAAACTTTGACTGATTCACTTTCTGTTTTATGTATGAGAATTATTATATTAGTTAATTTTAATCGAGTTGTGATAATAATTATTATTACTCAGGGCCGGTGAAAGGTTATCCGGCGTCCCTAGGCAAAGACAATTTGGGCGCCCCCATAGGTATATTGTCTACTAAATGTGCGTATGTGTCTATATACAGGGTGATTCATAAATATTGCGAAAAACTACGGCTGGTAATTCCTTATCAAAAATTAAGTGGAAGCTTTCATATAATTTTTTTTTCCTGAAACCGTCTTCTTTCGGAAAGCAGGTTTTCATTTTAATTCTCAAATTTGGAGAAATGTAGAAAAATGACTTTTGGTAGATGTTTTTTACTTATTAAAAGGTTTTCTACAGTAATTTTTTTAATCACCTCCCACATTCATTGGGGGCTGAAAAGTGCGACCCTTGTTGGTTTTTTTATCAGAACTTTTTGGAGGGTTGAAATTTTGCATTTTTTTTTGAAAAATTGATTTATTTAGAAACTTTTTTTGTTCTTAATGGGTAGTTCTTGTAACTAGTGTCGTAACGAGAGCGTGGGAGAGAGGCGCCCGCCACGGGCCAAATAGGTTAGGGCGCAAAACGTAAAAAATAAAAATAAATAAATATATACATATAAAAGTTCCCTATTTTATATTGTATTTTTAAAAATATGCCTGGTGAGAAAGCTACTGATGATTCGTTTGCCACAAATGAAACTACATTACTAAAAACAAAAATGTGTGGAGTTTTATATCTAAAACCTATACAACTCAATGATAGATTTACTGCTTTACAAGAGTGTTCTAAATGGACACGCTTTAAAAATGATGTCGCTAGATGCTAGATGATCTCAAACGATGCGCAGCTGACCTGGCATTAAAATATAATAGACTTAGGCCTAGTTGCATAAAAGCTAAACCCGGGATTAACCCTGGGTTAATCCCTGGTCTTAGGCGTTAACCTAGAGTTAATCCCTAGTTTTAGGCGTTAACCCAGGGTTAATCCTGGGTTTAGCTTTTATGTAATCAGACCTTAGATGCTCCAGAATTTGTATGTGAAATTTAAAATATCAAGCAATGGAAATTTTTGAAAATTTAGGCGTTTGGACGCTTTTAAAATCTTGCAAAAAAAACTACGAACCCTTCATTACAAAACACGTATCCAAATCTTCCTGCGAACGTTCGTTTAGCAAATTGAAAATTTATAATCCTACCTTCGTTCTACTATTGGACAAAAGCGATTAACAAACAAATCTGTAATATCAATTGAAAAAGATATTGCAAAAACATTAAATTATGACGATATAGTAGAGGTGTTTGTAAATAAAAAAGCTAGAAAAATTACATCATAAAATATGTTGAACTTATTTATGTTTTTATTATCTTATTTTATATTATACCTATATCGTGTATTTCTTTAATTTATCTGTCATTAATCTACACATAATTAATTAAATAAGAAAGGCGTTACGACTTCTAATAAAATTTAATATTGTGTAAGGTTATTAAACGGCATTTTGATAGTTAATGTGACAATAATATCAAGTAAAACGATGTTTACCTGACTATTCCCCTCATGGTCATAGAAACCAATCACTTTAGTCAAATTTAGTCACGCCTTAATGTTTTGACCAATCACGTTCATTTTTAAGCGAAAAAAGCCCTAGGGCTTTTTTCACCTCCAAAATAGCGAAAACATGCCGTTGTCATGTCAATTATATCCTTAGCAACCTGGTTGTTTGTTTACAGATGTTTGACAGTTGTAAAATATATTTAAGATGAGCCGTTTTGGAATAACTTCCATAGAAGAAATACAAAAAACTGTTGCAAATATAACTCCCAAAAATACTGTTGCATCCAAAACGTCAATATGGAAACAATTTGAAAAATTTTGCAAGGAAAGGAGTTACGATTTAAATGCGCTACAGAGGTTAGTACGCTATCGAAAATGTTAACAAATAATAAACGAAAATTGTACCTAATTATTTTTGGTATCTTATTTGGGAAATAGTCTAATCAAATATATTTCGGAACATTATTTTGCAAGGAAAAATTTTAACTCAAGTTTGTTACTTATAGGTAACATCCCTCGACAAAATGAATGACAAAATCCCTCGCCTTCGGCTCAGGATTTTGTCATGTCTTTTGTCTCAGGATGTTACCAAAGTAACAAACTTTTGTCAATAATTTTACCGGCAAAATAATCTTCCCTTAATATATTATAACTGAAAATTCCCTTCACCTGTCAAATTTGCGTTTTCAACCAATCACTAATCTTAAATCTTTTAGAGACTACCAATAGGAGCAATATTACACGGTAATAATTTTACATTCCTCTGCCAGGAGTTGATCCTCCTGTCAAATTTGCGTTTTCGACCAATAACAAACTCAGATTTCCTTTAAACGGCCAATAAACATAATCATACACTGATAATTTACTTTTCGCAATTAACATATTTTCATGCGTTTATTGGTCGTTTCTAAGAAATCTGAGTTTTTGATTGGTGGAAAATATAAATTTGGAGAGGGAATAAGGTATTTAGGTCTTGATAATTTTTTGACAGATGTCGGCGACCAATAACGTTACTTTAATATAGATTAAACCACACCCCTGACACACCACTCTGACAGTACTTGTAAAATTTGACATAACAGATTATGTATGTACCTAAATACTATTTGGTTCATCAATTTTTATTAAAATATAATTCTTGAATTAAAAATTAGTTATAAATGATCTATTAATAATAACAATCGCAGTAAGTAGTAGGTATACTTTAATTTATCTAAATTAAACAACATTTTAATTTGACAGCTAGGTTAGGTGAAGGAAATTTGTTACGTTACTATTGTCCGATTGGGAGTTAGGTCCCATGAGCAGTAGTTCCGGCTTATTTTAGTAGCTCCAGTGTCTAGTATATTTTCACGCATGTCAATTGGTATTATCTACCGTTCACGCACTTCCGGTTATTGTCTGGTTTGGTGATACACCTGTGATTTGTGCAGGGTGAATATCCAGGGAAATATTGTAAATTTTGGTGGATCTCGACTTTTGTAGTCACGCGTACGGCGAATTTGGTCCAGCCAAATAAAACCGTTGGATTATTTAGCGGCACATAAAACAGGTAAATCTTTTCTTCAAGCCACGTGAAAATTGGAGGTTATCTTACATTTCGTTTCTTTTTAGGTGTTTACGTTTCGTACTTAAATTGGCTGATATTTCGTTTGTGTAACGTTTGGATGTACGTTTTGCTTTGAGCTGGAGGTTAAGCTCAGTCCTTTTCTCCAAGTTTCGTTTAACGTTGTGATCGGACGTTTGATACTCCGTTGAAGATTGGTTCCGTGGATGTTTATCTGTTAGTTTGGACTACGGACAGCAGTTCCGGCCCTCTTCTCTTTCATCGTGCCTTCGGCGGCTCATCGAAAGCTAAGCTTACATATTTAAGCCCCGACTAGCTACGTTCTTAATATTTTTATTATCTTACGTTAACTATTGTAGAGCCCTCAGCTCGTACTATAGTTAGTTCACTGTTTTGCTTTGGCGTTATGTATTAACGTTTAGTTCATTACGTTGTATTTTTGCTAGTGTCATTTATTGACGTTTAAATCAATTCTTATATTGTTGTTAACAGGACCTTACGTCCATGATACATCCTACGTTCTCAACAACCTTTGAGTGGCTTTGGTGTCACTAAATTCTTATTTGAAAGCTACGATTAATAAGTTAGAGACCGTTTTCGGTTTGCAAGGTATTTTTTATTTACGTTACCGCTTGGCGATTTTACTGCCACAGTTTTGATGGGTTGGAGAGCTCTTCCACTTTATTGACGTTGTGTTATCAGTCTTACATACAGGTATAAATATATGTTGGTGTTTTTTATATAGGTACTTGCAAACCCCGGAACAGGACCGATCTTATTTCGTCGTACATATTTTATTTAGGTTTAATTATAACGAAGGGTTTCTTCGTAGTGGCCTTCTAAGTCTGTTGAGGCGAGGACCATTTTATTGTCAAGTGCGTTCTATATTTTGTTTGTTATTTTCATTTTTGTGTTTGGTGTTATTAAAGGCATATACCGTTCAAGCCTACGAGTTCTTTTATTTCTTTCCTTAGGTTTTTTCGCTATTTTACCTTACAGAATAAATAGTGTGGCGCCCTTTTGATATCTACAAGTTTAGTTCTAATCTGGACCTACCCCCTTCTCGTCTGACTTAGCCGCGAGTCCGAATCACCCGTTCTTGTTGTACGAGTATAGGCTTTCTTTATTAAGTGGCCGATATTCGTGTAACAAAATTGACGCCCAACGTTAAGGGCCTTGTGTAACTAAACCTTATTGGCTGTGTATAACTGTACTTTACTCGTTTAGGGACTTGTTTGATAATTGCCTTTATTTTGAAAATTTTTCTGTTGTTATTTTTCTAGAATTTTATATCTTGCTACGTGTGTTGCATATATCTAGGCGTTCCTAATCCTATATGCATACATTTATTCTAGCTTCGTTACGATTCTTTAGGTTTTGACTTCTCTGCTGGACGTTTTCGTTGTTACTACCTGGGTTTTCGGGATTTCTGATATACAGGGTGGAACAACAATTTTGTACTTTTTTTTTTTTATTGGTTCTATAGATTCCTTAGGTGGTTTTATGCAATTTAGCACATTTTCTATATACAGAGCCAGTAAAAATTTTTGTCCAAATTTTCTTTTATCGCTTTTTAGGTTTTTGGAAGTCTTTTGCGACCAGACTTGATACGTAGGTACAGTTTCGGTCAAAAATTTAGTCCAAATAAGTTTTTTTCTCTTTTAGGCTATCTAGTTGCTTTTTCTTTCTTTTTGGGTTGTTTTCTTCTTTCTCGAAGGAAAGTTAATTACTTGTTATACTTTACTGATCTTGACTAGATACAATGGCACCGTCGTGCATTTGGAAAGATTTTATTGACTCTCTGAATCAAGTTGAGCTCGCGTATGAGTTAACGAGCCGTGGTTTTCCGTCCGCTACAGTAGCCGAGATGAGAAAGTCAGTTCGTGGCGTGCTTAAATTAGATTCAGAAAAATCGCTATCGCAAGTTGCCTATACTGTTGAGTTTAAAGACGATAGTGCAGCTATTACTAGAAATTTAATTGAGTTAGAATCGGCACTTCAAACTTTTGAAGGTGATACGAAATCTACGTGTTTCCGTCGAACATCGGCGCTGATGAAACATACTGATCGACGCCTTGAACTCGCTAACCCTACCACCGGCGAGATGAAAAGTCAACTTAACGCGCTTCGACTGCGTGCGCATGAGCTTAAATCAGATTTCGAAAACGCTTACAAACGCGCGTTACGTGATCAGACTGCAGCACCGACCACAAGTACTCCGCTTCGTAATGCGGTGACACATGTGTCAGATGACTCGTCCGACGAAGGCGATATTCTAGTTCCTCCGGTTTCTCAAATATGTTCTACACGGTTTGTTCCCGTCTCGAAATGGGGCATTACGTTTAGTGGACGAAGCGATGCTTCCGTTAGCTCTTTCTTGGAACGTGTTGAAGAACTAAGAATAGCGCGTAATGTTACTACCTCTCAATTATTTTTTTCGGCTATCGACCTGTTTGAAGGCGATGCTCTTCTATGGTATCGTTCGGTGCGTGAGGATATTCGCGATTGGACTTCTCTAGTCATTAATCTTCGTCAAGCATTTTTACCATCGGATTATGACGAGAGATTGAGACAAGAAATCTACAATCGCTTACAAGGATCTTCCGAACGCCCAACCTTATTTGTCGCTGCGATGCGTAATTTATTTCGCAGATTGACCTTCATTCCTTCTGAGTCTGAACAACTTCATCGTATTATCGGTAATCTACGTCCTAAATATTCGCAAAGCTTACTTTTCCAACAACCGACTACCTTTACTAAACTCGTTTCCTTGTTACGCACGTTAGAGGATGCAGAGATTCGGAATCGACGTTTTGAACCTCGATCTGGATCCGAACCTTTGCTGGAACCTGACTTAGCGTGTGCGCAACGATCTTCTCGCCAACGTGTCGATAAAGTTGATGTTCCTTCTTCTCTTGAACGTACTAAACCTGTCGCGTCTCTTTCTACCTCGACTACGGTATGTTCAAAGACTGTTCCTGTTTCTTCTTCTAAACCTCTCGCTTCCATGACGTGCTGGAATTGTGGGAAAACCGGTCATGTTTCTCCTTCTTGTCCCCAACCCCAGAAACGTCATTGTTATAAGTGTGGCCAACCGAACCACACTACTCGGACTTGTCCGAAATGTAACAGTAATAAGCCTTCGGAAAACTAACTTGTGAGTCGTCGACCCGAGTGACTGACTCACCTTTCTCTTCTAGTACTGCAATCTCGGATTCCTTTTCTGACTTAGACATTCGATCTAAATTCGCTTTAGATTTTCTTTTAGCTTCTTCTGAGGGTGACGAACGCCCTTATTTATCTGTAGAGATTTTTGGGAAAACTTTTCTAGGTCTATTAGACTCTGGTGCTTCCCGTACTATACTTGGTCGTTCCGGTTGGGACGTACTCAAGTCTTTTGATTTAACTTTGTTGCCTTCTTCGATTCCTGAGTGTACTGTCGCTAATGGCGTATCCTGTTCCGTTTTGGGATTACTTTGTGTTCCTGTAGTAGTAGAGAAACGCGTTGTCCTGACAGAAATTCTAGTTATACCTTCGCTACCTCATTCTCTTATCTTAGGTGTTGACTTTTGGAAGAAATTGGGAATCATTCCCAATATCCGTAATGGAGGATGGACGTTTAGCGATGGGAAAGAGCTAGAAATTGCTTCCATTACTGACCATAGTCACTTGGACTCAAGGCAGATGTCTCTTCTTTCTTCGTTGCTTAGGGATATCTTTTCTGTTATGAAACCGACTTTAGGATGCACGAACCTTGTTGAACACGAAATTCGTACTACCGCTGAACCCATCAAACAGCGTTACTACCCTATCTCCCCAGCACTACAAAAGTTTGTGGATGCTGAAATGAACGCCATGCTGGAGCAAGGTGTTATCGAACCATCACAGTCACCGTGGGCGTCACCCATTGTGCTTGTCAAAAAGAAAGATAGTACTTATAGGTTCTGTGTGGACTATCGCAAGGTAAACAAAGTCACTGAACGTGATGCGTATCCTCTTCCATATATATCTAATATTCTAGATCGTCTACGTGACGCTAAGTTTCTTTCTAGCTTGGATATTAAAACTGCTTACTGGCAGATTCCTGTTAAAGCTGAGTCTAGACCTATTACTGCCTTTACTGTACCAAATAGAGGTTTATTTCAGTTCCGACGCCTTCCCTTTGGGTTACATAATTCTCCAGCCACCTGGCAACGGCTGATCGACCGCGTTATCGGCGCAGACCTAGAACCTCATGTCTTTGTCTATCTCGATGATATTGTCATAGTCACTAATGACTTTGATAAGCACTTGGACGTCCTTCGGGAAGTCTTCAAACGACTTATGGACGCTGGTCTTACTGTTCGTCGAGATAAATGTCACTTTTGCCGTCCCGAATTACGCTATCTCGGTTATGTTGTCGATAAACAGGGTTTACATGTGGACCCAGAAAAGGTTTCTGCTATTCTTAACTTACCTATTCCTACTTCCGTTACTGAAGTACGTCGTGTCCTAGGAATGGCATCGTGGTACCGACGTTTTATTCCTAATTTCTCTACCGTTGTGTCTCCTATTACTTCTCTTACTAAAAAGAATGCTAACTTTCTTTGGAGTGACGAATGTCAACTAGCTTTTACGGCCATTAAGGAAGCTCTTATTGCTGCTCCAATTCTTAGCTGTCCTGATTTTAACAAGGAGTTTACTATTCAGACTGATGCCTCAGATTATGGTGTAGGTGCTATCTTGACCCAAACGCATGATGACGGCGAACATGCAGTTAGTTATATTAGCTGTTCGTTGCAGAAAGCAGCGCGTAATTATAGCACCACGGAAAAAGAATGTCTCGCAGTCGTATGGGCCATAGAAAAATTCCGACCATATATCGAAGGTGCTCACTTTACTGTGGTCACTGACCACCACTCCTTGATTTGGCTTAATAATCTTAAGGATCCTTCTGGACGCCTTGCTCGGTGGAGCGTACGACTACAGCAGTACGACTTCACAATAGTCCATCGCAAGGGCAAAGACCATGTCGTTCCAGATACTTTGTCTCGTTCTGTTCCTAAACTTGATGTCGTGGAACCTGTCATTATTCCTTCTCCACTTCAGACTTCTGATGAGTGGTATTGTCGCTTACGTACCTCTATCGAAACCAACCCGGATAAATATCCCGTTTGGCGTGTCGACAATGGTAAGATCTTTAAGTATACTTCTCCTCGTATTCGTGGGCTCGATCCGGAATGCGATAACTGGAAGTTTGTTGTTCCTACGGAACTTCGTCGAGATCTCATCAATGAGAACCATGACTTACCAACTGCCGGTCACGCTGGTGTGTTCAAAACGTTTGAGCGTTTGGCCACACGTTACTATTGGCCTAAAATGAGATCCTCTGTTGCTAGATATGTCCGGAGATGTGCAGTTTGTGCCGCACATAAGGTAGAACAGAAGAAACCTTATGGTTTTATGGTACCTCGTGCTAAACCTTCTCGTCCTTGGCAGTTCCTCTGCATCGATATTGTAGGACCTCTTCCTCGTTCGCCTAAAGGCTATACCTTTATTCTTGTTGTCGCTGATTGCTTTACTAAATACTCTTGCTTCTTTCCTCTTCGTCGTGCTACAGCTGCTACGGTTTGTCGCGCTGTAGAAGATGAAATTTTTTTAGTTTATGGTACACCGCAGTACATTATCTGTGATAATGGTGTACAATTTCGTAGTAGAGAGTTTGGCTCTCTATGTGAAAGCTATCGCTGTAAAATTCTATTCAATGCTCCTTACCATCCGCAAGCTAATCCTGCAGAACGCATTAACCGCGTACTAAAAACTATGCTTTCTTCGTATGTTGCGGATAACCACCGAAAGTGGGATTCGCTATTGCCAAAAGTTGCGTGTGCTATTCGCACGTCCAAACATGAAGTAATTGGTCACTCTCCTTTCTTTGCTAACTTCGGACGTGAGCACCATCTATATGGAGATCACATGGGACGACCACCCGATCTCAATGAACCGATCGAAGACCCTGATCGTACTGTTGACGAACCTGGCTTACGAACGAAAGGCATAGAACAACTTCGTTTGGATATCAAGGATCGATTGAACAAGGCTTACGAACAAGCTAGCCGACGTTACAATCTTCGTCGACGCCCAGTTGAGTTTGCTGTAAACTCACTTGTGTGGCGCAGGAACTTTGCTTTATCCAACGCCGCTGCTTACATCAACGCCAAACTCGCTGCGAAATTTATTGGTCCCTTTACTGTTTTGAAACGTGTGTCTCCTTGGACTTACCAGTTAGCTGACGAGTCTGGTAAAGACGTAGGCACCTGGCATGTTCAAGATATGAAGCCTTATCTCGCTGAAGACTAATACGACATTTCTCTGTTACTTGTTGGTTCACTTTCTCTTTACTTAGTTGCTTTCCCTACTGGGATTTTCTTTGGACTGACAGTTTCTATGTTCGTATTTGTCGATGTCTCGGCTTCACCATTCGACGTTTCGTAACTTTCTGTTCTTCTTCTTTCTCTCCTTCTTGGTTCAGGATGAAGAATTGACCAAGGGTGCGTGGTTACCAGGGGTAAAAGCCCCCTAAACACCCGCTTTCTCTCCTTCTTGGTTCAGGATGAAGAATTGGCCAAGGGTGCGTGGTTACCAGGGGTAAAAGCCCCCTAAACACCCGCTTTCTCTCCTTCTTGGTTCAGGATGAAGAATTGGCCAAGGGTGCGTGGTTACCAGGGGTAAAAGCCCCCTAAACACTCGCTTTGTTTTTCTTTTGTCGTTCTTTGGAACTTTCTTCTTTCTGGAAATGACTGATGATGGATAGATGCGAACATGACGACAAGCGATCAGTTCTCGGTACCCTGACTCTTTGGACTCAGACCGAGCCGCCTCTGTCAGAGTAGATGAGTGACGGATGACTGCTGTCTTTTGGTTTTACTGTGTGATCTCTCCTGGACAGGTGGATCACGACAGCGCTTTTCTTCGCCCAAAGTCCGTGATATATTTCTTACCAGTTCCGAGGATAAACCGATTGGTTTATACCTCTTTAGTTTCAGTTCGGTGTCCTTATCGGCGCTGTGTTAGTAGGTTAAGTTGTTTTCTCTTTTGTTCCGATTTCGCTTAAATTTTCGAGGATAAGCCGATAGCTTTATACCTCTTTAGTTTCAGTTCGGTGTCCTTATCGGCGCTGTATTAGTAGGTTAAGCTGTTTTCTCTTTTGTTCCGATTTCGCTTGAATAAGCTTTCAAGTGTAGTTGGTGGCGCTTGGTCTCCACTTGTTGTGTGGGATGACATAGATGGCCACGACGCGACGAAGATCTTGAGCGAGGAATCCTTGTCCCCCCTGCTCCCAACAAGCGTGTAGCGTGGAAGGTGTGCCGACTCACACTAGGGTTTTCAAGTGAAGTTGCGGTTTTCTTTGGTTTTCTCTTGGACCTTTCGGTTCTTTCTTTTGATTTCTTTGTATTACTACTTTTCTTTTAGGAAAGAATTTTTTTTTTCCTTTTTCTTCATTTTTCCTTCTAGTAAGGGGGGGATTTGTTACGTTACTATTGTCCGATTGGGAGTTAGGTCCCATGAGCAGTAGTTCCGGCTTATTTTAGTAGCTCCAGTGTCTAGTATATTTTCACGCATGTCAATTGGTATTATCTACCGTTCACGCACTTCCGGTTATTGTCTGGTTTGGTGATACACCTGTGATTTGTGCAGGGTGAATATCCAGGGAAATATTGTAAATTTTGGTGGATCTCGACTTTTGTAGTCACGCGTACGGCGAATTTGGTCCAGCCAAATAAAACCGTTGGATTATTTAGCGGCACATAAAACAGGTAAATCTTTTCTTCAAGCCACGTGAAAATTGGAGGTTATCTTACATTTCGTTTCTTTTTAGGTGTTTACGTTTCGTACTTAAATTGGCTGATATTTCGTTTGTGTAACGTTTGGATGTACGTTTTGCTTTGAGCTGGAGGTTAAGCTCAGTCCTTTTCTCCAAGTTTCGTTTAACGTTGTGATCGGACGTTTGATACTCCGTTGAAGATTGGTTCCGTGGATGTTTATCTGTTAGTTTGGACTACGGACAGCAGTTCCGGCCCTCTTCTCTTTCATCGTGCCTTCGGCGGCTCATCGAAAGCTAAGCTTACATATTTAAGCCCCGACTAGCTACGTTCTTAATATTTTTATTATCTTACGTTAACTATTGTAGAGCCCTCAGCTCGTACTATAGTTAGTTCACTGTTTTGCTTTGGCGTTATGTATTAACGTTTAGTTCATTACGTTGTATTTTTGCTAGTGTCATTTATTGACGTTTAAATCAATTCTTATATTGTTGTTAACAGGACCTTACGTCCATGATACATCCTACGTTCTCAACAACCTTTGAGTGGCTTTGGTGTCACTAAATTCTTATTTGAAAGCTACGATTAATAAGTTAGAGACCGTTTTCGGTTTGCAAGGTATTTTTTATTTACGTTACCGCTTGGCGATTTTACTGCCACAGTTTTGATGGGTTGGAGAGCTCTTCCACTTTATTGACGTTGTGTTATCAGTCTTACATACAGGTATAAATATATGTTGGTGTTTTTTATATAGGTACTTGCAAACCCCGGAACAGGACCGATCTTATTTCGTCGTACATATTTTATTTAGGTTTAATTATAACGAAGGGTTTCTTCGTAGTGGCCTTCTAAGTCTGTTGAGGCGAGGACCATTTTATTGTCAAGTGCGTTCTATATTTTGTTTGTTATTTTCATTTTTGTGTTTGGTGTTATTAAAGGCATATACCGTTCAAGCCTACGAGTTCTTTTATTTCTTTCCTTAGGTTTTTTCGCTATTTTACCTTACAGAATAAATAGTGTGGCGCCCTTTTGATATCTACAAGTTTAGTTCTAATCTGGACCTACCCCCTTCTCGTCTGACTTAGCCGCGAGTCCGAATCACCCGTTCTTGTTGTACGAGTATAGGCTTTCTTTATTAAGTGGCCGATATTCGTGTAACAAATTTTCTGACAAAATATAACTCGTGCATTGCAAATAATCTATAATTTTTGACAAATCTTCACTCATGCAAGTTCACTCAACTTGCATTCGGGCATATTTACCAAAAATTATCGATAATTTTCAATGCACTTGTTATATTACTACTGAAAATTAGGCAAACATTTTTTAATAAAGGACAATTTCCACTTAATTAAAATGTAAGAGTGTGTGTGTTCTACACATTGTAGAACATTTTTCACATGTGCATACACATATTTGACGATCCATTCATTTTGTAGTCACATTTATCGGCTAAATACAGCATTGGGGATTATTAATAAAGTGTTGAGGGCTTTATTATTTTGACGCACTTTCCTTCGCATTTTAATGAAATTTAATACTACTTTACAAAGTTGGTTATATACTATTTACGCTAAGTTTAATATGAATACATTTTCAGTAAAATGTTTTATAATTGTGTTAGCGCAGCGATGCAAGGGATGCCGCTTTAGCTGTTGGCCAGTGGCGGATCTTGATTTTGTGGGGCCCCAGGCGCAACCTGATCTGGAGGCCCCCTATTAAGATGGTTCACTAAAATGAACAATGCAGAAAAATCATAACGTTTTTTATTTTTAGAACCAACAAAACATAAACACAAAAATCAAATACGGAAACAAAAAAATATTCTCAGGTACCAGAAAAAAAATCACATTCCTATTTAAAAGAAAAAATCCCATCTCAGGTAAAAAAATCACAGTAAAATTCTGCATCATACAGTACAGGTGGTCCAAATTCGATGGGACTACAATGGGTATCTCGCTTAATAGTCAAGATAGAGAAACGGTTACATTACTAAAAATGTGCAGTTGTTTTAGAACAAACTCAGAACAGTTTTCAAAACTATTCTATCATTTCCAGTTTTTGAATTATTAATGAAAAACTGTTTTTTTGTTATATTTATAATGTGTCATATCTCCCTTATTGTTTTAAATATCGAAAAAGTTTATAAAGATTATTTTTAGATATTTTTATGTAGATTTTGATAGTAGGTTCTAAAAAAAAAATTTACGCTCGCCGTTTATTTTCAATAATACGCAAGTTACAAAGGTTTTTAAAATTTTTTAAAGATGAGAAACAAAAAGCAGGTTGTGAAAACAAAGGAAAATCGGAAAAGATAGAATATATTTGACAACAATTCTGAGTTTGTCCCAAAAAACTGCAAATTTTTGGTACATTAACCGTTTCTCTATCTTGACTATTAAGCGAGATGCCAATGTAATCCCATCGAATTTGGACCACCCTGTACAGTACATCGGCTTGCAGTGCACTGTAATCAGATGCAAGCAGGGTTGCAAGTTTTGGCGATTTGGAACCAAATTGGCTATCATTTTTGTTTAATTTAACATGTTTTTTTTTAAATTGGCAATGGCTATAACACAATACCCACTATGAAAATAGGTTTTAGAAGATATTACAATTTGCCTACAATTATTATTTTATAATTCTCATATTAACAGACAATAAAAATTTAATTTTGGTTTTTGAGGATGACGAACCCAACGATTCTGAGGCCCCTTTTTGCCGAGGCCCGAGGCGCGCGCCTCATGCGCCTGTGCGGTAATCCGCCACTGCTGTTGGCTTAAGAATCACAAACACAAAGTGCAACAATAATTTCCTGATAATTTATTTAGAAGGATTTTCTTTTAAATCTTCCCTTAAACGACTTAAAATTAAATTAAAAGCTTTGCACATTTTGGAAAGTTCTCTTGACGCAAAGCCATAGGCTTATTTACAAACGGAACTTACTAAGCTGCAGACACTTTGAAATATGAACCTCCCTCGGTGATGGAGAGAAATTCATCTTAAAGCATAATAAACATTTTTCCTTAAATTGATAAAAATGGAATATGTTACAGAGCTATACAAAGAGAATAAACGCAAGACAAAGCACGTTATTATACAGTTTCATGAAAAATCAATCCCATAAGGACAACACAGAAGATGTCCTAGACTAGTTCAACGTGTATTATCTAGAGGTGACATCAAGAGATTAATAATTTGATATTGTATAACGTTCATCTCTTACTCCTTACTGTATATGGTAAAGGGTTCTCGTTTTTCGAGGGCCACTATGGGAATCTCGTAACAGTAAGAGTTACGACTTCGGTTAAATTAGGGAAAAGTTGTATATTCAGTTGCCTAATAATTTGACGCAAATAGAACTTATCCAGTATTTTCAGCTTTTGAGATATAGGGGAAAAAATAAAAAAGTAGATTCTTGTTTTTTGCCCTTAACTTTTTCAGTTGATGTCGAATTTCACTTCTGTTAAAAGTTTTGCATGGTCACTTTTTACAAGGGATCAAACTTCCCTATTATATTTTCCATGCGACGTTTCGCCTTTTTTAAATCATCATCAAGTAATTTTGTTCTTATAGACGTTATATCTGATTTTAACGCCAATTTGTAGAGCATTTTATTCTGAATTCGACAATGTACAACACTTGGCACTTCTTTAAAACAATTGTTGTTAAAAATGGCAAAAAAAATATTTTATTTTGAAAAATTCCTAATCGGCATGGTAAATAATTGTCTTTGTCCCTTTTTTCTTGGAAGCAGGTTAGTAAATTTGTAGATTTTTTTACGCACTGTTAAATGTAAACATTCATTTGTTTCAATATTGTTTAAATTCTTAGATAAATTAAAACTTGCATTTTTTAAAATGAAAACCATAGTTGGTTATGACCTCTTTTTAATAATACATATAAGGTTTAATGTATTTATTTTGATATTTAGGCTCAAAATAAATAATATCCAACAAAATTTACCTCTTAAGCTGAAGAGTGCCATGAATCTAAACAATATTTAAACAAATGAATGTTTTCATTTAACAGTGCGTAAAAAAATCTACAACTTTTTCCCCAAAAATATTTTTGTACCATAAAGTATAACTAAGTTATTAACGATTTTTAAAAACTGCCCATTTTGATTTTTGTTTATTGTCTAGCGTGCCATGAAACTTTTTTAAAACATTAAAGCATCAAGGAATAGGTCTCAGAAAGGGCAACAATTTGTCTTTCTTTGTAGCTCTTTTACGAGATCCCAATAGTGGCCCTTCTGTGTGGACCACCCTGTATATATATATAAATAAAAATTAATTGTTTTGTGAGAAAAATTTTAAACCAAATATTTTTACCAATATTTTTTAATTGAAATGCAATTTTTAGCAATTTAAAATCAATATTTTAAATTTCTCTCTTGCATAAAAGATAAACATATTTCTGAAATAGTATTTACTAATAATTAAAAAAGAATTAAACACAATAGTATTATTTAAACAGCAATTATATTTAAACAAGCTCAGTCGAAAATAGCTTAAACACAAAAACATATTTAAATAATTGTGTAATGCATCTTAAGGAATACGTTGCTTAACAAATCGTCATCATTTAAAATAATAAGAACACGAATCTAATAAAAAATATTCTGAAATTGTTTGTAGATACTAATAAAAATGCAAAAAATGTGAGGAAAGATATTCATTATTACATTACATTAACCTAAACGTGAAACAATACACCTTACAATTCGAATCTTTTCTTGATAGTTAGGTGCAGAGCTGGGCAAAGCACCGACCCTAAGTGCTTGAAGCACCGAGCATTCAAGCACTTTTGTAAGTGCTTGATCTAATTAAGCAGTAAGTACTTTGGATTTTAAAAATGCTGAAAAGCATCAAGCACTGACCAAAGTGCTTAAAAAAATTAAGCAGCAAGCATTGAGCATTTGGGAACTGCTTAAGAGAAATTTAAAATTTAAACAGTTTTCCATGATGTAGCATACATAAATACTATGCAGTAAGCATACATAAAATTAAAACTTTTATTTATACCCTCCCTAGATAATACGAGTAGTTATACCTATAATATATGTATAGAGAATAAATAATATAGGCTATTAGATTATGTAATCAGTTAGTACCTACTAGGGTTTCTCATATTCGACCATTTTGCTTGTCCCAGGATTCCGGGAAGAAATCGACCTTTGTCCCGGGATTTCCCGGGATCCCGGGATGTAATAAAGTATGTCAATATTTTTAAATAAATGACAAAAAAAATAAGGGAGCGGTTTATTACTTAAAAACAACTCCAAGTCATATATGTGATACATTTTGCTTCACGATTATCATAAATAATTAAATAATATTGGTGAGAGAAACATACATTTGAGAAATATAACCTTTCTATCGCAGTTTCATATTTATGAACACAATAATATAATTTTTACAATGAATTTTTGTAATGTGATTTAAGAAAACAATGGTGATCTGTGCTTCGGTAAATTAGTGTTTTTCTTGATTTATTAACAAAAATGTTTGCTGCATAAAATGTTCTCTCAGTCTCTATTTAGGTGAAATTGTATTGATAGCATCTAGCACCAGAGACATCGTTTTTATCAAAAATAATTCATTTTTAATCTATTTTGCATCGAATTACTAGGATACACAAAAATAAAACTGTAAAAGTATATTGAAGATATTAATTTTGTCATGGAGATCGGGCTTAGTTACGCCATACTAAAAGAAGAAATACAAAAGAGAAAAATTATTTTGAAATAATTTTCCATAATTTACTGTTAGTAAAGATATTTATATATTATATTCTGATAGGTTATGATAGTATTACAAAGATCTTAGCACAAAATAAACGAAAATAGCACTTTTTTTAAAATCCCGGGAATTCCCGGGACAAAAAGCATTTCCCGGGAAAGATAAAATAGCTTAAAATAGCTTAAAATGGACCAGGATCCCGGGATCCCGGAAGAAACCCTAGTACCTACTCCCATTATATTAAACATTGTATCTAATTTTGGATGGAAGCATGCAAGATTAAAAATTAATAAACATCGATGGTGTGTCTTATTTACTATTTGAGAAAAATGAATACCGCAACAATAAAATTTTTGAGTTGTAGGTGTAGGATATTAAAATAAATTCCTCATATTAAAACACAACGAACATAATCATTTATTAACAATAATAAATTAACACGGGTAGAGTTTAGAGTAGAGATCAAAAAAACAAAATATCACGTTCCGTTTTAAAAAATTGCAAAACATAAGGCTGTTTTGCATTTACTTAAATAAGTAGGTATTACTAGAAATTTTAGTGCCTGAACCTATGCATATAATGCTTGCTAGATACTAATGTCAACATTGACGGTCTAAATTTTCGAATTTACTTTTAAAAGTACCAGATTTTCAAAATTATCATCTGAAAGTACATGCCTGTTAGGTGCATTTATTATACTTGCGAAAGAAAATAATCGCTCAACAGAAGCACTTGATGGCAGAGGAGTATTGTATCTCAAAAATAATTTTTTCACTGTAGGGAAGTTATGTCCCAGTCCGTTCTAGGATCTTTGGTATACTGAGCTAATTCTAACTCTATCGTTGTTTTTTGTTCATGGATAGAAATGGCTAATAGATTTTCACGGGTTGAATTCATAAAATCTGTTTCATTAAAATCAAAAATGAGCGCGGTAAAAATAAAAATGCTTATTAAGTCTTCTAAAGTGCTTAATAAGTAGCAAGTGTTCATGAAAGTGCTTGGTGCTCTAAGCATCGAGCATCTGTTTTAGAAAGTGCTCCAAGCATTGTGCTCGAAGCATTAAAAGTGCTTAAAAAATTATTGCAAGTAGTAAGCATTCAAGCATTGCCCAGCTCTGGTTAGGTGTGACATTTATATCATATTTGCAAAGTTATGACTTACTAGTATAGTTTGTTAGAACTTGTAAAATTAGTTTTTGCTGCCAAAATGTGTTATAAACTTATAGAGGGACATAGTTTGTGATGTATGGGGAGAATGTAACACAATTTTAAATAAAACTTTGATGTTAGTAGTTTAGATAGAAAAGAAACTCGATCCAAGATGATCTGCGGATGAAATAATAGATATATGTACATAAGCAAAAGATAGAAACTTTAATTTTAAAAGATTGCCACATAAAAATATCTAACAGGTGTAATAAGGGAGGATTTTAAAGTTGTTTACACCTGACAAGGGAGAGTCACGATACGTTGTCGTTAGAATCTGATCAAGGCTGTGTTTATTGCATCAAGGACATCAAAACTAAATGTTTCCCAGAGTTATACGTACCACTGGCCATTTTCTTCGGAAAAATAGGGGAAACACAGAAAAATTGGTATAAAAAGGTCATTTTTGCGATCGCGTCGGCCATGAAACCGTCAGAGACAAAATCGAAATTCTTCTATTTACCAATGCGCGCATCCTTTGCAAGTAAAATCGTGCAAAGTTTTTGAAAAAATCTTGAACGGTTCCGGAGAAAAACGTCAAAAACCAAACCCCTGCATAAGCGCTATGATTTGAGAAGTTATGGTATATCTGTATAACTACAGGGTTGCGCAAAAGTATGGAACTATCAAGAATACTATTGCAGATGTAACAATGAAATGTTTATCTGAGCGTTACGATATTTTTCGGCTGCAATGAAAATATATATAAGGTTGCAATACGATTTCCGGTTCAACCGGAAACGGGCTCAAACTGAAATTTTAAATATAACACTGTATATTTTTACATTTTTGGATTCCTCTTTAAATTTATTTTAAAAAATGTATCAGGTTATATGCGTCTAAAGTCAACCGTTGTCGTAAAATTTACATTTTTATGAAACTTTTGAGCGAAACCGAACTTTAAATTTTTTTTTTAACATTTAATTTATTTAAAAAGGCAGTAGAATTTTGTTTAAAAACTAGATTGACTATAGATTAATTAACAATTTACATTTTAAAAATATTATACAGTGTGTTTTTTCCGCTTGGTCAAACTTGTGAAACTTTAAACATCGATAACTCAATTTTTTAAATACCACACCCTATTTGTTTTTAAATAGTCTTGTAGCAAATTTAATCGTCTTTCAAAAACATTCACTTGGTTTTATACCTAAAACTGATATTTTTCGAGATATCGCCATTTTATTGTAAATTATTCGGTCAGTGTAATATTTTCGAGTAGGCTATACAGGGTGAGTCATTAGTGGCGGATCGGTCGATTGTGGCTAAACGGTTTGAGATAAAAAGTTGATTCAAACGGCAGTTCATACAGTTTTTTCTTCCGAACACGTTAAAAATATTTTTAAATATACAGGGTGAGTCACCTCTTTGGAACCAATAGCAACTTTTATATTTCAAATACAACACCCCATTTTTTATTTCATATTCTTGACCGCCTTCATTTTAGCTTTACATCGATATAAAATAGTACAGGTTTTTATGCGGCCTTGTCACTAAAAAAAAATAATTTTCAAAATATTTCAAGGTTTTAAGTCTTTATTAAAAAAATTCTCCTGAAGCCATTTTTCGAAGCACAGAGTTGTTATTTGGTAAGGACATGCATAAAACATTGCTCTATTAGCTCGATACGAAAAAGTTTGAATCACGCATACAGGGTGTTCATAAATAGGTGGCAACTTTTCTGATTTTCAAATGCTCGTAATTCAATTTTTTCAAATGCAAACCCCTGTATTTTCTTATGTCATTGAATTTGTCTTTAAGAGAGCTTCATTTTTTGTTAAGTATGTCCTTTACCCAAAACTCGTACTTTTCGAGATATTCGACTTTTTTTTCTCTAATCGTTATTAAAGCAAATAGGATGCCGTGGAAATCGAAAAAGCTGACTGTTCACTTCACTATTTGACATGGTTTATTCACTGTTTCGTGTATTTAATTACTAATAGTAGGTAGATACTTAGTATTGTGGATTCATTTATAATCAATAAATAAATTGGCAATCAAATCAATTTTATTATTGTTATGAACTTTACTAGTGTTTCTAAAACTTAAAGGTAGCGCGAAGAAATATGGAAAATGAAAGAAAAATTATTTGTTGAAACCACAAAAAAAAAATTAAATAAATTTTGTAAATAAAATAATAGAACATAAAAAAATCATTGCTACATGAAATTGAATAAACTAGTTAGCCTATAAGTGCATATTAATCAAAATGTGCGTAAATCCTTGCCGCCAGCAAAGGATTTCTTTCGCCTTCTTTCAAGCAATAAACCATATCAATTTGCTCTTGTAAACTGAAATTAATTGTGGAAATGCTATAATTCAAGGATTAAATGACAAGTTTTTGATGTTAGTGAAGTGAACAGTCAGCTTTTTCGATTTCCACGGCATCCTATTTGCTTTAATAACGATTAGAGAAAAAAAAGTCGAATATCTCGAAAAGTACGAGTTTTGGGTATAGGACATACTTAACGAAAAATGAAGCTCTCTTAAAGACAAATTCGATGACATAAGAAAATACAGGGGTTTGCATTTGAAAAAATTGAATTACGAGCATTTGAAAATCAGAAAAGTTGCCACCTATTTATGAACACCCTGTATGCGTGATTCAAACTTTTTCGTATCGAGCTAATAGAGCAATGTTTTATGCATGTCCTTACCAAATTACAACTCTGTGCTTCGAAAAATGGCTTCAGGAGAATTTTTTTAATAAAGACTTAAAACCTTGAAATATTTTGAAAATTATTTTTTTTTAGTGACAAGGCCGCATAAAAACCTGTACTATTTTATATCGATGTAAAGATAAAATGAAGGCGGTCAAGAATATGAAATAAAAAATGGGGTGTTGTATTTGAAATATAAAAGTTGCTATTGGTTCCAGAGAGGTGACTCACCCTGTATATTTAAAAATATTTTTATCGTGTTCGGAAGAAAAAACTGTATGGACTGCCGATTGAATCAACTTCTTATCTCAAACCGTTTAGCCACAATCGACCGATCCGCCACTAATGACTCACCCTGTATAGGTAGACAGCGGTAATTTTGAATCAATTGAAAGGTAAAAACAAGAAACATTTAGAATTCGTCTCTAACGGTTTCATGGCCAACGTGATCATGAAAATTACTTTTATTAGTCAGTTTTTCCCCTATTTTTCCGAAGGAAATGGCCAGTGGCACGTATAACTCTGCAAAACATTTAGTTTTGATGTTCTTGATGCAATAAACATAGCCTTAATCAAATTTTAGCGACACCGTATCGACCTTTCCTGGTAAGCATTTGTTTAATTAAAGAAAGAAACTGCTCATAAAAACCAAAACTTCTTAATAAAAATCGCAACCTTTAAATCAATCAAAATAGCCTGTGAAAATATTATGCAACTGTTGAAAGTAATAAAAAGTTATTAAGGACTTCTACAAACCTTAAGCAATGAAAATCTCATGCAGGAAGTAAACAAAGACACGAATTAAAGAATAGAATGAAAATCGAATAATATGGAATTTTGCGAACTTTTAAATGTTGTATTTTAAAAAAAGAAAAAAATGAAAATGAAAATGTTTAAATCTAACGTCTCAAAAGAATTAAATATTTGTGAAACATAACATACTCAAAAAAATGCACGAGTATCTAAATATTTTGTAAACATTTTAAATAAGCAAGTTTCGGGGCCGAGGACTTTCTAATAGGACAACCTGAACGTATAAAGAAATACTTGGCATTAAAAAAATGCCTACTTTACACGATCTAAGTACGGAGACGCTTAATGTTAGAGACGTGTCCACATATTTTATATAAATGTTTGTAATTATTCCATTATGTGGCAATTCAACGGTAAGCTAATATAAGATTTATACTGACACAAAACCGTTGAGTTTTAATTTATGTCTTTTTAAGACTTCACTTGTTTAATTTTACGACATAACACTATAAAATATCTTCCAGGATATATGATTAATAAAAACTTTATGACACGATATTCTATGAAATAACGCCAAGTTACAGAATTACTAATCAATAATGCAATAAAGACGTATACAATGCAGTTAGTCTAGTATTACCGGTTTATATAACAAATAATTTGTTAGGAAGTCAAAAGCAGAAATTGTAATTATTATTTGACAACTAGTTAGTTGCACTAGTTGAGTTCAGTTTCCAGTAATAATTAATATCTGTAACTTGTAATCGTCCTCTAGGTAGTTTATATAACCAATAAAGGTCTCATGAATATAATTGCCAACGTACAGGGTGAACTAGTGTTTGTATCTCAGTTATTATAGTTGTCAAAACTCTGTTGACTTGGGTTGCTACCATTCGTGTAACAACATTTATAACAGCTGTATACTTACTTTACTACAGGCGAAAATAAAAGATTAACGATTTAGAAATTTGTTGATAAATTTGTACCTATTTATGAAAAATTAAAAAAACTGATAGAAGATTTTTAATTGTACTTTTGGGTAGTATGTGGTCTGTGGTGTAATATATCCCAGCTAAAACGCACAATTCGATAGCTCCAGTGGCGGATTTATGATTTTGCCGCTTGTAGGCTAAGAACTTTTTGTCGCCCTATAAAATTTTATATACAGCGTCATTCAAAAAGTCTGCAACAAATGAAACATTTTTTAAATGTAAATTTCTCAGAAAATTTTATTTTTGATGAAAGTTGGTGCATGATCTTAAACTAACTTTAAGGAAAACAAAAATTCAATAAAATAACAAGAGTAAAGTGCCCTTATTTGAAGAGTTACAAATAAAGTTTATGGAAACAGTTGATTAGAATTCAAAAATAAGGCCAACTATGAAAATTTAACGTTAAATATCCAATTTTTATATTTGAAGTAATTTTAACATTCAAAAAGTCAGCAACAAATGGAAAAGTTTTTTATTATTCATATCTCAGAAAATTTTATCTTTAAGAAAATTTGGTGCATAACCTGAAACTAATTTTAAAATATAAAAAGGTTTAATAAAAAATCATATGACACTAGATTTTAGCGAGTTTAGAAATATTCGTAAGAGTAGAGTGCCTTATTTTAAGAGCTTTGAATAAATTTTAGAGGAAAAAATGTTTAGAATTTAAAAACCGTTTACCTTAAATATTTTTTTCAACCCTTAAAATAAGAGAACTTTACTCTTGCGAATATTTCTAAAATCGCTAAAATCTGGTGTCATGAATTTTTATTTACCTTTTTTCATCTTAAAGTTAGTTTCAGGTTATGCACCAAATTTTCTGAAGGAACAAATTTTAAAAAATCGTTAATAACTAGTGCCGCCCGGGGCGATCCCTGATCCCCTTTACACGTCAACAGTTGACAACAAAAAGTGTTTTTGTCGTACAATAATACAACAAAGTGCCGCCCCTAAAAAAGGACCGTTCGGGACAGTATTTTTTAATATCAAATTATTGTTTTTTTTTTTATTTAAACAAATTTATTTAACTAAATTGTCACCCCATGATATTTGCTGCTCTAGTCTATAGCCCGCTTAGCCTGTAGGTAAATTCGCCACTGGATTGCTGTTATTAATTAATAATTATGTTAGAAAAAGTTTTAAATAAAAGTTATTTGTGGTCATTTATACATAACCAAAAATTATTTTCAACTATGTAGGGTGTTTTTTTTGCGTACATTACTGTGTTCTTTTAAACTGAATGCCCTCTATATTTTTTTAGATTCGAAATTAAATTCTTTTTAAAAAATGTACGTACCTACAATCAAACGTTTTTGTGAAAATATTGACAGGAAAAAAACTCTAAACAAATTTAATATTTAAGAACTTAGCAATGTCAGAACGATTTCTTTGACACTCTATTTCAGTGTTTCTCAAACTTTTTACTCTGAGGACCGCTTTTAAAATTAAATTCTTACAGGGGACCCCAAAGTTTTGTAGACAATATTTTTGTTTTCTTCTGGCCTGGCAAATAAATTTGGATTATATTTAAACATTATGAAAGGGCTCGAGGGCCCCTTTAGAAGGATTCAGGGACCTCCAGGGGTTCGCGGACCACACTTTGAGAAACACTGCTCTATTTCATCAGTGTTGTGGTTGCTGAATGGTTAAAGTTTTAAAATAATACAGGGTGTTTTTTATATCCGGTCCATTTGTGGAATTTGTTCTGACATTGCTAAGTTGTGAAATATTTATCATTTTCTTCCCAAATTATTCAGAAAAATAGTAAAAACTTATCTGTTTTTTCTTCATTTTTAGAGTAATAGATAAACTAAAACATGTTCTTGTTGCGACTTTTTATTTCCTATATGCTGCTGTATTTCAATTTTGTGTCAGACTTTTCGTCTTTTTTGGACCATCAATAATTTTGTTATTTCTTAAAGTCTTAATATGAGATTTTTGCACAAAAAGTTAGTTCTATAAATTTTAAATTCAATGATATATCATGCAAATTGATGCAATTTGGAATATGATAGTAAAAAATACAAAAACAGCGATTTCCCTAAAAAAGCAAATATTACAACGAAAAATAGGAAAAGCCCGAAAATATTAATTCAGATATATTTGAATCAATCTTGATTAATTTAAATCGGCGAATAAAAGAGTAAAAATTGTTTAAAAATTAAATTAACTCGTTTTTAAATGCAATAGCATATTAAAAAGACTAACACAAGAGTTGTTCTAAGGCATATTGTTGCTTATTGTCTTACAGCTTGTTGTTGGATCACATGAAAAGTTTGGAAAACACTGGCATCAATAATTTACAAACATTGATGTATATTTAAAAAAGTCAATTCAGGTAGGTCAGTAGGGAGTGGTGAATTTTTAAAGCCCGCGTTTATACGGTTCAAGGGGCCCTACCAAGTTTCTTTGTGTACATTACAGTGCCAATAAAAAAGTATATTACATAAATAAATAAATAAATTCACTTTTGTAAATTTAACTTTTTAGTCTATAAAAGGAGACTAAAAATATTTAAATAGCGTTTAACGTTTATTACTGAATTATAAATAATGGTTTGGCGTATCCTTAATTTTATATTTCTTATAGTTAAATCAAAATAATACATTGCAGTTAATAATTTAAAGTTTTCGTCCCAAAATTAATATATCAAAAAATGTCCGAATCAAACACTTACAGAGCCAGTACTGAAAGACCAGAGATGAGCAAATAGAATCAAAGGAAGAATCAATTAAGAAGTTTTTCAGAAGTCGTTTGTGAAACTTGAAACTTGAAACTTTTTAAATTTGTTATAATAATTTTTTTTTTTTTTTAATATTGACACAAACACAAAAATTTCTTTAAAATTATAGTATATTTAAAAAAATAATAATTAGAGCCAAGGTTTTACAACTGTAAAACATAACTATGTTGCTGACTTACACATTTTTAAGTTAATTTAGTGTTTGTAGTTCCTTAGTTCATTTTCAACATAAAACAACAAATTAAATTTGCATGCAATAAGCTCTAAAAAGTTTTTGACTTAAACTTTACCAAGCTTAGCTCTTCTAAGTAAATGAAGAAACCTTACTATTACTGAACTCAACAATAAAACACACAAGAACAAAATAATATCATTTATTATACATTTAAGGTCAATTAAGATGTTCGTGGCTTAGAACGTACCATGAAATATTTACAATACGTTTGGCTGCTAAAATGTTTAATGTCACGACAGAGTTCCCACTTCCCAGTGAGGAAATAGCCTTTTATGCAATCACTAGAGCATACATTTGCATTTTAAAAAGTATTTGAATTGGCTTGTAACAAATGAAACAGTTAAATTAATAAAGAGAAAATGACACTAGAAAACAGAGTGACTCGTTGAGATAAAAACACTATTGTGTGATCCATATTCGAAGTATTTGAGTATTTGAAGATCAGCGGTTCCAGATTCTAACCTTTTTTGACTCTTGAACCTCTCTCAACATGATACTTGTTATTGCGGAACCTAGTGTTACCGCAGACAAGAGATAATTCTCGATCTCGTCTCGTGTTGTCTCGAAATTTTGAGACTGAATTCTTAAATTCTCGATCTCGACAGTATTTTTAGATGTAGAAAAACTACGAATAGTTTTAATCTTTTAATATACAGGGTGTGTATAAATTGGCGGAAGCGCTGCACGTGACGATGTTGTTCGTAAAATTCTAAGTCGAAAGTCTTGATACAAAAATGTTGTACCATGCTTCCTATGGCCTCAGGAACTATTTAAAGAAAACAAAAATTGGCAACATTGCATACATTGATTTGCGTTTGGACATTTTTTTATCAGCAATTTTTACTTAGGTATTTACAATTTTTGTTCGAACTGAAAGCCTTCAGTTCATAAACATAGCTGTAAACTTTTGGGTATCGTAAAACACAAACTAGAAATAATTACGAGAAAAACAGAGATGACAGCTTATGACAATGTTGCCATATGTATTATTTTCATTCAAATCAGTGATTTACATATTTTCAACACCAATTTTTTAAAGGAAGAACACAATATCTAGGAAAAAATACTATTCGAAATTTATTTTTATTCCAAATTGCAGCTTTTTTATTTGCAAGTATTAAATAATAACGCTTATTAAAGGACTAAATGTCAAAACTTTGAGGACCTCTTGCAGACACAGCAAGCATGGTACAACATTTTCGTATCAAGATTTTCTACTTAGAATTTTACGAAGAACATCGCCACGTGTAGCGCTTCCGCCAATTTTTACACACCCTGTATATTTTGTTTAAAAATTGTAGAAATTTTTACAAATTTCAATTGTTAATTTATTTTAAATACTGCTTTCTAATGACTTAATCTACAGTCACTTAATATCGATGAAAGAGATGTGCTTTACTTGAACTCTCATCTGCTCTAGAGCGCTTATTTTTCTGTTTGGAATTTTCTCATATTTTGTAGACGTTTGCCCTGTTGATGAATCGTTAGATAAATCTTCACTTTCACTGTTCTTATAATCTGCATCTTTTACCACTACACTGGTATCGCTTCCAACATAAGAACTATTTGCGGTTAATTTTGTACAATGTTTCCTACATGATATGTTGTCGCTAGAATCTGATCAAGGCTGTGTTTATTACATCAAGAACATCAAAACTAAATGTTTTGCAGAGTTATACGTGCCACTGGCCATTTCCTTCGCAAAAATAGAAGAAACACTGAAAAGTTGAATAGGAAAGGTAATTTTTGCGATCGCGTTGGCTATGAAACCGTCAGAGATACAATCGAAATTCTTCTATTTAGCAATTCGCGCATCCTTTGCTAGTAAAATGGTGCAAAGTTTTTGAAAACATCTTAAACGGTTCCGAAGAACAACGCGAAAAACGAGGTTCTTGTAAAAACGGTTTTCCTTATGTTAAACGCCTATGCAAGTCGCACAGATTTAGTTATACAACTTCTCAAATCATAGCGCTTTTGCAGGGGTTTCGTTTTTGACGTTTTTCTCCGGAACCGTTAAAGATTTTTTCAAAAACTTTGTACCATTTTACTTGCAAAGGATGCGCGCATTGGCAAATAGAAGAATTTCGATTTTATCTCTGACGGTTTCATAGCCAACGCGATCTCAAAAATTACCTTTACTATTCAACTTTTCAGTTTTTCCCCTATTTTTCCTAAGGAGATGGCCAGTGGTACGTATAACTCTGTAAATCTTTTAGTTTTGATGTTCTTGATGCAATAAACACTGCATTGATCAAATTCTACCGACAACATATCGAGACTTTCCCTGGTTAGTAGTTTATGCGAGTAAATGTTATCTGGGACACCCTGTGACATGGAAGTTTTAATAAAGACATAACTGTTTAATAAAAAAGTATCTGTTGTCGTTTAAGCAACAATGTTTTATAACAATGTTATTCAGTAGTAGTAGGTTGAGACCATATAACAAATTCCAACAGGTTGCATCCTGATATCAAGCAGCTAAATCCACACTTTTATTACTAATTTTTACAAGCCGTCCTAACGGTATTATGATGAATGTTTATCATTTGTTATCAACTGTAAAACACGCTTGAAAAGTTAGCATAAAAAGTACATTACGTAGATTTACACGCAAGAGTAAAACTGAATTATTTTGCACGTCATTGCATTAATATGTACGCGGTCCATACAGGCTACTCCGCGGCAAATGTATCTCTAATAATTCCCAACGTGTATTTGCATTATACAAGAAGAAATTTTATTGTTTTTTGCCAATTATACTCTATTGTTGGTATATTCTGTATGAATGGCGATCGATAATTACCGCGAGCACAATTTGTTTTTATTTGCTAGTGGAAGCTGTAAACAGCCGCGAAAATGTTTTGTAAAAATCGCCGACTACACAATGCGCTGTTTATCTTCTTTGAAATATTTCACGGAAATAATTCTTTCATACACCCACATTTACAAATTTGCTAACGCATTATTTTTCGTATCAAGGGTCATTTTCACGTGGGGTGGGACACCAGGACAAGTTGAACAAAGCTCTGACACATAGAGTGCCTATAGGAAATTAGAAATCGCAATTTTATGGATGGTGCTTTAGTAAAACAAGCCACTTATCAAGCTATCTATGAAAATAAAAACAAATAACAACTAATTAAATGTCAAATGACATAACAATTGTCTGCGGTATCATAATTCAGAATTTTATAGTATTGTTGTGTAATTCGATAGTCCTTGTAGGAATTGTTATAATTAAGGCTACATTTAAATGTAACGAAAAATTTGACATGTTGTAATGCTACATTCTTTGCCATAAAAACTGTGTAGTGTAGAAGCTGAGTGAATATACTTAGAGGCGTATACCGAGAGAAGGCGCGTAATTACAGAAATTTGGAAGAAACCAACCAAAAATCCAAAACAAATCAATGAAGAATTACAATAATCTGTTTTAACCAGTGGTGAGCTGTAGGGGGCTCGCGGGGGCTCGCGCGAGCCCTTTGTTAAATTATTCCTTAATTTGCGAGCCCCTTGTTCTTCTTGTTAACCATTTTCTCAAAAAAAAAAAAAAAAAACTTAAAATCATTGTCATTACATACATTTGTAAAGCGACGAAGTCATGCCTATCAAGCAATGACGATTAAATTTAGAATAACCCGTCGCACAATAGAATTTTTTGAATTATGTACAATCACTCGATTATTCACGTTTGAATTTAAAATGGCATTTTTTTCCCAACATATAATTAACATAATTTTTTTGTTTTTATTTAACTATGAGCGAGCCCTTTGTTAAAAATTTCATAGCTCACCACTGGTTTTAACACAGTTTCTATGGCAAGGAGTGTAGCATCTCAACATGTCAAATTTTTTATTTGTTGTAAAAGTGCCATAATTATATGATAACTTTGCTACAAAAGCTATCGAATTACACAACAATACTATAAAATTCTAATAAATAATACCGCAGACAAATGGTAACTGTCATTTTACATTTACTACTTAGTTGTTTTTTTTTTCATAGATAGCTTGATAAGTGCTTGGTAAAATACGACTTTTCTTGATTTTGTGACTTATTTATAAAAATACATATAGCAAGTAATATCTCATTAGAGAAAAAAAAACACATTTAAGTATTCCACAACCAACTTTGTGGTTCATAGGAAAAAATGAAGTGAGGGATAATATCGCGAAAACGGTAAGTGATAGAAAATCTAAACAGTTACAAAGTTACATCCTTATCCTTCATTAAAAAGTACCTTAAGAAAGTACTAATTAAATTGATCTAATGATTTGCTATAACATCCGAAGCACGAGAAATTTTGTACTTTTAAAAATTGGTTGTGGCTCCTCTCATACCAATGAATAATTCATCTAATTTAAGCAAACCTGTATCTCTTATAATAAGCGAGATCCCCATGCTGGAAATGTTATCTCGGATTCACTTTGACTGTTGCACCACTATAACTTTCTTATTTTAAGCGGGTACCCCCAAAAACCTTATATTTTTGTAAATCGTGGAAAATTCTCTACCGAATGACGTTCAAATGTTATTTCGACGATGTAATATGACAGACTGGCGATAGTCGATATATATTTTTTTAAACCACATGGTATCCTTTTTTAAATAGATTTTGATAGAGCATTTAATTTTAAATCCGGTAGTGCATTAAAAAAATAAGCATACATGGAAATTGTTTTGAGAAAAATGAATTTAAAAGTTATATATTTGCCCTGCGGTAATAATAAAGAACGTGCAATTGCCGGTGAGAGACGAATATAAATACTTAGGGCTAATACTAGAGACTAGACAAAAGACTTACATGGAAACCGCACATAATTGCCAAGAAAACACATTGGTATCAACCTTAAATTAAGACAGATGTCATGGCTTATCAGGCGAAAATCCCAGTTATCCACAAATAATAAGCTCCTCCTTTATAAATGTATATTAAAACCAATCTGGGCATACGGCATCCAACTCTGGGGATGCACTAAGCCAACCAACACTAAAATAATCCAAAGAATTCAGTCCAAAATCTTAAGAACAATTCACAATGCTCCATGGTACATCACAAACAAAACTCTTCACGACGACTCAGCCATACCTTTAGTAGAAGAGGAAATAGTCCGATTATCAAAAAAATACCTCAATGGATTGGAGGAACACCTAGCCAATCAACTAAAAGTTCCTTAGGCCTCTGAAAAGCGTCTGAAAAAGCGATGGCCAGCGGATGCGCTTAACAATTAGCATTAGTTTTAGTTATAATTAATTAATTAATAATTTGTTTCGGAGATTTTGTTACTGGACAAAATACTTCTTCATATGATCATACTCGTATGTAGTAACCATTCAAAACATTTACTTACTGCTTTAGCTATTAGCAGATTGTAAATTCTGTATGAATAAAAAAAGAAGTTATATATAATTTTTCATAAAATCGTTGTATTTGACTAAACAAAATAGGATCGCTGTAGTATTTTAGAGTTTTTAACTTGTTTAATTGTGTTTTATTATTTATCGACGAAAAATCATTGTTTTGTGAGCAATAAATTAAAACGCCTTAAGTACACACCAACAGAAGAAATTCCACAGAAGGTCCATTTTAAATTTAATACTCACATAATAATTATTTTTTGTCGAAGCGTAATAAAACACAATTAGACAAGTTATAAAATGTCAATTAAGCTTACTACAGCGATCGTGACTTGTTTAGGTAAATACAGCGATTTTGTGAAAAATAATAAATAACTTTTTAACTCTTTTTTCTCAATTTTTTAGTGTGCTTATTTTTTTAATGCTCTATCCAATTTAGAATTTAATTCTTTATCAGAATGAATAAAAAAAGTATACCATGTTTTAAAAAAAAGTTGACAATCGACAGTCTGACATATTGCATCGCAGAAAAAAAAAACATTTGAACGTCATTCGATTGAGAATTTTCCATGATTTACAAAAATATAAGGTTTATGGGGGTTTCCTCTTAAAATAACAAAGTTATAAGGGTGCGACAGTCAAACTGAATTACCCTGTAAAAGGACAAACAGATGTTGGCAGGAAATTTGTTAAATTTAAAAAAATTATATTCCAATTTTACATATAAAACAGTTGTCAGAAAACAAGCTGTAAATATTTGTACACCATATTAAATGACAATAGTAGTTTGTTGAAACGTTATTTAGTGATAGTTTTACTATTAATTTGTATTTGATATTATTTAGTAGCGTTTTTGCTAAACTATACATTTTAATGCCTTTTTATGCAGATTATTGCCCTTTAATTAGCATATTAGCTTTTTTAACGCCAGAAACTTTCTAATTTACTTCCAACTTAGGGGAGACCGGGGATAAAAGTAACACGGGTAGGTTGTAACAGTGCCTATAGTATCTTTAATTTTTGTTTTATATCGCCCTAAACGCTTTTGCAATGTTCATTTACATCCAGCTCCCTACCTACATTGCTAGTTTTCATCTGTCATAGAGGTTAACTTTTTGCCAGCCAGAGTCACTATTTTCCGCCTAAAAGTTACTGCGTTGTCTCATCCGTCGAGTAACTTTTAGGCGATCTCTAAAATAGGAACAAAAAAGTATCTATATTATTTTGTTCTAAATTTAGTTGGCTATTGGTGGATGCAATACAATTTGACGTTAGAATCGTGGTTAATTGTGGATTCCCTGAAATTTTTTTTGTGTACACTTGGGGTCAAAAGTAACAAAGTGTTACAACCAACCCCAATTAATGTTTTCACTTGCAAATGTTCACTCTTAGCACATAATTGGTGGCTTTCTTCGTAGATGAGAATATACAAGAGTTGTCGGAATAATTTTCCAGTTTGTTGTATCTTTTTGATTCACATTTTTAAATATGTAGGTACTTATAATCTTGGCAAACCTGGTAACTGCAGTCCCAAATTATTAAATTATAAAACTAATGATGGAAATGTATGTAAAGCTAAATCATTTCTTAAAAAGCATTTTAAATTATAAAACCTATATAAATTGGTAAGATCTGGTACTTTTGGTTTTCCTACCAGCCGCCATTGTTTTTATTCTATTACCTTAATATTTATAACTTAATATAAACAAAGCTTTAACCAATCCAACTTAACCTGACCCTCTTTTACTGATTTATTGAATGACGGTCAGTTTAAGGGCGGTTAGATTTTTTAAAAATAAAACAAACAGTTATTATGATCCAGTATAAATTTAATAATTTGGGACCGCCCTTACCTGGTATGCCATACTGTTCACTTATCATTTTGTATTATACCAAAGATATTTTTTTTTATTTTTTTATTTTGCTAATGTGTAATTTTGAATAAAATATTAATTTTGTTGATGAATACTAATATATTTATCCACTACTTATGAGCTGTGTAAATTATTTTGCCGTTACAACTTACCCCAATCATTGTTACTTTTAGCCCCAACGTTGAGGTTGAAAGTAACAGCTGTCTTACTAAAGAATTTTTTTTTTCCAACAGTTGCTTTACGAAACACGAAATAAATATCTTGGAAGCAAGACAAATGTCCAATCTATCATTAAACCAATTTGGATGTAAAAAATTTGTAATAATCTATGAGAAATTAAATAAAAACAAAAAAATGTTACTTTTATCCCCGGTCTCCCCTACTTTTAAATTGAGTTACAAACATTAATAAAATATAAACCTAAAATGTGACAATTAGTTAAAGAAGACTTAATTACGCAGCTTCGGTAAACTTCTAGTAAACAATCGCATTTAACTGACAGTGATGAAGGGCCTCTTTTCGAATGGTGTATATTGTGTAAGTTTTGCAGCACTGAAGCCAATATAGAGCAGGGTTTTCATGAATGACCTAAAGCTAAACGATCGGTTATAGTAAATTTATTTTGCTTTTATTGGAGGTAACGTACAATGCGGAAACAATGGTCTTAAACGTTACTTGATTTACGATCAAGAAAAACTTTTTTAAACAAAACTTACAATTAATTTATAAAAACATCAACAGAATGAAAATTTTCTCCTACGTTACAGGGGTAACTCTGTTATTACAAGAGTCACTTAATAATAACATAGTAGTATATTACATAACAAGAGTTGTAAGAAGCATATTATGTACGAGTGGAAAAGTATTTCCACGAGTGCGTAATTGATTTACAACTCGTGTTATGTAGCTTACTTTTTCTACGATCACATAATACCTACGATTTTAACGACTTTTTGGCTAATATACACATGAAATTACGTTTTCTTGTCAATTTTGCCGTATGCATACTTTGACATTTCTAGACAGGTGTGCGTTTTGCTTACCGTGCGTTATAACTCATTTACTATGCACGCAGGCTGTACGGTAAGAATCATTTACATTAGTGGTAGTAGAAAAATGAGTATTAAATATTTGTAAATACATGGATGGATCATTTTGGAACAATAAAACACCCAAATACAGTAGAATATGTTTAAAAAACCATAGTGAATGTTTTAAGTAATTTCTTATCTCTAAAAATTATAATAATTACTTACCAAAAATTAATAGAGTCAAGTCGGAGATGGCCAAATTAAATAGATAATAGTTGGTCGCCGTGTGCAGCGAGGGATGTTTGACAATAACGGCGCACACGATGATGTTGCCCACCAGACCCGTGACGAAGATGACGACATTGACGATCGTCAGAGGTACAGCAATTTCCAGTGATAGTTGTTGAGGACCTCTCATTCGCTCCAAATACTCCCATAACGTTAAGTTTTCTGTAGTATTCGCTTCATTCCATACCACATCAGGAAACAACGCGGCCATTTTTCGTTTTAATTACGAGCACTTGCAATAATTAGTTAGCGTTTTGTATTTAACTTTCATTTTTCAGAGTTAAGTTTCATAAATTATTACTAAAGTTTTACAACACCACATTTATTTAGTTTTTAACTAGGAATCCTGTTACGTAGGGCTTTACGCGAGTCTTATCACGTTGCACACGCTTTAGTTGACAAAATTAGTTTAAACATGAAACAAGAAACAACAGATACCCATGTTCGTCGAAAATCATCACACGTTTCGATTCTTTTCTTTTGTGATATCAGCGCTGATTAACGTCATGAAAAGCTAAGGTTGTAACATAATTGTGTTACGCAATTAGCTTTCCATTTAAATATAGAACGTTCACTATTCTTTTTACATAAAATGTAACCAAATACCATAAAAAAGTGAATGCAAGTATAAATAAAATTGAAGAAATCCGTTTTAAACTTTATAATAAAAAAAAAAGGCATTTTAACATTCTAGTTACTTAACCCTAGGATGCACATTACGGGCCTCAGAGGCCCAGAGACCTATTGCTTTCTATGTTATTTTCGAGCCACAGCTTTCTTTCTGATTTCCTGTCTGGAATACTTCACTTAATGCTTTTTATATCATATTTTCTAAAAGATATTGCAAATTAATTTTTACAAATTATTTTAATAATTTTTATTTAGTAATACCCCGTATTCACACATCAAGGGCTTGAGAGGCCCATAGCTTAATAACAGCCTATATGATAAGTAACAACACAGTTTTGACAAAATATGTTTGAATTTTTTTTGATAGGGAATCTGTTTCCGGTTTTGTTATGGATGGAACTGCGTATGTGGGATGCCAGCCTGGAGAAGCTACACAAAAATATCTTGGATTCGAAATGGTAAAATCACTAGTGCGTACAATTCATAAAACTAGCTTCAATCTTACAATAGACCACATTTTTACGAGTTTAGAACTTACGAAATACTTATAAGCAGGGCATGAAACCGGTTTTTTAAACCGGTTTTTTAAACCGGTTAACCTTTATTTTTTGTCCAAAATTGTGATTTTTAACCAAAACCGAAACCGTTATTTTTAAGGGCAAAAAAAACGGTAACCTTTAACCAAAATAATAAAAAACCGGTTTTTTAAACATCCCTTTTCAATAAAAATTATTTTGAAAAAATACAAAATCTGTATTAAATGTGATTAGTTTACCAAAAGTAATTACTGAATACTTGATTGTACATATATTATAAAATTATAAATAGATAATATCTTTTTATACTTTGCATTCCAAATCTGAATAATGTTAAAAACCGGTTAAATTAACCGGTTTTTTCAAAAACGGGTTTTTACGGAAAAAACCGGTTTTTCAACAAAAACCGTTATAAAAATAAAGTTCTTGATTTCGGTTAACCGTTAACCAAAATTTTTTTCGGTTTCTAGCCCTGCTTATAAGACAAGCAAGTCACTGTTGTAGGTACAATTAGGAAAAATAATCGTGATGTACCTACCTAAAGAAATGAAAGAAGACCAGAACAGGTCTGTTCTATCATCATTGTTTGGATTTTAGCAAAATATTAAAATGGTTAGTTTTGTGCCTAAAAAAATAAGTGTTGTTTTGTTTAGCAGTATGCACAATACATCAAGTATTATAGAAGACAAAAAAAGAAGCCCGAAATTATACACTATTATAATAAAATCAAGTGCGGAGTAGATCTTATGGATCAGAAAGTCTGGACATACATTTGCAAGCGTCAACCAAAGCGTTGGCCAATGGAAATTTTTTATAATGTAATAGATATTTTGGCCCCAAATGCCTTCATAATATTTAATAAGGAACATTCAGAATACACAACGGACGTTACTCATAAAAAAAGAATTTTCTTGAAAGATTTGGCAAAAGAACTGCTAGATCCAAATATAAAAGGCGATCACAAAATCCTAAATTACAAAAATGTGTGAAGCAGTGCATGAAAAAATTCATTACAATTCCACAAAGCAACGAAACCCAGCATGAAATTTCAAAACGTAGAAGGTGCTTTCTGTGCCCATCCAAAATTAACCGAAAAAGTATGTCAATGTGTGTCAAATGCAAAAACAATGTACCTATTAGGGTTTCTTTCCCGGGATCCCGGGATCCCGGTCCATTTTAAGCTATTTTATATTTCCCGGGAAATGCCTTTTGTCCCGGGAATTCCCGGGATTTAAAAAAAGTGTTGTTTTCGTTTATTTTGTGCTAAGATCTTTGTAATACTATCATAACTTATCAGAATTTTATGCTTAAAATGTCTTTACTAACAGTAAATTATGGAAAAACTTCAAAATAATTTTTCTCTTTTAGTATAGCGCAAAGAAGCCCGGTCTCCATTACAAAGTTAATATCTTCAAAATACTTTTACAGTTATATTTTTGTGTACCCTGATAATTCAAAGCAAAATAGTTTGTAAATGAAATTTTATTGATAATAACGATGTTTCTTTGCTGCTAGATGCTCTCAAGACAATTTCACCTACATCAATAGAGACTTTAAAATGTTTTACTGGGTATTTCGGTTACCTACCGTAATAGTTAAGCGAAAATCTGATATCGGTCTCTTGGGCAATTTTTTTTGAGAAAAGAACGCCTATGCAATCAGATTTTTTATATCGCTTTCCATTTTGGCACTACAGACAAAAAATGAAATTTCGTAATTTTTTAAAAATTACTGTAACTTCTTTATTTATTAAAAAAGAACAAAATGTTATAAAGGATTTTTAGACAGATTTTAAAGCTTAATTTAGAAACAATTTTTTTTAGTGACCTAGACTTTCGAAGTATGAAGTAAACTTATATTTTTTAAATAGAAACCCTAGTTGGCTATGGGTATACATGGAAGAGATTATTTTTTTGGCTTTTTAAAAATATATAGTTTTATATATTTGTTGCAAAAAATAACTGAGATGTGGCAAATTTTGTAAAAATTTCCCTATCAAAGTTGGCCAAGATTTTGTAAACAATTGATGTTTGCAATTATTGAACAACTAAACATCATATCCAAGTAAATTTTTTAACTTTTAAGCAAATGCGTGTATTCTTTTGTATTTTAAAACTGTTAATTGTGGTATGGTGAACATGGCTAAATTTGAACATTTTGAAAAGTTTAATAAGTTAGAAATTTACATTGTAAGTAAGAAAAACGTAGCGGCTGCTATAGAATTCACTTGGAAATGACGTTTAGTTGTTTAATAATTGCAAACATCACTTGTTTACGAAATCATGGTAAACTTTAATAAGGAAAATTTTACAAAATTAACCATATCTGGGTAATTTTTTTTGCAAAAAATATATGAAACTATATATTTTTAAAAAGATAAAAAAAGTTTTTTCATATTAAGCCATGGTACCAACTAGGGTTTCTAAAAAAATATAAGTTACATTTATATCTCAAAAGTCTAGGTACCTACCTAGCTACAAGAAATTTAATTTTGTTTTTATATTACGCATAAAAATCTGTATAAAAAACCTGAATAACATTTTGTTCCATTTTAATAAATAAAGAAGTTATAGCAAATTTTTACAAATGACGAAATTTAATTTTTTGTCTGTACTGCCAAAATGAAAAGCGATCTAAAAAAGCTGATTACATGGGCGTTGTTTTCTCAAAAAAATAGCCCAAAGGACCGATATCATATTAGATTTTCGCTAACTATTACGGTAACTGAGATACCCCGTAAAATATTCGAATTTTGTTGTATACTGGCTAAATGTCATTCGAGACGAAAATATTTAATTAACTAAAACATCTGCTTTAAAGTGTTTTAAAAAGACAAAGTAAAGTTGTTTAGATCCTCTAGACTTACAATTGATTGAAAATGAATAATTTCAAACAGCTTTATAAAAATGCAAATCGGTCATGGTGTGTTTTAATTTTGTTCAGAATGGTCGAGCATAAAAAGCAAAAAAATAGACTGTTTTTCTTCAGTTGCAAAATAACGGAGTAGATATATCTGTATAACGCGTTCTCTCTACAGGTCAAAAATTGTGAAGTGTACAGGCTGGCACAAATTCGAGGTTTTTGTGGGGTATCTCGATAACTGCAATACTTATCTAATTTGGATCTAATCTAGATCTCTGGAACTACGTTTTCGTAATAAATTCATCTGCGTTAATGGATTTGTAGTGAAAGTTTAGCTTTTCCGCTATAGACCATGTTTGTCGTGACTTTGAAAATTGACCATGGCTTTCTTATTTTTTAAAATGAAAAACTTAAATATGTTATAAAGGTTTTAACTAGCTTCTAAGAGTATTTTTTGAGTAGAATTGGAAAAATTGTTATAATATTTTGTGACCTTAATAATCTCTGAGAGATGAAGCAAGCTTATAAGTTTTTTGTACTTACCGTAGGCCTTAATTTAAAAAAATATTTTCTTAGCTTTGAGAAAACATACGCTTTTATATACATACACACACAACTATGGCAAAGATATGTTTTGTTTTTGTTGAAATTTATTAACATAAGTTTGTGCGGTGTGATATGGAACTAAAAAAACAATAGATTTTGTAGCAATACTGCTAAACGCTTTACCAACATTTTCAAGGAATTAACCATGGCATTTACAGTAAATTTTGAGGCTATTGATCTTGTTTGTCTACGCATTTTTAACGGGCTGTGGTTGTGGTGTTTATATTAACTTACAATATATTATAAAAATAAACTGAAACACTTTCTTTGAGTTCCTCTGAAGCAGTGGTTTTTAACCAGGGGAGCACGCACCCCTGGAATGCGAGAATTTTCTGCTGGAGGTTCTACACATCGGGTTTTCCACTGGTGTTATACATACATTAAATTTCCAATCCTTATTTAATAAATTGTGTTCACATTTACCTTTCATTTTATATGTAGATAATGTTATAAAAAGTGGAATATTACGGTTGGTGCGGGAGCATATTTTAAGAATTTAAAGGGGTTCCAGCTAAAAATGTTAAGAACTACTGCTTTAAAGTGTTATTTCGCAAGAAATGCTTTAATTTTTTCTATAAAGTCGCAAGTAATACAAATTAGAAGCGACGTCCACTTATAATGTAAACTTCAGTCATGTCAATTTTCTTAAAGTTCTCAAATTCAATAACAACGCAAAACAACGCAAAACAAGTACAATATTATATTACACTTTAAAAAGTAGATTAACTTTGTTTTGACTAGTACCTGTTGTTTTTTGTAAACAAAAAGCATTTTTCAATTATTTATAATATGTTACAACAGTGTTTCTTAAACTTTTTTCTTTGAGGACCTTATCCAAAAACAAAAGCTTACAGGGGAGCCCAATAAATAATTTTGTAGACAATATTTCGTTTTGTATTTTTGATCAAATAAATTTGGATGATTTCCGAACATTATAAAAAGGTTCGGGGGACCCCCAGGGTCCGCGAATTACACTTTGAGAAACAATGTGTTACACGTAGGTGCATAAAAGTTTATGGTTTTTGAAAGTTAAGGAAATGTTCTTTTAAATAAAGTTATATTCTTTTCCATGTAAAAAATTATAAGTTTGCTTCATAAATAGGATCACCAAGAAGTAGATTGGTAAATTTTCAAATGAAATGAAAATGTTAATTTACTTTTAAAAAACTTAATCAGATTTTTTATGACCAATGTAGTTACCGAGATACACTATGAATACTTAGAATTTGGACCACCCTGTACATATCTTTGCACCGTTTTTAATGATTTTTTAAGTTGACGAGATAATGCATTACGTGTCTATTACTTAATGGCAAAATTCATTACATTCTGCTCTGCTACTTATTGGCCGCCTCAATTTTTAGTTTTTCATAGTTGAAAACAGTCAAAAACACCTGTTAAATAATGCTTTACGTGGTGCCTTCAGGGGAGGTTTTATATTAATGCAGTGAGATAATTTGAATGTCATTTAACTTAAAATTGTCAAGGTTATAGGTACAATTAATGTCGGTTAAATTTCAAAAATTTGGTGAATTCGAAAAAAAAATATCTATCAATCACGTTAGCCAGTGGTTCTCAACAGGAGGGGCGCAATATAAAAGGGGGCGGAAACAAAATTGGATTTCGAAAGCAAAACTATTTATTAAAACAACAAAAACACAATAATAAAATATATACTTTTTAATTGCAAGAAAAAGTAGATTATTATAATTTTGAAATAAAAGATGTTTTATAAGTAAAAAAAAACAGAAAAAAATTAATGCATAGAAAATGTAATACATAATGCTTACTAAACTGGGTTCTTACATAACAAACAAAAGCACAGTTTGAATGTGGACTTATTTATAAGTTGAAATTTATCTTCCGGTTTCCTCCGGCACCAAATTCAGCAAGAATTTCTTCGGGATTCAGTTTCTCTAGTTTCACTTTCAATGTTAATAATTAACAAATTATTGAATCTTTCTCGAGTCATTCAACTAAACCAGGGGGCTAATGGTAGGCTCAGGGGGGGGTTAGCCCCCCTGGCCTCTCCATAACTACGCCAATGTTTCTGGGAATGATATTTAACTAGCAGAGTGAATTATGAACGAAATTGACCCTGATTGAAACAAGATCTTAATAATTGGAAAACTTAAAACTCACGTTAAGATTTTTTAAATTATTTTAAATCGGTTTATTTCTACTATATCACTGATCTCGAGGGGCACGTTCTTACACCTAGACAAATTTTGATGATTATAATTGTCGAATCATCAAGAAAGATTATTTAATGACATCCATTATCACACGAGATCACTAATTTTACTTTCCTTTCGACGTAAGGTGAGCGTAGAGATTTGTCTTGGTAGATAAATCTTACCGTTATCGGCCTAATTCGAACTCCCGTCAATAAGTCAGTAATCCACCCGCTAATCACTAGATCACCGACTGAAGCTTTGTTAGTCTATTTTATGTGTTATTTGAAAAACTAAAGTTAGTAATTTAGTGACTTTGCGTTGGTGATTAAGTGTTTATTCCATAATGGTGTGAACCTGTGAACTCACTTCGCAAAAGTAAACTTAATTAAAAGTACCTAGGTTATATTTCGTTTAACTAAAATGTTTCCAAAAATAATTTCTAACAGAAAATTATATCGCTTTTAGTCTTCGAATCACGTAATTTCTGATGGCACGTAATTATTTTGGACGCCTTTACTAATTTGTGTTTAGTAAGGTAATTGTTCCAACAGTCGACAAGAGATAATCAGGGCACCGGTAAAACGAGATTAAGAGGTTCGACAATATTTAAAAATAAAGCATAATTTTGTAAAAATATTTACTCATGGATAAAGTTTAACTCATTGTAAGTGTCACAAAGAAAGAAAATATACTACATTTATAACTTTTTTTTAAATAAATACGGACGTAAATGAAATCAGGCTCCCTCCTTTTTTTCTTTAGTTTTATTAGACAAATAAGATTGTAGGCAGGTGATATGTGCAAAAAAACCGGATTTCCTGAGCAAGTACACTTTTGTTTCACTTCCGGTTACGCCGGAAATGACCCTAAGTTTGTTATTTTAAAAGTAACACCCTGTATATTTTTACATTTTTGGAAAAAGGAAGCTATTATGAATACAATTGCACCGTTTTAGTTATTTTTTAAAACCTCAAATAATTTTTGGACAAACATTAAGTGTGCTGTGACCTGTATAAATAGATTTTTTTTGTCAAAAAGTGTCTAAAAAACGTTTTAGTAAATTTTAATTTACATTTAAGTTGCGTTAATAAACTTTAAAGGTTGCGAAATACATTTTTTGACGATAAATCATTTTTTTTAGACGAAATGGTAGGGGATCATGCGGTTATTTAAGTAAAGTATTTTCTGACGAATTTAACAATGCCAATAACTTGGTAATTTTATTAAGATTTCTTTATAAAAGCTATAAAAAAATTAACTGTTTATTCAACAAAGCTTTGGATGTGATAATTTATTTTTTGTTGTTGTTCCTAGAGGTTTTATTTAATTGTTTGTTTTTAATGATCGTCGTTATAAGAAATAAGACAAAAAAACAATTGTTTTGTGGCTATTGAGCATAGTAAACTATGATTATTAGGGTATCTTACCAAATAATAAATATTAATAATAATACTAAATTATTTGTATCGTTGAATTCTTCAGAAAATACTCTATTTAAATAACCACAGGAGCCACTATCTTTCCATAAAAAAAAGGCTTTTTGTCAAAAAATCAATTTCGTAACCTTTAAAGCCGATTAATGTAACCCAAATGCAAGGAAAATTAGCAAAATTGTTTTTCGGACACTTCTTGACAAAATAAATTTTATGCAGGTCACAGAACACCTAATAAAAAAATGTATTGTTTCCCCAAAAATTATTTGAGGTTATAGAACTTAACTAAAATGGTGCAATTGTATTCAAAAAAGATTCCTCTTTCCAAAAATGTAAAAGTATACAGGGTGTTTTATTTGAAATAACAAAGTTAGGGACATTTCCCTGAAACAAAAGTGTACTTATGTTCAGAAAATCCAGTTTTTTGTACATATGACCTGTCTACAAATCTCATTCGTCTAAAATAAAGCTAAAGAAAAAAAGTGGGCCTGATTTCAGTTACACCCGGTATATTATGTCGATTTTTAAAGTGTTGTCGAAAACTTTTCATCGCAGAAATATGTTCGTATGAACATTGCCCCTACAATTAATAATTACAAGTTTTAATTGGTCAATAATTTGGGAATTATTAATTGGTTATTTAATGAATAAATTAAAACCCTTTGATAATATTTTGAAATACTTTGAACTGCAGTTGATATTGTTAAAATTACTACATAAAATAATTAATTTTTGTGACAATGTACCAACTTCGGATTGTGTAGTTGAAAATCGATATAAAATTATTACATGTGAGTAAAATATTATAATTAAATTAAGCCTAGTTATGGAATATTGAAATATTATTTAAAAAAACCTTAATTGAGGAAACATTTTCCTTTTTGCTATCGTTTTTTGGTGTTAAAAATAAATTCACTTCCTATTTTATGAAGCCCGTGTGACACGGTAACGGTATAAATTTCTGTATAGAAATCTGTACTTACCAAATAATATATAGAAAATCTTATATCGTGTCATACAGGTTTCTCGTACAAAATTCTGTATAGTTTCTTGCATGTACAAGCGTTCCATGAATTTCTTGTACAGAAAATACTATAGGAATTGCTGTATTTCCATGCAAGTTTTGATACAGAAACTGCGTGCTACAGATGCGCATGAGTTCGTGAATAATGGCGGCTAACAGCTGATTTTGAACATCTGCAGCTAAAGGAAATATAAGCAATAGAAATTCCCGTTAACAGTTAATTCTTGGTAATCCGAAGTAGGATATTGTTATTGTTTAAAATGGCAATTACAAGGGAGAAGTACATTGTTTTAAGAGGGAGTGCATACCTGTTCAGGCGCATGGGCATGGTTAGTAAATTGTACATAAAATTGTCTCCGTGTCACACAGTTTCAAACGCTTGGAATTCTGTATTGAAATCTATACAAGAAAAACAATACAAGATATTCTGTATTGATTTCTATACAGAAATTTATACCGTGCCACACGGGCTTAAGACTATTTTTACTTCTTCTTGTTTTATCAATCGCAATTAGTGACTGTCGTTTCAGCGAGATGCTTCGCCCAAATTTATTAGGATTTCCCAAGGGACCTTAAATACAAAACCACTTGCTTAAACCACGACGACTGTACCACTGCAGTTACAATTGGAAAACGGTGTTTCAATAAATATTAAATTACATTTTCCTAAGACCATTACCGAAGATAGTGGGTTTTGGGTCAACGTCATTGATGTAATAGAAACCAACTCAATTTTACGGCCGACGAAGGGACGAGAATTCGCTAAACTAATGTTGTAAAATGTAGAAATTCAAATGAGGATTAAAGTTTAACCGAACACCAAATAAAATGGATTTTTTATAAATTAAAATAAATTTATTAAGTACCTATTACGCGTAAATCGATAATATGCACAGTCTGATAATACTGCTCGTGGACTGGTATTATAAGTCAAGATAGGATGTATTTAAAATGTTATATTAAACTTCAATATACGAAAAATATTATATCCAAATTTGACATACGTAAATATCGCGACGCATTCATGAATAATATTTAAAACATTAGTAGTGAACACCATCATGTAAAAAAATAAAAAACGAACCAAGAGCAGTGATAAAATTCCATGCAAAACTTGGCATACAGCCACAAAAACATGAATTAATGCAAAAGGTTTATTGGGATAATTGTTTCTAACGTGCAACCGTTTTCAAGTGGTATTAACAATTTTGGAAGGTAGAGAGAAGCTAAAAGATAATGATCGTGCAGGCAGACCATCAACAAGTAGAACACCCGAAATTACAATATAAGTGCGTAATTTTGTGCACGAAACTGTTTTAAAATAATAATAAAGGCTCTCAAAACCAATCGTGAATCAATTCGATTAATTTTAAAAGGGGAATTGCAAACTCAAAAGTTTGGCAGAATTTGTGCCATATAGGTTATCATGAGATCAAAAACTGATAAGAGTTCAACGTCCCAGAGTAATCGTTCGAACCAATAGAAATGATCCAAACTTCCTGAAAGCGATTGTATTTGATGATAAGACAAGGTGTTTGCAATATGATCAGCAACAATGCGTTATAGTGCTAAAACGAAGTCAAAAAGTTCACCAAAAGTCAAAAAGTTACGAATACAATATCGTAAATCAAAACAATCTTCATTGTTTCAAATAGTCATTGTTAAGTTTTATCCAACAATTTTGAAGCTTTGATGGCAAAATTTGTCGCATTGGACCAGAATGTGGTAAATCTGATAGCTGGTGCTTGCTTCATGATAATGCATCGAGTCACAATTCATTAATTCTTAAATAGTTTTTCGTCAAAAATCAAGTATGTGTTAAATCATCCACCATATTCGCCAGCTTTAGCACCGGGGACTTTTTTCTAATTCCAAAACTCCAAATTCTATTGAAAGAAATGTATTTGGATGACAGTGATAGCATTCAAATATAATCTACACCTAGATTGGAGGCTATCCCACAAATGAACTGGAAAATTCATTTGAATCACCGTAAAATCGATGTGCATTGAATTAGAACGATATTATTTCGCATAAATAAAACTAATATACTGAAAACTCTCATTTCATTTTCATTTTACACCACCAGTTTACGAATATTATTGACACACTGTGAGTCTATCGAAATTCTAGATCAGGGGTCTCCAAGCTACGACCCGCGGGCCGGTTGCGGCCCGCGAAAGAATTGTGCGAAAAGGTGAGGTGCCCTTTTGAATAATTTTTCAATGGGAATCTGCAAAAAGCATGGGGTGTTGATAAATTTTAAACGCATTAATTAAAATTGATATTCCACATTAGATATAGGTCCTATTAATTCCTGGTATGTTGACTTGACATGTTATACTGCAGTTCGATGGCTTAGCTGTGGACCTATGGAAAGGTTCTTTTGCGCTTCTTCTAGCTCAGAGATGAAATTGATATTTCTTGCTAAGCAAAATCATTATGAGCCACTGTTATCAAATATCGAGCGGTTTTGGAAGTTGACATTTTTTGCAGATCTGGCGAAGCACACGAACAATTTGAATGTAAAGTTGCAGGGTCAAAATAACTTAGTTTGTGATTTATTTGCTTATAAAAAGGCATTCAGAGTAAATTTGGTACTTTTGGAACGCCAAATGAAAGATTGTAATTTTGCTCATACGCCATACTGTGTACAATTACATAAAAAAAATGAAGCAGAATTTCCATCCTCGTTCGCAAAATTAATCATTTCAGATTTAAAAAAAATCAGAATCGATTTGCTTATTTAGATGCCAGTGCTAAGAAAATAAGGTTGTTTCAAAATCCATTTGACTATGATATGGCAGATGTCCCTAAGTCAAATTCAGTTGAAAATTATTGAACTTAAGGAAAATGATCATATTAAAGACAAATACAAGGAAGGAAATTTGATCGATTTTTGTAAATTTTTGAACCCTGTGCAGTTTCCAAATTTGAAGAAATTTGCTCGTAAATTGTTCTCCATTTATCTTTGCGAACTTTTTTTTTCGCAGATGACATATCAAATCAAAATACAGGGTAAAAGTATCTGATGAACATTTGAAATCGCGACTTATTTTAAGATTTTAAAATCACAAAAACCATTCACATTTATAGTTTTAATATAATTTGTATTGAAGATATGAGAATTAACTGGTAATGTTTGTTATCATTAATGTATAATAATTTAATCTTACGTACTCGGTAACAAGTTTATGAAATTTTGTGCTATCGATAAAATTTATATATTTAAAACTATCTATCCTTTTTTTTACCAGAATACATTTCTTTTTTTTTTAAATCTTTTTTTTATTTCGGCCCGATGAAAGTACTGAAAGGCCCAATGTGGTCCTCTTCGCAAAAAGTTTGGAGATCCCTGTCCTAGACAATTAATAGATGTCAATTTCACTCATAAACGTGTCACATATAGCCAACAGAAAATTTCTGCAAAGCATGAGTCAGTGTACGTTTTAACTGGATTCCTACTTTGCCAAATTATTCCTATCCAAGAAAAATAAACTACTCTATTAGATTTGTCTGGTGTATGTTCACTTGATAACAAACATCGCGTGAACATTTCCAAAGGGAATTTAATATTGTCCCCGGATTCGGAAGCAGGTCCCTTTTAGCCGGTGTTTCCCCGCCCCATGTTTGTGTGAACGATATAGTGTGTACATAGTGGCCCAGTACATCAATTTTATAGTATATCAAAGCTGTAATATTAAATTTTTTGGTACATTTTAAATCCTAGAAGTGCGATTGTATCAAATTTTATAATTATTATTCAAACATTATCAGCTTTTGCAATATATGTAAGCTTAATTAAAAAGCACTTGTAAAACAAAATATGGACCACTTTCGAAACGTCTGTTTATTTATCAGCAGATTGTTTACGTATGTGTTCATTATTCACCCTTAATTTGTGTTGACTATTAATATTCGTTACGAATGCATGGGAATTTATAAAACCGATTGTAGCTACTTGTGGTTTGTGGTGTATAGGTCAAACTAAACGACACGTAAAAAAACACATTTCATGTAGCAAATCAAACCAAACGAATAAATCAACATTCGCATTACACAAAACATTACATATACAGGGTGTCCCAATTATACACCGCCAAAAAGTAGGTGCATATTCCTGTGTGAAAATGATGACCATTTGTCAAATATTTTGTTATCCGAAAATGCTTCCTTTCAAAGTTAGAGACCTCCAAAATTGCAAGAAAAAAAATCAAAAAATCGATTACGTCCTAGCCGTTTAAGCTAGAACTATCAAACTTGGCCGAAATGTTTAGGTGTTTCCCATTGACTTTGTGGGATAATTAGAAAGAAAACACGTAATTGGAAGTATGATTTATAGTCAGGTTCTTTGGAGGTCTAACTTTGAAAGGAAGCATTTTCGGATAACAAAATATTTGACAAATGCTCATCATTTTCACTCAGGAATATGCACCTACTTTTTGGCGGTGTATAATTGGGACACCCTGTAATTTAATGAAGGTAAGGTATTTAATACAGATTTTTTTTAGAAAATTAATGTAAAATTACAACAACAAAATCTGTAAAGAATAGAGAGGGAAGCTTTGTTATAGAATAGACACTAATTGAAAGACTTTGTTTTTAATTATAAAATATTTCATTCGACTAAAGCAATATAGTTTTAGATCAACGTTGTTGCCACTCGTGATCGTTGCTACAACAACTACATGTGAATAGAAAATAAGGAGGGCAATAATTTAATGATGAACAATACGTAAGTGTTGAAACTGGTATAACTTAAGAGACGACTCTTCGTAAAAAAGATTATAAAAGCTACATGTGCGTGAATTTGTTTTAAATGAATCACTCAATTATTTAATTTATCAACTTTACATATTTTATTTGTTGTTTAAATGTTGCATTATATTCAACAATTAACTATCATGCGCTACCACAAAATCTGTTCACTTTAATCTAAACCAGGGACCCGAACCTCAAAGAATAATGGTTCAGTTCCGGTTACCGGTTCGATAAATTTTGACTTTTCGGTTTAAGTTCCGAACGACCGGTAACCGGTTCGGCGGCAACGGTTAATTTCCGGTTCCGGTTCAATGCAAAATATGATGACAGTGCTTATTTATAAATTGAACTGTCTGAATTTTTTCCATTTTTGGTAAAATGTTATCAAAATTGCGAAAATAAAAAATGTACAATGCCATTTAAAAAATAATTGGACCGAACCGTTGTATGAACCGGTTGAAGTGGTTTGAACCGGTTCACACCACTCGGTTCAGTTTGATTTTGCGGTTTTGTGTTTTTTTAATTAAAAGGTTCAGTCCCGGTTTACCGGTTCATTCGGGTTTTTGTTCCAGTTCCGGTTCGGTTCGGATCGCTGATCTAAACTAAGTTCATCTGTAGTTGATTTTTGATTTATTTATAAAGAAAACATCAAAAGATAATACTCATTAGGCTGGTCCGTTGTCTTCCCATAAAATTGCGGTACTTTTTTTCTTGAAGGCGACAAAAAATTTAAAAAAACATATGGCGTATTACACCGTAATTAAAAAAACACATTTCGTGAGTAGTATTTTTCCCACAAATTGTTTATAAGAGTGGAAACACCCGAATTAAAACAACAGCGAGAGTAAATTTGAAATTGAATAACCTTAACGAGCGCTTTTAAAGCTAAAATATAATGAAAACCGACTACAAATTATAAGTTCGCGTTTAAAAAGCCATAGCGATATCGAAGTATAAAAATAAATTTAAACGTCCAATAAATGCACGAATAATGAAGATTTATTACGGTGTCATGTTATTTTAACAACGACCATTAAATTAAATGGAAATAAATTTTACTTAAACTTACTGGAAAGCGTCGTATTTCCCCTAAATTGAACACAAAATTAAATAAAGAGCTCTAATGGAACTCTAGCCCTTAATGGGAACGTAGTTTTAAATTTGTTTGCATTTTAATTATACAAAGTTAAGGTGCAAAATTGTTAATTATTGATGTCACTCACTTGTTTTAAAGGCGCGCACAAGCACACATTTTATTTACAAAATAAAAACAAAAATAAGAACAAAAATTAAAGTTTAAGCGGTTTTGAGACTTAACAGTTTACGCGAACGTTTAATTATTAATAAGTAACAAAAAGGTGTCATTAGTAATATTTTTAGGAAGTTCGCAACTAGCGCACCGCTACTCAGCCTCCGCACGATTGTGTCCTGGCTTTACAAGTGTTGCTCAGCTCAACAATTACAGTAAATTCCACACATGTGCGAGAGGCGAATATGTGCGTAGCTGTATGATAAAAGTGTTAATATTCTTTCCAGAATTTGTTAAGACTTCCTTTTGGCTTATGTTTATTAGGGAGTAGCTTAGTCCAAATAGTTGTATTTTTGAGTTGAATTTAAATAACAAGTAACTCAGAACAATGGTTAAGTAAAACAACACCGGCGTGCTGCGGAGTTTATTAAGTTCACGAATTGAGATTTTCTAACATAAAATAACTATTGTTGTAATGTTCATAACTTTGGTTTCTCCTGTTTCTTGATATACAGAGTGGTCCACTTTTTAGTAGCAGGACTTTAACTCGATGGAAAAACTTATTTTAAAACGAATATTCCATATCAACATGGGTCCGAAAACGCATTTTCAAATACAGGGTGTTGAAATTTTCGAAAAAATATCGATAATTTTTAACCGTTTTCCAACCAGTAGATAATGTAAATGTGGGAGTAATTGACACTTAGACAAAATGAACAATTTAAAAAATTTATATTGCTCAGAAAAATTGACATATACTACTCTGGGTTTATGGAAAAGATATGTGTATTTATAAATATCTTCATTGTGTTCACAAAATTTTTGTAATGTGATACCATTCTTAAAACTGATTATTTTATTATTTATATAAATATTCACCAGTAATTGACATAGCAAAAATCGGTATGTACCAGTAATTGACATCCTTTGTGGGTATAGTTGACATCAAAGAACCATTATTTTTTAAATTAAAAATCCTTATTAAAAGTTTACAATTTTTACAGTTATTGAGTATTAAACATTTATATGGTGAACTAAACATATTCCTATAATAACTTTGGTATAAAATTACTATACTAAGTAAATAAACATTTTACTAAAATAACTATCCTAAATATTTGAACTGCTGAAAATTGCACTTAAAGAACAATCGTTTCCTTCTATCTGTTTGAGAAGTGGGTAGTTTCGAAATGATATTAATTATGTTACCAACAAAATATTTAACAGTTGTTTTTGTGAAAATTTTCATAATTATAAAATTATTCATAGCGAATGTCTCTCTTTCTTTATTAATATTTTGTGAGTCTTCATAAAAATCATGGTATCATTCATCGAGATTTCTTAACTTAAAACTTGTGTCCATCGTCGAGGAACCCGACTGTACCCAATCTTCTTCAGATTCGCTACTAGAACTTGCAGTCTATTACGTCTTCTTCTTCTCTAGAACGTATTGTTTTTGGCCCCATTTTTCTTTCAATTGGGCTTTTCCCTTTGGATTTGTAAAGGAGAGTAATTCTGGGCACTTTATGTTTTTTAGCTGCAGTAGCTACAGGCATTCCGTCGAACATCCTCTAGAGCAGGGGTCGGCAACATGGTGCTCGCTGGCACCCGGGTGCCCGCGAAGCTTTTTGAAAGTGCCCGCCATTAACGTAAAATAACTTGTAAACCCACCACTTTCCCAATGACGCGCTCTTTGTCGCACTATTAGCTTGGAAAATAAATGAAAAGTGCCCTTTGTCATAAGTTAGCTATTCGAGGTGCCCTTCTTATCAAAAAGGTTGCCGACCCCTGCTCTAGAGCATTTTTTATATCTTCTTCAGGATATGCTAACATTTTACCTTTGATGGGAGGCATATCCACTTAGGTTAAAATCTTTTTCCAAGCAAGAGTTTAAACGCACCAATAGTTGACAGCCATGTCAACTACTGGTAAACATAAGAGATATGATCACCAGTAGTTGACATACTAAAACCATGGTCAAAAATAACCGCTACACTAATACTTGCAAGTTTAAAACACTAAATAATAACCAGTAACAACATGTAACAACACAATTATCTATATTAATGTCTTCAAGAAAATAAAAATCACTTCAACAACTTTACTTATCTGCTTTAAATCGAATAGAAAAAATTTATATATCTGAATGCTCACAACTTTTTACGTGAAGGATTATGTCATGTCAAAATGACTGTTCTCAGTGTTGTCAGGATATAAACAAACAAAAGTAAGATACAAAATTACCGGATGGCACTAAACGTGTGGATGTAACAACAACCGAACTGTCTTTATAATGATTTAAAAACTAACATGTCAACTACTACATCGGTGTCAATTATACCCACATTTACCTTAATTATATTTAAACCAAGTTTGGTATACAGCACCACCTTACAGGTTACCACATTCGGTGAGAATGTCAACCCCTACAAGCCACCAGTGTCGGAGTTGTGGGGGTTCAGTTTAAATAAATTTTATAAAAAACTAGTACGGACCTGTTTAAAATCAAACTCGTACTTGTTTTTGGGTAGAACATTTTATTCTAAAGTGTCTACTAAGTTTTCTTCGTATCTGCCAACGTTTGGCACGGAATTTGATTTTTTACTACTTTCGCGACAAATTTGCTCCCAAGTTCGATATAAAAATATCGCGAAACGCAGAAAATTGCAACTTGTAGAGTAAATTCTCATTATTCGTTAATTAAGCGGAACTTTTTTCCTCATTATTAGTATGTTCTGTTATTAAAAACTTCAAAAATCGGTAATTACTTTTTAATTACGAATATTAGCTATATTTTTAGATCGAACAAATTTTTCGCGAAAATGGTAAAATAAATCAAATTCCACGCCAAACGGTGACAGATACGAATAAAACTCAAGAGATACCTTTTGTTTAGAATAAACTGTTCTACCTAAAAACAAGTTCGAATTTAATTTTGAACCGGGCCGTATTAATTTTTTATAAAAGTTATTAAAACTGAACTCCCACAACTCCACCACTGGTTGCTTGTGGGGTTTGACATTCTTACCGAATTTGATAACCTGTAAAGTGGTGCTCTATACCAAATTTGGTTTGAATATATCTACTGGTTGAGAAACGGTTAAACATTATAGTTATTTTTTCGAAAATTTCAACACTCTGTATCTTTAAAGCGTTTTTGGGCACATGTTGATATGGAATATTCGCTTTAAAAAAGATTTTCTATAGCCTGTTAAAGTCCTGCTACTAAAAAGTGGACCACCCTGTATAAGGTTAAATTAAACTATGGTTTGCTGGTTGTTAACATGTTTATTATTATTTTTTATTAAAACGTCCTACATGTTTCGCTGACTGAGTTTTGTCAGCATCCTCAGGGAAGTTTCAATGATGATGAAAAAATTATCAATATTTCAACATTATCAATTTTTTCATCATTGAAACTTCTCCTGAGTATGCTGACAAAAATCAGTCAGCGAAACATGTAGGACGTTTTAATAAAAAATAATAATAAATCTGTTAAAAACCAGCAACCATAGTTTAATTAAACGTTATGATAAAATGACGTCCGTTATTATATTAGTTTCGGTATCTAAGAAAAAAATAAAACTCTGGATTTATTGGACGGTATCTATATTTTTTTTACATTTTTAATCCGACGTTTCGCTCATGATTTTATAAGCTTTTTCAGCGCTACAAAAGATAACATTTATTTAATTATTTTAATGCAATATCTGCATATCAAAGCAACTTAGCAATTTTTAAAAAAAACATTTAAATACAATTCGCAATTACTTATAATAATACTTACAATAAATCGTGGTTATTTTAACAAAGATACATGTTGGTCGATCATCAAAGTTTTTTGGTGTGAAATTTGTAATAAACATGAAAAATATTATACGTGATGAACATATACTAATTAAAAGGTTTTAAATTAACGTTTTTGATTAAGGGATTGTTTATTAGACCCAAATAAATATCAAGATAAATTAAAAAGACGATCACACATTACACAATAAACTTGTACGTACAAATAAACTAATTTAACAACCTGTAATGTATCTTAAGATGTTAAGCAAAAAGAGGAAAACTGTATAAACAAAAGATACCGTCCAGAAAATCCAGTTTTATTTTTTTCTTCGATATCGAAACTGTTATAACGTTATTTGTATTATTTTAGTGCAGTAGAGTAGGACGGGTAAAAATAGTCTTACAATTAAATTCATACCTTAATGATCACTGGCAAACTTTCGGAAATAATAAAACCGAACGAGATTTGTTGGAATATGGAGAGAAGTGTGATTTCATTGATTATAATAACAAAGTTTCTAATTTCGAAATATTTGCGAACATCTAACGAAAATTCGGGACCCATTTTCCTTCAGTATTGTGTAACCTTTTTCAACGCAGCGCTACTTATTATTACAAAAGACCAACGTGTACTAATCATTTTAGACTAAGTATAACCAGGAAATCCAAAATTAAATATACCGACTACACCCGATGTTGCCAAATACTCGTATTTCAATATTAAGACAGTGGCGGATACAGGTAGAGTAAAAAAAGTGTTTACATCACCCAAAAGTTTCAACACGTTTTAAAAAAATACTTGTTTAAGTTTTGTTATACAGGGTGAGTCACGACGGACGCCACGGAGTTTTATGGCAAAACGGTATATATTCACCAACTTTTGTCTTAGTTAGATTGTGTAAGTCATTAAGGGCTATATTTTAAAAATATTTTCAAACATACAGGGTGCTCCAAAAAAGAGTGGCATAACAAAGTTATATTTTTTTAATGTAACACCCTGTATATTTTTACATTTTTGGACTCCTCTTTAAATTTACTCAGATTTGTGTAACGTATTTTACAGAAAAATTTATTCATATAAATAATCATTGTCATTAATAGGAGTCATAAAGTCGGACATTTTACTTTATTTCCAATTTTTAAAATAACTGTGTTAAATTGGGGGTATATAGAAAATAAATCCATCACTATGGCATATTCAAAATAAATGTATTTGCACTTCTGTTAAGGAATAAAATTTCTATTGACGAAAATAGCAACAGTTTTTAAAGAAATTGCAAGTAAAATGTTTAGAGATAAAAACACCATACATTTTTGTAATCGTAAACAGCTTTAACTCATCTTTCGCAAAACGTGACTTCAGCCACTTTCAAAATATAAGGCTTAAGTATATTCTATAGAAAAAATTTGATAAATAAAGGCGAAGACCCAAAATGGCTGTATTTAATGTAATAAACAATTAATAAGTGCAGAAATAAATGATTTTCCGTTACGAAAGCCATGTGCTTTAAAAATAATCAGCAATGTTTTTTAAATTTTTATTAACTCCCTTCTATTGTCATTTATTATTAGAGATGGGTCATTATTATAACCATGCTTATTTTATTCGCTAAAGTTCTAAAGATAAGGAAGCTACATCTAAATAAATCTCTAAAGTTTCTCAACCAGGACATAATTCTCCTACCAACACATATTTGGCCCTTTGTGTTTGACTTTAATCCGCTTATATTTTTCTCCTCTTAAATTTCCCAGGTATTTCAGCTATCTCATTTTACCCTTCTTTATTATTTCGCATTTTTCCATATTTATCCAAATACCGCAACATTCGAAATCCATTCAATCCTGTATTAAGTATTAACACAGAGTCTTATTTTTTCAGATACTGAGCTACGAAGCTTTCACAAAAAAAGTCAATGTTTATATTCATCGAAACAATCTAAACTAAATTTATTACGCCAAGCGCAAATACGTTAAAAGAGCTTTTTCATATTAAAACACATGTATATCTGGGCAATTAACATACTACTATCCAGTAATAATGCTTGTCTGCAATTTCTCACCCAATTAAAATATCAAATTCTTAATCGGACGACAACGACAAAATAAATACGGAGCATGAGGCGAATATGATAATAAGGGCTATGCAATCAGGAAAATTTTTTGAAGTATTTCGTTTAATTAAAATTTGATATGTTTCAAGTTTGTTATAACATTTCAATTAATTGATATTACTTTTTAATTTGGAGAAAGACCGAGCACTTTTTAACGAAGGTAATTTTACTTGTTCAAGGATGTTTGTTAACAGAGGATCCTTTGCGTTATTTATGATATTCGTGAACAATTAATTAGCTCGGCATTTGTTTTAATTAAATAGAAATGACAAAATACCTCATTTTGAGACCAACTTTTCATGAAAGCAATATAAAGTACACAAGTAAACAGGCTATATCAAAAATGATTTCTTTACTCTTTTGTATGCTTGTGTTTGTTTGCGTAAAATATTATTAGAGAACCAGGAAGTGTATGAAATACCTTGCGGCACTTGCAAGGGCTCATACATTTGGCAAACAAAATAACGTTAAAAAAGCAACGGGAAGAAAGAAAAGCGGATCGTCCCTCTATCGATCCATATGTTAACTCTACTGGTCGTGAAATCGATTATAATGGGGCAAAAGTTCTGTAGAGCATTTCTCGTCACGTATCGTCCGGATAGCGATAGAAAATGAAAGGGTAATGTCCAACATTAAGAAGCAGGACGACGGCCAGCAACTGCCACCCTCATGGAACTCGGTGTTATTAAATTGTAGAAATAAATAAATTCGTCCACCACCTATCAGATTAACACAACACCCAGGCTCACAGAGGAACACCAATAACGTCGTTTCACGCGAAGTCAAGCTATTAAACCACAGCAACAAATTTTGTTAAGCGATACAAAATAATGACTACGGGCAGTAACCTGAATGTCAGTGTATTTCAAACAAGCGTTTACATAAAGGGGTAGTTCACATGGTGACACTACCGTCGTGACATTTAATGCCACGACATCGCTCGACATTCGGTGTCACGGCACTAGGTGTTCACACGTAATATGATAAACCTACTTGAGTGTCACGACATCAAAATAAAAATGGCCGCACTTGTAAGTGCAGCAACGAATGTTATAGAACAGCGTTTCCCAAACTTTTAAACACGCGACCCAAATAATTTTCTAGAAATTCGATTTTGTCTCTGACGGTTTCATGGCCAACGCGATCGCAAAAATGACCTTTCTATACAAATTTTTCAGTTTTTTCCCTATTTTTCCGAAGGAAATGGCCAGTGGCACGTATAACTCTGGAAAACATTTAGTTTTGATGTCCTTGATGCAATAAACACAGTCTTAATCAAATTCTAGCGACAACGTATCGTGACTCTCCCTTGTAAGTGAGTAGGTGCGTTTATTTCCAATTGTGTTTAGTGCACACCCCCACCGCTCGCCATTAGACATGACGCTGACTATACCTATAACTGCAAATGCACATAATGCCAAATTTTTTTCCGGTAGGTAATACATTTTGAAACTACGAAAATAATTGATTCCGCTGAGCATACAAAAACTGCCTTAAAAATAAACAACGTATAAAAAATTGCATTTGTTAAGATACTTGAACGAACGTGTTCTTCTATTTGCCAAGTAGTGTGAAAATTAAAGCAAAAATGCATGCATTTTTCGAAAGGACAGTTAATGGAAATTGGATCAGTAATAATGTAATTTCATACGTTTGTAATTGCGAGTTTATTACCATCATAAAGTATAAATTACGATTATTGAAAATGGAGCTTATTGTCTATGGCAGGGGTGCAGTAGCGTAGCAAGGGGGGGGGCGGTCCGCCCCGGGCGGCACATTTTTTTGGGGCGGCACTTTTAGCATACCCAAATGGGGTAAAAATGAAATTCTCGGGGTAATGAAAGGATAGTAGATATAATAATCAGTACCGGCGCTATTAAATTCATAAAAATTAATTTTTAAAAAAGGAATTCTTATCGAAGTTAGAGGATAAAACGGGCTACTTGACCTTTCTTCACTGAAAACCCGCCCCCTTGTAACGACAGAAATTCCAAGTACCTAATAAACTTTATAATAGGGTGCCAGCCATTCAATAAAATTATGAAACAATTCATTTATTTAAGCCATTAAATTCCATGCAGTTTAAACTCTATTGTAACAGGGATTTTTCACCCTGATTAAAAATAATTTCGCGGGAGTGGGGGAGATCTGATTAAAAAAAATAAAAATCAGAAAAGGTTCTACTGTAAAACTGTAATTTTGGAAGATGGTTAAGTATTCTACATTATCTAGCTTTGCATTAAAACACGTTTGAACGTCTAAAATTTAAAAAAATTCGCCTGCGGCGCATGTTTTATCCCCCCCCACATTTTCTGTCGATCTCTGCTTGGTTTTGAAAAAAGTTTAGCGACCCTTATTCATAGGGGCGGCAAATTCAGGGACCGTCCCGGGCGGCACAAACTCTAGCTACGCCACTCAATGGAAATAAGCAGTAAAATATTGAAATTTTTTCTAAAAAATGTATCCTTATAGGTTAAGCACATTTGTAGGTACAGTAATTTTGGTTCTACGTGATTAAGTTTACAAAACAATAGTGGAATATAAAGAAGAAATACAAAATTGCGAGAAGGGTGGCCCCAGATGGGAAGATTAAATGCTCTATTTCCTATGTCAACGCACAATATATCGTGACAAGATTGTTAAGTATGTACCTAAGTACCTACTAATAACATTGTGAAAGGCTAATGGCATAGAAGCTTAACCTAATACTTTTACAGCCGTAAGACTTATCTATTTATTAGAAAATTAATTAGACTAATATGTCTTTAAAAACTAGAACTCTTTATAGAAAATGATAATTCAAAACTATTTTTTTTTAAATACTTAAGGATAAATCCATACGTAATTATGTATGTATTGATTACAAATGTTTGTTTATTGGTTTTCAAATAACATGGTCCTAATGACAATATTAATTATCAATACACGAAGCAAAATTTACACAATCCGAAATATGCACAAATATTTATTACTTCAACATAAATTAGCATACTAAATGTAACTGGCAAAATTTCAATTATCAGCAAACATAACACACTTTAATTACACGTTTTAGCATTCCTAGTTCTGCCAAAAAGGTTTTCATTAATATTTGTCTTATATGCAGTTTTCCAAGCAAGCTTTTTATGCGTTGTACCTAAATCACTTTTAAATTAAATAATTTTTAAATGAAAAATTCTTTAATATTCTGTTACCAAATAATTCAACTTGATTTAACGAGACCGAAATTCCAACGACAAGAAATTTGCTTCGGTTATTCTTATTTTCAAAGCTTACTTAGAATATTAAATTTTTTGTTCACTTACATTTATAAACTAAAAATAAATGTATATTTGTAAATTATGAGATATAAAATTTAATAGGAGTATTAGATATAGTGTCGGGGAAAATAAATGAATAAAATAAACGTTACTGGTTAAGACCAAAATACTTTAAGACACGATTATTTTAATGCTAAATAATTCCATAGCCACCGCTGTTAAAATCAAAATGTGAAATGATTCCTGCTGATATTTTTACGTAGAATTAGAAAACAATATGTGAAAAGTCATGGCACACTTGGTTTTTGAGATAGCTATACCTAGGTTCACTTAATTTTTTTTTCTCGCTTCATTGATGTATGGGTTTTTAGCAGGGACCCAAACTGCAAAAAAATAACTTTCAGTTCCGGTTATCAGTTTGATAAACTTTTAACTTTTCGGTTTACGTTTCGAACCTAGTTTTGATTTTATAATGATTCGGTAACCGTTTCGGCGGTAACGGTTCAGTTCTGGTTCAATGCAAAATATGATGCCAAAGCATACTTGTAATTGGAACTTACTGAAATTTTTCCATTTTTGTTAATATGTAATCAAAATTACGAAAATAAAAAATTTATAATGTCAGATGCCAGAATTAAAAACTGTGACTATTGCCACGTTCGCAGAGAACACTGCAATCCTAGCAGTTGATAAGGACATAGAAGCCACGACAAATAAACTTCAGCCAGCCAGTGACCAGATATTCAATTGGACCAGGGAATGGAAGATAAAATTAAACGAGGTAAAATCAACTCACATTACTTTTACGAACAAAAACATAAGGAATCCGTTGCCCATCACAATAAATGGTAATACTGTTCCTTACGAAAACACTGCAAAATATTTAGGAATAACACTAGACGCTAAACTAAAATGGAAGAAACACGTAAAAAAGAAAAGAACTGAGTTGGGTCTAAAATATAGGAAATTATATTGGCTGTTGGGGCGCAATTCCCAATTGTCAATATACAAAATATTAATATATAATCAGATCTTGAAACCAGTCTGGGCGTATGGCATACAACTATGGGGGTGTGCTAAACAGTGTCATATAAGTACAATACAAACATTTCAAAATAAAGTGCTGCGTAACATCGTCAATGCACCATGGTACGTACGCAACTGTGACATTCATCGCGATCTAGGTATCAAGGATGTGGCCAGCGAAATTAGAAGATATGCTGCTAAACGTTAGGCGAGACTAAATCAGCACGTTAACATCGAGGCAATCCAACTTCTTGATGTAAATGACCTGAACAGAAGACTGAAGAGAACAAAGCCACATGAGTTAGTTTAAGGGTTCAAAAAGCAGAGTACAGTGCGAAAAGTATAGTGCCGTGTGCAAATTAGCAGAAACTCAAGAACACCAATGGGTGAACTTTAGAATTTAAGTTTTTAGTTCTAAGATCTGAGAAATAAATTAATGGTTAGTCTCTTATAGACCAGTTTTAATATTTAAGAACGCCACAAGCGAAGTGTAAAAAAAAAAATGTCAAAAAAAAATGGACCGAACCGTTGTGTGAACCGGTTGAAGCGGTTTGAACCGATTTACATTAGTCGGTTCGGTTCGATTTTGCGGTTTTGTGATTTTTTAAATATAAGGTTCAATTCCGGTTCACGGTTTTTGAAAAAGACAAAGGTTCGTTTCGGTTTTTTTTCAGTTCCGGTTCGGTTTGGGTCCCTGGTTTTTAGGTTTATAATTAAAAATAAGCAAAGATAAACCTAATAACCCATACATCAATGAAACAAGATTTTTTTTAATGAACCCATAACCAGCCTTGGTTGCCATTTAAAAAAGCTCAAACTTGGCTTATATCTCAAAAATTAAGTGTGCCATGACGTTTTAGATATATTTTTATAACTCTATGCAAAAATATCTACAGGAATCATTTCACATTTTGGTTTTAACATAGGTGACTATGGAATTATTTACCGTTTTAGTTTTTTCAAAATATTTTTTAAAGTTGAAGGTGTAGGTCAAATGTCAAAATGGCATTAAATTTGTCTTGAAATTCTGCCCGACTTTGCTAAGTTAACCGACTATGTAACTCTTATAATAACAAAGTTACCCAAGCAACACATGTAGATTATTGTCACCGTTTATATTTTTATTTCAAATGGTCTTTCCAGCGCGACCTCCCCAGGCTTCATTTACATCTTGCTCTGTCCTCAAGAAATAACTTGGGCAGTAAGTACTCGCTCATTCTATCGAGATGGTCGTGGCATTGTCGTCGATATATTTGTGTTTTTTCTTTTAAGCTCTTATCTGACATGTGTATTCCTTTTTCATTGTAAGTGAATCCAGCCCGCGATCTCAGGAATCTCATTTCCGAACTTTGGATGCGTCTTGCGTTCTGTTTTATTATCACCCAATTTTCACTCGTGTGCAGCAGAGTGGGCACTGGCACTACTTTACAAAATTTTCCGAGAGTTCCAGGTTCTTTGTTTTCAAGACACGTTTAATAGTTCCATCTACATGATTCAGTCTTTTAATGTTCCTATCAATGTCGGTTTTTCCTTGGACTGCATTTAGACAGCCTAAGAAGTTGAATGTGCTAATTTGCTCTACACAGTCTGACAATAAAGTTCGTGGACTTGTTTTATAACTCTAGAACGGGTGGCGCTATTTATGTGTTTGTTAGGTTATTTTAAACTTTAATTCCTGACAATCATTCTATCCCAATTTGAGCTATATAGTGTAATATCTCATTTTATGGTTAGCGAAATCTTTAATCACCTCGTCATAATCAATTTTCCTTGCCAGTTCATATTTTATAGATAGTAATCTTTTCTGGAGCGTTGATGATCTTCTGAAGCTCTTTATTACAAAGTTTACTAAATGCTCTTACTCCTTCGGCAACTGTTTCTGGTAAGGTGCAAAAAATTCTGCTTGAAGTACATATTTCAGAAAAACTTAAAAAGAGTTTTGCTTTACATTTTACAAACTTTATTATCAGACTGCGTATTTCATTATTTACCTACAACTATTTTTGAACTGATTGATATTTGTCTCAAGTATCCAGATGTCAAAGTTATAGCTCTTCATTCAGTTTTATAGTTGGAACGTAGCTCTTTGAAGTGAATTTACGGCTTTTACAATGATGACCGGATCGTTTGCTTATTGCTTATATACGTGTTGTAATAGCGTTAAATCTATTTAAGTCGCAGTAGTAATAGTCAATTCTGATCTTCCACTGCCTGATAGCTTCGTCAATAGATATATTAAATAAGCCGTGTGAGAGACCGCACACCTGTCTAAGACCCACGTTAGTATTATCGTCTGGGATTCATTTCACTGCATCCATATTTTCGGATCTCGATATAAGGACATCATTATTTGGATGATGTGTGACGAGATTCCTCTTTTGTTCTTTATTTGTTAGAGTTTGTTTCGTAAGACCTTATTGAGAGATTTCGCGTAATTAATGAGAATTATCAGGTGGCCAAATAAAAACGATCCAACTTTTAATTTAAATTATTTTTATACCAAATGTAAAAAAAAAGATATTTTTACATAAATACGTTATTTAGGTTTGGCAATTATGTGTGGAATATAACATCTGTCAAATGTCTACCTCTCGCTACATAACAAATTCAAGGTCTTTTCGTCGCGTTTTTCATCACGTTTTCGCATACTTTCGCGAAAATTCTGCTTCAAGTGTTCAAGATTCATCGGTCTGTTAGCGTAGACACGTCCTTTTAGATAGTACAACAAGCGTTTCCGCAACAGACGACTGATTTGCGTACAACGTTTTGATAATTAAAACACGTTGCTCAAGCGAAAAACGCTCCATAACGAATTTGCCGCATCTACACCAATTAATTCTTATCAAACAACTTTCAAATTTGGGACCGAAACAAAATGGCGGCATAAAAAAGTTGTATGCCTCTAAGTTGGCCACCCGGTATATGCATCGCCTTATTACATTCTCAGTGTTTTTTTTTTTTTTTGTAAGCTATTCCAGGTTAAATATGTTGTCTGAACATGATTCCGCTTTGCTCTTCTAGCAAGATTTCCTCTGCAATGATTTTTAGTCATTCCGTTGATATTTTGCATACAACATTTTGTAGGCTTTGTTTTAATTTTATTGTTGTTAACACCGTTTAACTTTTCCATTACTGTGCAATTTAAAAATGGAAGCGCTAATGCCGTAAAACAGTTTCCTGGATTTAACTGAATAATAAAAGGGTTAATTATAGAAAATCCATAAATCTGTTCTCACTTTTACGAGGTGATCAGATCTGCATCATATATCATAACTAGACAATGAAGGTGTGATACCATTTTCGAAAATAATTAGTTTTCATTCAACTCTAATGGCTGTTTACAAAAATGAAAATGAGTTTCCATCACGTTGCAGTTCATAAATTACAACTATCCATCAGTGTTCATCAAAAGAGTATTTATGTAAATGTTATTTATGTGTTCCATGAATGGTGTCAAAGTTTGTTTTTTGTTTGATGTTTTAATAATTACTAGTGCCATGATTATTATGAATTTTAACTATGCACTATAAAAAGTCGAATTTGTGTGAGCGAGTATATTCAACCTTATTTGCTTTTTTAAATCTGTCCAAAATAACTTCACTGTCATGTGAATCTCAGAAAATGTAAGCACTGAAGAGTTTAATACCAGCGCAAAAAGGGCAGAATTTTAAGATGCGTCTTTAAAATTCAGTTAATCAGAACTGTTTTGAAAACAAATGAAAAAGGACGAAATGTAGAATATTTTATTTTCATTAATATATTTTGTTTCTTTGGAGTGTGTCAACAAAATTAACTACTTGTTTTGTGCAATACAGGCTAAGAAAGGTAACATTCGTTTTTTTTAAATTAACCTTTATTTCAATTTCAAATAATACACTAAATTGGAAAAACTTTTTTTTCAATTTTGATATTTTTAAAAACTATTAAGAGCTTTCGAATGACTTATTTGAAAATATGGGCTGCTATTTAGTAAAACTGAAACAATGTATATAAAACTTTGATTTTTCAAAGCTTTTGCGGCCGTTATACAGGGTTTGGCACCGAAATGTAGATGACATCTTCGTCATCAGGGAACAAGGCATGGAATCACTTTAAGACTGTAACACATCTGAGCAACTTTTACACGAGGACATAAAATTTACAATGGAGGAAGAGAAGAATGGAGCTTTGCCTTTCCTGGATGTACTGGTGAGAAGAGAAGCCAACGGAAGACTAGGCCACAGCGTTTACCTCAAACCAATCCACACCAACCGGCATTTAAACGCTAAATCAGACCACCGCCCGGCTCAAACACAATCAGTGATCAACACGTTAATACAAAGAGCCAGGGAAATTTGTACCCCAGAGACCATCTAAGAAGAAATAAACATGGTCACAAGAGAATAACAGTTATCAACAAAGGAAAATACTTTGGCCATACAGAAACGCGCCACGCCAAAAGAAAAAAAGGAATACATCGCTACAACCTACCTGTCCTAGATCGGAGCAGTCACCAAGAAAATATCTAAAATAGTACAGAAACACAATATCAAAATAGTTTTCAACGCTCGCTTTCCAACAAACTACGAAGAACGCTAGGCTCGGAATTAAATCACCCGGACATATACAGCATACCTTGCTTCTATGGAAAATTATACGTAGGACAGACCGGTAGGAGCATACAAACGCGCCTCAAGGAGCATGAAGGACAAACAAAAAGAAAACAAGTTGAAAAAATCGGCTGTAGCGGAACATGCCCTGTGTACGGGGTATACTAGATGTTTGACAAAACAAAATATTAGCCCGCGTCAACCACTTCTGGCCGAACTGTACAGGGAATCGATAAATATTGTCAAGAACCCTAACAACTTTAACAGAAAAACGGGGTTGCAACTACCGCATATCTGAAAATCGGTCATCATGAAATCGATAAGGCGAAAGGAACCCATCACGGAACGACACGTATCCACAGCAAGACATATAAAGCCAACACCAAATCACACCACAATTAGTCGTTTTGAAAAAGACGAAGACAATATGATCGAAACGTCAACACTAAACCAAACCCAGGAACGAAGATTGTAATATCTAGTAACATATTCAAAAAGGACTAAACCAAGCCCGGTGGCTGGTTGGTAAAGCAACCTAGCGAGTGATCGGGAGGTCGTGGGTTCGAATCCCGAGGCCGTCTGTCATCGTAGGGGTTTCAGGTGGTTTGCCCTACCTACTATAGGTAAATGCTGTGACTGTACTTCCCTCTACCCTTACTTACCTTATCCTTGTTCCCCTTCCCCTCCATTTCACTGACACTAATAACCTCTACTGTTAAAGTGTCATTAAACCCTCAAATAATAAAAATAGAGGACTAGTGATCCTCTAAATATTTTGTAATAAACACCAATACTCTACCTCTTAAAATAAAAAATAATACAGGGCTGCGAAGCTTTACTGGGACACCCTTTAATGCAAAGGTGGGTAAATGCCGGCCCTCTACAAAATGAAATTTCCCACCTGTGCCTTAATGGTATTTTGTTGCATCCTTATTTTCTATTTTTTTGGTGTGCTAATCAAAATCAAAAAGTGCGCGCATTAGAATAAAAACGCTTCCTAAAAAACATTTAAATTTGTAATTCGCTTTCCAAAATACAAATATTATGATTTCTAGAAGTTTACTTTAATTAATGATAGCGGTATTAAAGAAAATCTAAAATCTGATTTTTTATTTTTCACTGGGTATTTTCTAAAATTTAAAAACACTTTAAATCAGTTTAAAAATCTTCATTCTCGCCCGTTTAAATCAACTCTTTTGCTCTAATAATTTGTGGTATCACAATCAGTCAACTTATTTTGACCCGACTGCATATTTGTGATCTTTTAAAACCCAAAAACGAATTTTATTTGTATTATGTAGTTATTATCTATTATATTTTATGACCGTATAATAACGGCAAAATTCAACTTTAATGCAAAGAAAATTTTAAGCAGAGTGATGTAAATTAAAAACAATAATTTTCGTTTACGAAAGAGTGAAAATTGTGGTGCAAAATTTCAGTTCAGGTCATTTAATTTTGGCAAATTAACAAGCAAAAAATTTAAGCGGGATAATCTAGCAAAGCTTTTAAGACCTTCAATAATGTATTTTTGTAATTACACCATTAAACAAATAACATTACGCAAAGCCTGCTTCGTTTCATGGCGATAAGCACACGCATTGGGCATTTATTGCTTTTACCTTGTTTCACAAGAGAAATGTGAACACGGTAAGGAAAACTCGTCTTTCACGCGTTACTAAGATATGATTTCTTAATTAATAACTGGAACAAACCTTGTTAAAAGATCGTAGAGGCGTAAAGAAATTTTCAAAGTTTAATTAACCAAAACCATACCCTCGTTTGACAAAAGCGATCGAGGTTTGTTAAAATTAGACGGTATAACCAAAGCAGGGAAACAATGGAATGTCACTCGATACCTATGATTTTTTTCTATACAATGAATCCGAATGCGTAGAATGAGGGAGATTTATTAAAACCAGTGTTATTACAACCAGTACTTGAGCTGCCAGATAATTATAGAGGAATATGGAGGGCTCACCGCCACCAGGGTCACAAAAATTATGGATTTCGCGTTTCGCGTTTTAATTATTAGCAATAAATCACTCGTTCTTGGTTATCTTGCGTTTTAACATAACGCCGGAAAACTTTAAATACCGTAAGCGGGAAAATTTCAAGATTGCGTCGGCTACTCGATTGATTGTTAACTGTTGCAGACTGTTTGAGCTAGATGCGCGCTTGTGGCGCCCGCCAAAAAGTCGGAGCCAAAAAATATATAAATGAAAAAGCGGGTAGTAATCAGTCGGGCGATTATACGGGAAAAAATTAATGATACGTGGCGTAGGGTCAGTCGACTCGGGTAAGTATGCGTGCAGTTTTATTGCAACCTTGAAGACGATGCAAGTGGCAAGTGTTCAGTCGACGTCAGTGCATCTCAAATTTTTTAGTATTGAGTCCCACCGGAACCTAGACAGATATATATACGTCGCAGTTTGAGATCATTTTCGTTTCCACCCCCGTATTTGGTGTAATAAAGCCTTCTTTTAAATCTTTTGCACCAAATAAAGTTTAATGGCATATTCAAAGCGTATATGACTAGGTATTAATATTTAATTTTACAAACCTGGTGTAAACGAAATCGCGCTCACCTTTTGTTTTCTTCAGTTTTTAATTTAAAAAGAAACCAAATTTTAAATATTTAAAGACCGTAACTTTGCCATTATATAGAGCACCTTAAACAGGGTGAGTCATTAGTGGCGGATCGGTCGATTGATAATCTATATTTATTGCTATCAATGCTAAGCAAAACAACACTTATTTTTCTTACTATTGGCCTCCTTTCGAGACACATATTCCCGAATAATTTTTCTTACACTTAAGATATTGACTTGAACTTTTCAGGATATATTTACAATGCTTATCTACAACGAAAACATGATTTAGGATACGATCCAATATTTTGTTTGTAAGAATGTTCAACAATTATCTCAACAAAGCAAAATTTCCTTATTGTTAACCTCCTTGAGACACATATTCCGGAATAACTTTTCAACCGCTTAAGATATTGACTTGAAATTTTTAGGATATGTTTATAATGCTTATCTACAACGAAAAAATAATTTAGGATACGATCCAATATTTTGTTAGTAAGAAACTTCAACAATTAATTCAATAAAGCAAAATTTTCTTACTGTTAACCTCCTTTCGAGACACTTATTCCCGAATAACTTTTCAACCGCTTAAGATATTGACTTGAAATTTTCAGGATATGTTTATAATGCTTATCTACAACGAAAAAATAATTTAGGATACGATCCAATATTTTGTTTGTAAGAAACTTCAACAATTAATTCAATAAAGCAAAATTTCCTTACTGTTAACCTCCTTTCGAGACACATATTCCCGAATAACTTTTCAACCGCTTAAGATATTGAGTTAAAATTTTCAGGATATGTTTATAATGCTTATCTACAACGAAAAAATAATTTAGGATACGATCCAATATTTTGTTTGTAAGAAACTTCAACAATTAATTCAACAAAGCAAAATTTCCTTACTGTTAACCTCCTTTCGAGACACATATTCAGGAATAACTTTTCAACCGCTTAAGATATTGACTTGAAATTTTCAGGATATGTTTATAATGCTTATCTACAACGAAAAAATAATTTAGGATACGATGCAATATTTTGTTTGTAAGAAAGTTCAACAATTAACTCAACAAAGCAAAATTTCCTTACTGTTAACCTCCTTTCGAGACACATATTCCGGAATAACTTTTCAACCGCTTAAGATATTGACTTGAAGTTTTCAGGATATGTTTATAATGCTTATCTACAACGAAAAAATAATTTAGGATACGATCCAATATTTTGTTTGTAAAAATCTTCAACAATTAACTCAACAAAGCAAAATTTCCTTACTGTTAACCTCTTTTCGAGACACATATTCCCGAATAACTTTTCAACCGCTTAAGATATTGACTTGAAATTTTCAGGATATGTTTATAATGCTCATCTACAACTAAAAAATAATTTAGGATACGATCCAATATTTTGTTTGTAAAAATCTTCAACAATTAACTCAACAAAGCAAAATTTCCTTACTGTTAACCTCTTTTCGAGACACATATTTCCGAATAACTTTTCAACCGCTTAAGATATTGACTTGAAATTTTCAGGATATGTTTATAATGCTCATCTACAACTAAAAAATAATTTAGGATACGATCCAATATTTTGTTTGTAAGAAAGTTCTACAATAAACTCAACAAAGCAAAATTTCCTTACTGTTAACCTCCTTTCGAGACACATATTCCCGAATAACTTTTCAACCGCTTAAGATATTGACTTGAAATTTTCAGGATATGTTCATAATGCTTATCTACAGCGAAAAAATAATTTAGGATACGATCCAGTATTTTGTTTGTAAAAATCTTCAACAAATAACTCAACAAAGCAAAATTTCCTTACTGTTAACCTCCTTTCGAGACACACATTCCCGAATAACTTTTCAACCGCTTAAGATATTGACTTGAAGTTTTCAGGATATGTTTATAATGCTTATCTACAACGAAAAAATAATTTAGGATACGATCCAATATTTTGTTTGTAAGAAAGTTCAACAATTAACTCAACAAATCAAAATTTCCATACTGTTAACCTCCTTTCGAGAGACATATTCCCGAATAACTTTTCAACCGCTTAAGCTATTGACTTGAAATTTTCAGGATATGTTTATAATGCTCATCTACAACGAAAAAATAATTTAGGATACGATCCAATATTTTGTTTGTAAAAATCTTCAATAATTAACTCAACGAAGCAAAATTTCCTTACTGGTAACCTCCTTTCGAGACACATATTCCCGAATAATTTTTCAACCGCTTAAGATATTGACTTGAAATTTTCAGGATATGTTTATAATGCTCATCTACAACGAAAAAATAATTTAGGATACGATCCAATATTTTGTTTGTAAGAAAGTTCAACAATTAACTCAACAAAGCAAAATTTCCTTACTGTTAACCTCCTTTCGAGACACATATTCCCGAATAACTTTTCAACCGCTTAAGATATTGACTTGAAATTTTCAGGATATGTTTATAATGCTTATCTACAACGAAAAAATAATTTAGGATACGATCCAATATTTTGTTTGTAAAAATCTTCAACAATTAACTCAACAAAGCAAAATTTCCTTACTGTTAACCTCCTTTCGAGACACATATTCCGGAATAACTTTTCAACCGCTTAAGATATTGACTTGAAATTTTCAGGATATGTTTATAATGCTCATCTACAACGAAAAAATAATTTAGGATACGATCCAATATTTTGTTTGTAAGAAAGTTCAACAATTAACTCAACAAAGCAAAATTTCCTTACTGTTAACCTCCTTTCGAGACACATATTCCCGAATAACTTTTCAACCGCTTAAGATATTGACTTGAAATTTTCAGGATATGTTTATAATGCTTATCAACAACGAAAAAATAATTTAGGATACGATCCAATGTTTTGTTTGTAAAAATCTTCAACAATTAACTCAACAAGGCAAAATTTCCATACTGTTAACCTCCTTTCGAGACACATATTCCCGAATAACTTTTCAACCGCTTAAGATATTGACTTGAAATTTTCAGGATATGTTTATAATGCTTATCTACAACGAAAAAATAATTTAGGATACGATCCAATATTTTGTTTGTAAAAATCTTCAACAATTAACTCAACAAAGCAAAATTTCCTTACTGTTAACCTCCTTTCGAGACACATATTTCTGAATAACTTTTCAACCGCTTAAGATATTGACTTGTAATTTTCAGGATATGTTTATAATGCTCATCTACAACGAAAAAATAATTTAGGATACGATCCAATATTTTGTTTGTAAAAATCTTCAACAATTAACTCAACAAAGCAAAATTTCCTTACTGTTAACCTCTTTTCGAGACACATATTCCCGAATAACTTTTCAACCGCTTAAGATATTGACTTGAAATTTTCAGGATATGTTTATAATGCTCATCTACAACTAAAAAATAATTTAGGATACGATCCAATATTTTGTTTGTAAAAATCTTCAACAATTAAGTCAACAAAGCAAAATTTCCTTACTGTTAACCTCTTTTCGAGACACATATTTCCGAATAACTTTTCAACCGCTTAAGATATTGACTTGAAATTTTCAGGATATGTTTATAATGCTCATCTACAACTAAAAAATAATTTAGGATACGATCCAATATTTTGTTTGTAAGAAAGTTCTACAATAAACTCAACAAAGCAAAATTTCCTTACTGTTAACCTCCTTTCGAGACACATATTCCCGAATAACTTTTCAACCGCTTAAGATATTGACTTGAAATTTTCAGGATATGTTCATTATGCTTATCTACAGCGAAAAAATAATTTAGGATACGATCCAATATTTTGTTTGTAAAAATCTTCAACAAAGCAAAATTTCCTTACTGTTAACCTCCTTTCCAGACACACATTCCCGAATAACTTTTCAACCGCTTAAGATATTGACTTGAAGTTTTCAGGATATGTTTATAATGCTTATCTACAACGAAAAAATAATTTAGGATACGATCCAATATTTTGTTTGTAAGAAAGTTCAACAATTAACTCAACAAATCAAAATTTCCTTACTGTTAACCTCCTTGAGACACATATTCCGGAATAACTTTTCAACCGCTTAAGATATTGACTTGAAATTTTTAGGATATGTTTATAATGCTCATCTACAACGAAAAAATAATTTAGGATACGATCCAATATTTTGTTTGTAAAAATCTTCAATAATTAACTCAACGAAGCAAAATTTCCTTACTGGTAACCTCCTTTCGAGACACATATTCCCGAATAATTTTTCAACCGCTTAAGATATTGACTTGAAATTTTCAGGATATGTTTATAATGCTCATCTACAACGAAAAAATAATTTAGGATACGATCCAATATTTTGTTTGTAAGAAAGTTCAACAATTAACTCAACAAATCAAAATTTCCTTACTGTTAACCTCCTTTCGAGACACATATTCCCGAATAACTTTTCAACCGCTTAAGATATTGACTTGAATTTTTCAGGATATGTTTATAATGCTTATCTACAACGAAAAAATAATTTAGGATACGATCCAATATTTTGTTTGTAAAAATCTTCAACAATTAACTCAACAAAGCAAAATTTCCTTACTGTTAACCTCCTTTCGAGACACATATTCCGGAATAACTTTTCAACCGCTTAAGATATTGACTTGAAATTTTTTAGGATATGTTTATAATGCTCATCTACAACGAAAAAATAATTTAGGATACGATCCAATATTTTGTTTGTAAGAAAGTTCAACAATTAACTCAACAAAGCAAAATTTCCTTACTGTTAACCTCCTTTCGAGACACATATTCCCGAATAACTTTTCAACCGCTTAAGATATTGACTTGAAATTTTCAGGATATGTTTATAATGCTTATCAACAACGAAAAAATAATTTAGGATACGATCCAATATTTTGTTTGTAAAAATCTTCAACAATTAACTCAACAAAGCAAAATTTCCATACTGTTAACCTCCTTTCGAGACACATATTCCCGAATAACTTTTCAACCGCTTAAGATATTGACTTGAAATTTTCAGGATATGTTTATAATGCTTATCTACAACGAAAAAATAATTTAGGATACGATCCAATATTTTGTTTGTAAAAATCTTCAACAATTAACTCAACAAAGCAAAATTTCCTTACTGTTAACCTCCTTTCGAGACACATATTTCTGAATAACTTTTCAACCGCTTAAGATATTGACTTGTAATTTTCAGGATATGTTTATAATGCTCATCTACAACGAAAAAATAATTTAGGATACGATCCAATATTTTGTTTGTAAAAATCTTCAACAATTAACTCAACAAAGCAAAATTTCCTTACTGTTAACCTCTTTTCGAGACACATATTCCCGAATAACTTTTCAACCGCTTAAGATATTGACTTGAAATTTTCAGGATATGTTTATAATGCTCATCTACAACTAAAAAATAATTTAGGATACGATCCAATATTTTGTTTGTAAAAATCTTCAACAATTAACTCAACAAAGCAAAATTTCCTTACTGTTAACCTCTTTTCGAGACACATATTTCCGAATAACTTTTCAACCGCTTAAGATATTGACTTGAAATTTTCAGGATATGTTTATAATGCTCATCTACAACTAAAAAATAATTTAGGATACGATCCAATATTTTGTTTGTAAGAAACTTCAACAATTAATTCAATAAAGCAAAATTTCCTTACTGTTAACCTCCTTTCGAGACACATATTCCCGAATAACTTTTTAACCGCTTAAGATATTGAGTTAAAATTTTTAGGATATGTTTATAATGCTTATCTACAACGAAAAAATAATTTAGGATACGATCCAATATTTTGTTTGTAAGAAACTTCAACAATTAATTCAACAAAGCAAAATTTCCTTACTGTTAACCTCCTTTCGAGACACATATTCAGGAATAACTTTTCAACCGCTTAAGATATTGACTTGAAATTTTCAGGATATGTTTATAATGCTTATCTACAACGAAAAAATAATTTAGGATACGATGCAATATTTTGTTTGTAAGAAAGTTCAACAATTAACTCAACAAAGCAAAATTTCCTTACTGTTAACCTCCTTTCGAGACACATATATCGGAATAACTTTTCAACCGCTTAAGATATTGACTTGAAGTTTTCAGGATATGTTTATAATGCTTATCTACAACGAAAAAATAATTTAGGATACGATCCAATATTTTGTTTGTAAAAATCTTCAACAATTAACTCAACAAAGCAAAATTTCTTTACTGTTAACCTCTTTTCGAGACACATATTCCCGAATAACTTTTCAACCGCTTAAGATATTGACTTGAAATTTTCAGGATATGTTTATAATGCTCATCTACAACTAAAAAATAATTTAGGATACGATCCAATATTTTGTTTGTAAAAATCTTCAACAATTAACTCAACAAAGCAAAATTTCCTTACTGTTAACCTCTTTTCGAGACACATATTTCCGAATAACTTTTCAACCGCTTAAGATATTGACTTGAAATTTTCAGGATATGTTTATAATGCTCATCTACAACTAAAAAATAATTTAGGATACGATCCAATATTTTGTTTGTAAGAAAGTTCTACAATAAACTCAACAAAGCAAAATTTCCTTACTGTTAACCTCCTTTCGAGACACATATTCTGGAATAACTTTTCAACCGCTTAAGATATTGACTTGAAATTTTCAGGATATGTTCATAATGCTTATCTACAGCGAAAAAATAATTTAGGATACGATCCAGTATTTTGTTTGTAAAAATCTTCAACAAATAACTCAACAAAGCAAAATTTCCTTACTGTTAACCTCCTTTCGAGACACACATTCCCGAATAACTTTTCAACCGCTTAAGATATTGACTTGAAGTTTTCAGGATATGTTTATAATGCTTATCTACAACGAAAAAATAATTTAGGATACGATCCAATATTTTGTTTGTAAGAAAGTTCAACAATTAACTCAACAAATCAAAATTTCCTTACTGTTAACCTCCTTTCGAGAGACATATTCCCGAATAACTTTTCAACCGCTTAAGCTATTGACTTGAAATTTTCAGGATATGTTTATAATGCTCATCTACAACGAAAAAATAATTTAGGATACGATCCAATATTTTGTTTGTAAAAATCTTCAATAATTAACTCAACGAAGCAAAATTTCCTTACTGGTAACCTCCTTTCGAGACACATATTCCCGAATAATTTTTCAACCGCTTAAGATATTGACTTGAAATTTTCAGGATATGTTTATAATGCTCATCTACAACGAAAAAATAATTTAGGATACGATCCAATATTTTGTTTGTAAGAAAGTTCAACAATTAACTCAACAAATCAAAATTTCCTTACTGTTAACCTCCTTTCGAGACACATATTCCCGAATAACTTTTCAACCGCTTAAGATATTGACTTGAAATTTTCAGGATATGTTTATAATGCTTATCTACAACGAAAAAATAATTTAGGATACGATCCAATATTTTGTTTGTAAAAATCTTCAACAATTAACTCAACAAAGCAAAATTTCCTTACTGTTAACCTCCTTTCGAGACACATATTCCGGAATAACTTTTCAACCGCTTAAGATATTGACTTGAAATTTTTTAGGATATGTTTATAATGCTCATCTACAACGAAAAAATAATTTAGGATACGATCCAATATTTTGTTTGTAAGAAAGTTCAACAATTAACTCAACAAAGCAAAATTTCCTTACTGTTAACCTCCTTTCGAGACACATATTCCCGAATAACTTTTCAACCGCTTAAGATATTGACTTGAAATTTTCAGGATATGTTTATAATGCTTATCAACAACGAAAAAATAATTTAGGATACGATCCAGTATTTTGTTTGTAAAAATCTTCAACAATTAACTCAACAAAGCAAAATTTCCATACTGTTAACCTCCTTTCGAGACACATATTCCCGAATAACTTTTCAACCGCTTAAGATATTGACTTGAAATTTTCAGGATATGTTTATAATGCTTATCTACAACGAAAAAATAATTTAGGATACGATCCAATATTTTGTTTGTAAAAATCTTCAACAATTAACTCAACAAAGCAAAATTTCCTTACTGTTAACCTCCTTTCGAGACACATATTTCTGAATAACTTTTCAACCGCTTAAGATATTGACTTGTAATTTTCAGGATATGTTTATAATGCTCATCTACAACGAAAAAATAATTTAGGATACGATCCAATATTTTGTTTGTAAAAATCTTCAACAATTAACTCAACAAAGCAAAATTTCCTTACTGTTAACCTCTTTTCGAGACACATATTCCCGAATAACTTTTCAACCGCTTAAGATATTGACTTGAAATTTTCAGGATATGTTTATAATGCTCATCTACAACTAAAAAATAATTTAGGATACGATCCAATATTTTGTTTGTAAAAATCTTCAACAATTAACTCAACAAAGCAAAATTTCCTTACTGTTAACCTCCTTTCGAGACACATATTTCCGAATAACTTTTCAACCGCTTAAGATATTGACTTGAAATTTTCAGGATATGTTTATAATGCTCATCTACAACTAAAAAATAATTTAGGATACGATCCAATATTTTGTTTGTAAGAAAGTTCTACAATAAACTCAACAAAGCAAAATTTCCTTACTGTTAACCTCCTTTCGAGACACATATTCCCGAATAACTTTTCAACCGCTTAAGATATTGACTTGAAATTTTCAGGATATGTTCATAATGCTTATCTACAGCGAAAAAATAATTTAGGATACGATCCAATATTTTGTTTGTAAAAATCTTCAACAAATAACTCAACAAAGCAAAATTTCCTTACTGTTAACCTCCTTTCGAGACACACATTCCCGAATAACTTTTCAACCGCTTAAGATATTGACTTGAAGTTTTCAGGATATGTTTATAATGCTTATCTACAACGAAAAAATAATTTAGGATACGATCCAATATTTTGTTTGTAAGAAAGTTCAACAATTAACTCAACAAATCAAAATTTCCTTACTGTTAACCTCCTTGAGACACATATTCCGGAATAACTTTTCAACCGCTTAAGATATTGACTTGAAATTTTTAGGATATGTTTATAATGCTCATCTACAACGAAAAAATAATTTAGGATACGATCCAATATTTTGTTTGTAAAAATCTTCAATAATTAACTCAACGAAGCAAAATTTCCTTACTGGTAACCTCCTTTCGAGACACATATTCCCGAATAATTTTTCAACCGCTTAAGATATTGACTTGAAATTTTCAGGATATGTTTATAATGCTCATCTACAACGAAAAAATAATTTAGGATACGATCCAATATTTTGTTTGTAAGAAAGTTCAACAATTAACTCAACAAATCAAAATTTCCTTACTGTTAACCTCCTTTCGAGACACATATTCCCGAATAACTTTTCAACCGCTTAAGATATTGACTTGAAATTTTCAGGATATGTTTATAATGCTTATCTACAACGAAAAAATAATTTAGGATACGATCCAATATTTTGTTTGTAAAAATCTTCAACAATTAACTCAACAAAGCAAAATTTCCTTACTGTTAACCTCCTTTCGAGACACATATTCCGGAATAACTTTTCAACCGCTTAAGATATTGACTTGAAATTTTTTAGGATATGTTTATAATGCTCATCTACAACGAAAAAATAATTTAGGATACGATCCAATATTTTGTTTGTAAGAAAGTTCAACAATTAACTCAACAAAGCAAAATTTCCTTACTGTTAACCTCCTTTCGAGACACATATTCCCGAATAACTTTTCAACCGCTTAAGATATTGACTTGAAATTTTCAGGATATGTTTATAATGCTTATCAACAACGAAAAAATAATTTAGGATACGATCCAATATTTTGTTTGTAAAAATCTTCAACAATTAACTCAACAAAGCAAAATTTCCATACTGTTAACCTCCTTTCGAGACACATATTCCCGAATAACTTTTCAACCGCTTAAGATATTGACTTGAAATTTTCAGGATATGTTTATAATGCTTATCTACAACGAAAAAATAATTTAGGATACGATCCAATATTTTGTTTGTAAAAATCTTCAACAATTAACTCAACAAAGCAAAATTTCCTTACTGTTAACCTCCTTTCGAGACACATATTTCGGAATAACTTTTCAACCGCTTAAGATATTGACTTGAAATTTTCAGGATATGTTATAATGCTTATCTACAGCGAAAAAATAATTTTGGATACGATCCAATATTTTGTTTGTAAGAAAGTTCAACAATCAATTCAACAAAGCAAAATTTCCTTACTGTTAACCTCCTTTCGAGACACATATTCTGGAATAACTTTTCAACCGCTTAAGATATTGACTTGAAATTTTCAGGATATGTTTATAATGCTTATCTACAGCGAAAAAATAATTTAGGATACGATCCAATATTTTGTTTGTAAGAAAGTTCAATAATTAACTCAACAAAGCAAAATTTCCTTACTGTTAACACGTTCACTGCCAACCAAAATTTTGTGCCGACCCTCAGAGGCCAACGCGTTTTATTGAAATATTTAATGTTTAGTATATTTTATTAAAACTGTAACTGCTTACCAAAACAAATTTTAAAAACCGACACCAGGAAAAGTTGAGGTTCACCTTTCCCTACAAGCCAGTAAAATCGTAAAGTAGGCTCACAACGGCCAACAAAATACTGGAACATTTAGTACAGATATGTCCGTGACTCAAATGTCTAGTCATTGGCTCCTAATGAACGACCGCCATGACTCAAACTTCGAGTCAGTGGCAGTGAACGTGTTAACCTCCTTTCGAGACACATATTCCCGAATAACTTTTCAACCGCTTAAGATATTGACTTGAAATTTTCAGGATATGTTTATAATGCTTATCTACAACGAAAAAATAATTTAGGATACGATCCAATATTTTGTTTGTAAGAAACTTCAGCAATTAACTCAAGTAACTAACCATTTTAATATTTTGGTAAAATCCAAATAATGATGATAGAACAGGCCTGCTCTTGTCTTCTTTCATTTCTTCATTACATTACATCACGCATCTACAACAGTGATTTACTTGTCTAATAAGTATTTTTTAAGTTCTAAAGTAGTAAAAAAGTTATTTTTTGCAAGTTTGAAGCCAGCATTATGAACTGTATGCACTAGTGATTTTACAATAATTTCGAATCCAAGATTTTTTTGTGTAGCTTCTCCAGGCTGGCGTCCCACATACACAGTTCCATCAATAGCTAAACCGGAAACAGATTCACATATCAAAAAAAAAATTCAAACATATTTTGCCAAAACTGTGTTGTTACTTGTCATATAAGCTATTATTAAGCTATGGGCCTCTTAAGCCCTTGATGTGTGAATACGGGGTATTACTAAATAAAAATTATTAAAATAAATGGATAACATTAGTTTGCAATATATTTTAGAAAATATTATATGAAAAGAATTGATTGAGGCATTTCTGACAGGAAATCAGAAAAAAAGCCGGCTCGAAAATTACATAGAAAGCAATAGGTCACTGGGCCACTGAGGCCTGTGATGTGCATCCTAGGGTTAACCAACCCCGATCACTACCTTGTCTCCAACGTCTCCCTGGAGTCTTCTAGAGAGATATTCTAGAGCTCACAAGGGGATGGTAGCGCCCACTTTGAGAATCGCTTCATAAACAAAAAATAATAATTACCACATGTACTCGTATGAGCATATCAGAGAAGTAAAGAAAGTATAATTTTTTAAAGCTAAACGCTTCCCGTTTGTTGATTTTCATAAACTTTAAAATAGTGTGCCATATTTATATTACTATAATAAAAAAACTATATTAACAAGCTAAAACAATTTTTAAAACTTTAGCGGGCTGATCTACATACATTCAAATGTCTACTACTTTCCTTTTATTAAAATAGCGAAACATTTTGCTATTTAATATCTTTGTTATATTAGCATTTTGTTACAGTAAATTTCTTGTTTAAGGACTTTTGTCAGACTTGTTCTTGAAATGCGCCGATCTAAGTAATTAATCAAAGCAGATGAATATTTTTATTTGCTCCGCTAAAATACGAAGCAAAATGATGAATGTACCTTTAGCTGTATACAGACAGGACTCCATTACTCATTAAGGGGATTAAATTAATAATTTCTTGTTATAATTACAATGTTTACGCTCTCATCGATTATATTCAGAGAATTATTAGTTTCTATATTAGTTAGGTGAACTAATAACCCGGGCCAACCAAGGTTAAATAACATTTTAGACAATTGTTTTGTATCAAAGCGTCTTTTAATTGTATTTCAAATGCATATTACTCAATTAGATATTATACAGGGTGTGTATAAATTGGCGGAAGCGCTAAACGTGGCGATGTTCTTCGTAAGGTTCGAAAATCTTAATACAAAAATGTTGCACCATGCTTGCTGTGTCTGCAAGAGGTCTTCAAAGTTTTGACATTCAGTCCTTTAGTAAGCGTTATTATTTAATATTTGTTAATGAAAAAGCTGCGATTTGGAATAAAAATAAATTTTGAATAATACTTTTTCCTAGATATTGTATTTTTCCTTTCAAAAATTGGTGTTGAAAATATGTTAATCACTGATTTGAATAAAAATAATACACATGGCAACATTGTCACCTGCTGTCATCTCTGTTTTTCACGTAATTATTTCTAGTTTGTATAAATTATTGTGTGCTGCATTTTTATTAGTTGTGTTTCTATATTTTTCATTAGCTATTGTGTTTATCCGTTCATTCATTGTGGATTTGACGTTTAATGAATACGCTGATATGTACATGGCATATGGTTTCTGTAATGGAAATGCAGCCATGGCTAAAGAAGAATATCGAGTGCGTTTTCCAAACCAGAGTCATCCTTCGGAAAATGTATTTCGAAAGCTGGACCAACGTGTTCGTAAAAATGGTTTGTTTGTTCCAAGAAAGATCAACGCTGGTCGACCAAGAGAAAGGCGCACAGTACAATAATTGGAAGATAATATTTTGAACGCACTATTGGGCTGATGAAAACCGCATAAGTTTTGTGAATGTGGTCACCAAAGAAGGTTTTCTGTTAATGTTTGGCTGGGCATAATATACCTCAGGGTTATTGGATCGATTTACCTTCCAAACCATCTTGACGCTGTTGAATTCCTCAACGTTTTGGAACAAGTCATTGACGATATGCCGTTGAACATACCACCAAATATGCTATTCATGCATGATGGAGCTCCTGCTCATTTTGGCCGAAATGTAAGAGAGTGGTTGGATGAAAACTTTTCAAACGGATTGGTCATGACGGTCCCATCTCATGGCCTGCGATATCTCCCGATCTCAATCCATTAGATTTCTTTGTGTGGAGCTTTATTAAACAAAAAGTTTATGCATCGCCTCCGCCAAATGCCGAAGAAGAAACAGAATTAATACGGCGGTTTTACAAATAACACCAGAAAAACTGGAGCGAGTAATGCAGACGATACCTAAAAGATTGCAGTTTACGAACTGAAGGCTTTCAGTTCGAAGAAATGTTATTAATATCTAAGTAAAAATTGCTGATAAAAAACTGTCCAAACGCAAATCAATGGATGCAATGTAACCAAATTTTTGTGTTTTTAAATGGTTCCTGAGGCCATAGGAAGCATGGTACAATATTTTTGTATTAAGATTTTGACTAGAATTTTGCGAAGAATATCGCCACCTGTAGCGCTTCCGCCAATTTATACACACCCTGTATAAAAAACCAAATACACAAAAAAAGTTTGCTAGTGTTTTTAATAGGAGTTCTGGTATAATAAATATGAAAATTTTGGTGTAGTGGAAATTGACGTTTATTTAAAACTTCTGTGATCTATTCATTGCGTTTTTATCTCGGTGCCATTGTTAAAAATCTATTTTTCAGCACAAAAATGTGGTTATTACTTATGTATCAACTAATGGTCTCTAGCGACGTTGGAAATAATTAAAAATTTGAAAAAACAGTGTCGAATAAATAAGAAAAAGCAAAAGAATTTCACACGGAACTTTTAAATTTTAATTATTTAATGTTTGCCATATTATTATAGGCATTGTATTTTCTTTAAATAAACCTTAATAAAGAAACATTTCAGAGCAAAACTTGTTAGTAGTTGGTAGTGCACAGTATTTTAGTTAATTGTAAAATAATGTTTTGATTATAAATATTACATTTATTGTTAACAAGTGAACCCCACAATTTTGTTTTAAATACTTTGATACTTTGGTTTGTAATTTACTACCCCCCCCCCCGCTCCTCTGAATGTACAAAATGCAAGACAGTTCTTTAATAATTAAATGTCTTATAAAACATTACCTACTCTTGATTGTAAAGCTTTATAAATGGCTGCAATAAATTGAACTTGCTAAATATGACAAATCGACGAAGTTAAGAGAATAACTATTTCGTTTCAGGCAGTTTACAGTACATTTATACATCGAAAAATCGACATTCAATGGAGGTATCTATTTATTTTTTTATTAAAAGTGAATTTCCAGATCCACACGCTGATGTCCGATAATGTCAAATACAAAAATGTTCAAGCAACCTTGTAATATGTGATCGTTATAGGTTAATGTCAGAGAAATGCGCAAAATATAAAGAAAAATATAATAATATGTACAAGGACTGTTCTCAAACGAGAGCACAATTCTGTCAACAACAGAACGTGAAGCTACTGTTAGGAGATTTATTTTATCACACACATAAAAGTTTTTATGCTGAGCGTTAAAACAAAAAGGAAGTGCCTGAAAAACTTACTTACTTAGAAAATAAAAAATAAAAATAAACCTTGTTCACATATTAGCAAATTTACATACATACATAAATACATTAAAAAACGAAAAAATTACAATTGCTTTACAATTACGCACCCAGAAAAGATTCGGTGCTCTCAAATCAAACTTCATACATAATCATGACAATTTACGATTTATATTATTGTGTCCAGTAAGTATTCCAACAATATTTCTAGTGTTTTTATTTGCCCCCACACCTGTCAATATACAAAAAAAAGTCCCGCGGTATATCCGACTGCGCGTTATAAAAAGCGTGTTACAACCGACTTCCACCGTTTTAATATTTAGTGCGGATGAATCAGCAGAGTGATGAGAGTTCCTTAATGCAAAATGATCCACATATGAAAGTATTTTGAGCAAGAAAACACTTTTTGATTGTGCATATTTAAAAAGACGATTCCTTATCAGCATGAGATTAATTGAAGAGATTATACGTTTGGTATTCAGTTTTGAATTATCCTTCTTAATATAATATCAGTAGGGCTATGTAGTTATAACTTATAACTGAACAAACAGCATCATTTTACTTCAGACAAAAATGTCAAAAGAGAGATTAGTATACGTCTCCGTTGTTAAGATGTGAAGTTGTATCGTACCTGACTCGTCAACTAATTTAGGGTCGGCGAAATTTCGTAGACCGTAAAGAAAAAGCTTTTTTTTTTTGTTTTATTCAATTATCTACACCTATTTACACATAAATAATTAGAACGCATAACTTTTCAGCACGCCGAAGTTGAAAGTTTTAACATGCAAATTGTTTTTAAGTTTTAAACCGACTTCATCGAAACTTTTATAGAGCTCATTAAGTAAGTAGCGATATTCAGATGTGTTGAAAAATGCATAGTAAACGAAATAATATTAACTTTTATGATTTTTTTATTTTGCTCAATAGTTTTTTTTAGATTTGAAGTTAAAAACCTGTAAATGTCAAAAATTAATATTAAACCAATAGGTACCTACTTAATTGTAAAAATACTTAGGCGATATCTTGAAAACTAATGACAGGAACGAAATAAAACTTCGTAACGGTCTAAATAAGAAAATTGCATTAATGCAACAGCTTTGAAATTTCATCTCTCCATTGTTAAATCAAAAGAAACAACTTTTTGTGTAATTTAGAGTCGTATTTCCTTAAAACGAACTCTATTCTCATAATATTGTCATCATTTACGTTGTCCTTCATAATTTCAAAGAAATCTTAAAGAAAAAAGCTTCATAATTTTTAATTACTTTAATGCAGGTCTTGAACTTTTGTACCTTGCATTTCTTTTAGTAGTGATTTTGTACTTTCTTCGTACACTGACAGCTACAACAATTAAAATAATATTGCAGGATTTTTTATTCTTATACAGGGTGACAATAATCCATATGCTTTGCATGGCTAATTTGTTATTATAAGAGTTACATAGCCGGTTGAAGTAGCAAACTTCGGCAGAATTTCAAGAAAAATTAAATGCTATTTTTACAATTGACCTACACCTTGAACAGACGATTATTTTAATGGTAAATAATTGCATAGTCACCTATGTTGAAATCAAAATGTGAATTGATTCGTGTTGAAATTTGTTTGTAGAATTAGAAATAAAATTCTAGAAAGTCGTGGAATTTTTGAGATATAAGCCAAACTTGATTTTTTTTTAGGGGCAACCATAGTTGGTTATGGGTTCATTAAAAAGAGAATTTTGTTTACGTTTCATTGATGTATAGGTTGTTAGGTTTATCTCTCAATATAAGCAAGTTATAGCAACATTATTGTATTTATTAAGTTTAAGTGACCATTGAAAAAAAAACAAAAGATCACATAAATAACTAGCTGTACTAAATTAAATTTAAAAAAATGAAAACTTAAAATAGTTTAGGATTTTTTTTATATTTCGTAATACTTTATGATGGTTCACTTACTATTACTATTAAATCTAAATTATTACATATGTGTTAAATGTGTAGCCCTCCCTCTATGAGCAATACAAATTTAAGATCTGCTTCCGCGTTTTTCTTCGTTATTAAAATTCATTTTTACGAATTTATTAAATTTTAAAACTTTTTGTTTGTTGATTGGTTGTCATGGAAACAACATAAACTACAATGACATGATTTATAATGCTTATTGTTTAAAACCCTTTTTTTAAATTTGACAATGAATGAAGAAGTAAAATACCATGTGTGATGCATCAATGAATTCAGAAAAATAAATGCTATTTGATTATGTAAATAGCAAAAATTGCGCCCAAAAAAAAAGAAAGTTGGTTTCCATAAAACAAAAACGAATCGATCAGAAAAAAATTGTGACGCCTATCTGAATTGGCTTAATAAGTTGCTTGGGCAATGTTTTTACGCATTTCAAATATTTCTTAAAGCTGTATTACATTACATTATACAATTTCTTGTTCAAGAAATTTTATACTAGATTGTACAGCTGTTGCCAAGTTACAACACGTCTTATGACACTTCGCGAATGTCAATTTACGACATAAGACGTGTTGTAACTTGGTAATAGCTGTACAATCTAGTATAACATTTCTTGAACAAGAAATTGTATAATGTAATATGTAATACAGCTTTTATTCCAAAGGAGTTATAGGCGATTTTCAAAAATCGTATTTTCCGGTTTTTCCTAACTTTCTCGGATACCGTTTAAGATATTTCCAATTTTCTTCAGATTATTATTGAGCACAAAACTTAGCAACTTTGCCGAATGTAAACCTATACTCTAGCTATTATAATAAGCCAGATCCCCATGCTTAAACTCGAATTTCAATCACACTGTATTCCAAAATGATATGTCCAATAGATTTAAAACTTGGAACCTACAAAAAGTTGTAGCAAACCAGTTTAAATTAAATGCGCGTAATAAAAAACAAACAATACCAAAGTTAAAGAATCAGAGATGCGATATACGTTAATAATATCTTTATAGTTCATTTAAAAAAATAAGTGCATTATCCAAGTAGAGTTTTTATGCAAAGCAACTGTTTTTGTAGCAATTAATAGTCCAGTTTCGCGCAAAACAAACTAATTACAAATTGTACTTCCGTTTAAAATAAAATATTGGACAGTTTTGTTATTTTACAGTCTTCTTAGTAACAAAGATTAAAGCATTCAGAGAAATAATTAAAGAAGTAGCACAAAATTAAATAAACACTTCAAATTCAATTTAATTATTTCTTTTATACAAAAATAATTTACCTTTTTCTCTGAAATTTCTCAACATTGAATAAATTATCGAAACCAAGTCCTTAAAAATTAAATGTAAAAGGAAAATTATTAATAAAATTACCTCAAGGAATTTCTACAGCGCATGCAATTTGCTGATGAATCTAGAATCAACTTTATTTTTATTTGTGCTTATGAAATTGAAATGAAGTTAACATTTTAATATAATTAATTTTAAAAATTTTTAATGTGGAATATACCAGTAATGAGATAAATAAGAAAGAGTTAAGAATAGAATAAAAAGGACGCTCCAGGGTATATAAGTATAAAGTTTTATCAGTTAAGCAACAGAAATTGCGATATAAATTAGGATTGTTATTATTTTATGTATGAAATTTATATTTGTGTTTAAAAAGTAAATTTTATAATATATTTGTAGCTGAAAATAATAATTTAACGTTCATACAGTCGAAATGTGTAGTCGAAAATGTTTTATTATTTTTCTATTGGATGTATTACTTAGCACAACACGATATTTAGCAATGAAATTACAGCGTCGCAAAATCTTTTTCGATCTGATGAATGGAATGGTAAAAAACGTCATTTAACTTCAGTAAATAAGGCTTTATTTTTAAATCGGTTTTTTAACTGAATAAAGTTTAAGTCAATATTGAATTGCAAAAGTATGTATTTTAATTACCGTAACATAAAATTGTCTCGTTTGCACAGCGTTCTTTGTAATGTATCGTCAATTTTAAGGAACAGATAATAATTTCGCTCAAGCGTCATGGGCGTCCATAGGATAGGGCAAACTGGGCACTTGCCCCTCCCTGGAATAGAGTTTTCCATTAATGACCAAATGAAAGAGGGTCAAGTTAAAAGTTCGTTAAATATTTTGATGTATTCTTGATGGGTGTAGCCTTCTCTCCGTGGGCAATACAAATTTGAAATCCGCATCTTTTGTAAATAACAATGTTTTCCTAGGTATATATTTTTTCATTTGACGAACTATTCTTAAAATAGCTAAACTTAATTCATCAATTGTATTGAACTTTTTTTTTAAGATGAACTGTTTTGAGGATAATTCATCAAATAAAAAGAAATGTGCCTGGTAAAACAGTATTATTTATAAAAGGTACAGATCTCAAATTTGTATTGTCCGTAGATAACACATGTTATAATTTAGATTTAATAGTACTTACTCGTAATAGCAAGTAAAAAATCATAAATTATTATGAAATTTAAGTTTTTTGTTTAATTAAGTACACTTAGTTTATTCATGTGATTGTTTTTTACAATGGCCACCTAGATTAAACTTAATAAACAGCCCAAATAAATCTGAAGAGGATTAAACCCATGAGTGTTTCAACGATAAAACGAAGACTTCAACAAGTAGACCTTAATGGCCGAGTAGCTTTAAAAAAACCACTGTTGCGCGTCATAAATAAGAAGAAGCGATTACTATGGGCTAAACAACATAAAAATTGGACACATGACGACTGAAAAAAAGTTTTGTGGAGCGATGAGTCGAAATTTGAAGTTTTCGGTTCGAGGAGAAGAGTCTTCGTACACAGGTCAGCAGGAGAGCGGGCATCTGATCAGTGTCTGGTACCTTCTGTTAAACATGGTGGAGGTTCTGTGATGATATGGGGTTGTTTTGGCGGTGATAAAGTCGGAAACATTTGTAGAATCCAAGGTACAATGAAAAAAGAACAGTACCGACAAATCTTTGAAAATGATATGTTACCATCAGGAGCACATATTTTTCAACAAATATTCACATTTCTGCACGACAATGACCCGAAACACACTTCCAAGCTTTGCCGAAATTGCTTGGAAAATTTGTCGATGGAGGAAAGCTTAAAGTTATGGATTGGCCACCACAGTCTCCTGACTTAAATCCTATAGAGCTTTTGTGGGACGAGGTTGATAGAAACGTGAGAACAATTTGTCCCACTTCCTCACAGCACTTATGGAACATTTTAAAAGCAGAATGGTCCAAAATTTCATCTGCAGTTCTACTAAAATTACTTAATAGAATGCCGAAACTTTACACAGCAGTAATCAAAAACAAGGGTGGCCACATAGATGAGAGAAATATTTGATAGTAATATTTTAATTTTATAGATTTAATAAAATATATGTGAACAATATTTATTTGGTTTAAATATATTCTAAACAGAACCCATTAAAAGTTTTATTTTCTAACTCCTCACCTCAAAAATATTTAATTTGCTAGGTGGGCAAATACTTTTGAGCTTAAAAATGAGTAAAATAAAAAAAACCTGCCGTAATCCCCCTGAAACGCGTACCCCCAGGAATACGCTAAACACACTTCGGCGAACACTGCTTTATATAATAACCTAAAATTAGTAAGAATTAAGAAACTTACAAAACATCAACAATTATACAGAGCAATCGTTAAACTTGTAATAAAAACAGTTGAAAATTATCGCGTTAACGTTAATGACGTCACTCACACTCTCCTTTGCGCCAAAAATTAAGCAAATGGCGTTTCATCCCATGCAATTTAAAATCTTTGGGCCTTCATCAAATTGGCGGTTGCTTAAAGCGCTATTTAAACGTCACCTGTAACGCTGCAAATGTTGAGGCAGGCTTCTTTGATATTTAAATTAGAGTTACCTCACATAGTCTACCGCTACCCACAGAATACATTGAATAATTCATCTTTAACAAATATATTTCGAAGGTTTTCTATTCTAATTTGGTGTCATTTTGGAGGATTACTTTCTGATTCATGGAGTATTTACGGATATTTATGAAAAGACCCTATATAGCGCATATTAATGTTGGAAAAAGTAATTGGGGAATAAAAAACGTTGATAGAAATAAAATAATCTAAATAAGACATAAAAATCAAAATTTATATTACAAATACTTTTTGTAAGAGAGTCAGTTCTGAAGTATGCTTTAAGGCAGGGGTTCCAAAATCAAAATGTATGAGGACCGCATAAGACTTTTTCTAATAATAAGCGGGCCGCACACTTTTGAAACTTTCAATTTTGTAAAATTTTTAAAGAGGAAGGGTAGAAAATAAAAATTAAAAATGTGTTTTGTACAACTTACTAAAAATATTTTTTTGCTGTTGTAAAATTATAATGACTAACTTTAAATAAAATATAAAATATTATTTTCTACGACCACCATTGTAAATGACTATTAGGTACTGTACAGCCTGCATGCATAGTAACTGAGCCCTTACGCACGGTAAGCAAAAAGCACACTTTTCTAGAAATGTCAAAGTAGACCCACAGTTAGCGTACGTACAAGTGTGTTTACTATTAGCCAAAAAACCGATAAAATCGTATGTATTATGTGATCGTAGAAAAAGTATAGTACAAAACTCGAGTTGTAAAGCAATAACGCACCTAGGAAATACGCACTCGCTGCTATGCGGCTCCGTGCGCAACTCTTCCACTCGTGCTTTATATGCTTCTTACAACTCTTTACTCTTGTTATGTAATACACTAATATACATACTTTCAATTTAAGTGGACCCGCATTGAATTTGTATCTATATAATATAACTTGATTATATTTACTTATTATAATAACTTGGCGGGACGAACCAAACACATGGGGCCTGCGGGTCGCGTGTTTGAGACCCCTGCCTTAAGAAATAAATAAACTGTAAAACATGAAGCCCGTTTTCTTATGTTAAACGAAATATTTTGGTTCCAAAAAATACATTATTGCGAAAAAAATATATGTAACTTAATTGGAAAAACAACATTAATTTTTATATTGGTAAAATATTTTTAAAAAACAACGTACAGGGCTTTTTTTTTCGATGATTACAACAGCGATCTTAAAAACTACGAAAGATAGAGAAACGGTTAAATGAAGAAAATTGTGTAGCGTTGTAAGACGGAGTAAAGAAGTTTTCAAAAAATATTTTCGAACGATGTGCAATGTATCTACAATCTACAAAATGGTGGTGGCCATTTTGAGCACCGCCGAAAACATGGATGGTATTTTTTTGTTACAAATTTTTAAGTGCTAATATTTTGTTCTGTAACCTTTCTTATTTATTGAAATAATTAGATCGACTCTTATAGACATTAAAAAAAGAAAAAAAGAACGTATGTATTTAATAATGTTAACAGCCAATTACAGTTTCTATTTAAATAAAAATAACACTGCTAGGCAAAATCTGCTTACTGATGCTTAGTCAGCAGATTTTTTTAAAATTCATTAATAATAAGTAAACAAAAATAGACTAAAATTACAGTTTTGCAAAAATCTAGGTCTTGACTTTCTTCAAAATTTTTATAAGTTTATTTACATCAGTTTATAATTCTGCACTACTTTTCCCATTTAATATTTTCTTTCTTATAGATTCTGCAAGAGACTCACTCTGTATACAGGGTGTTCCAGATAACATTTCCAGCATGAGGATCTCACTTATTATAAGAGATACAGCTTTTTTAAATTAGATGAATTATTGTATGAGAGCCACAATCAATTTTTAAAAGTACAAAATTCCTCGTACTTCAGATGTTATAGCAAAAAATATGAAAATGTTGAATTTATTTTTTCTCTCATAACTTTTTTGTTTCATTCATTAGATCAAATTTATTAGTACTTATTTAAGAAACTTTTTAATTTAAAATGAAACTACTATATTAGATTTTTTTATCCTACTGTCGAATTACACAAAAATACCATAAAATTCTAATAAATTATACCGCAGACAATTAATGCTGTCATTTGACATTTAGTCATTTGTTTTTTATTTTTATTTTCATGGATAGCTTAACAAGTGATGGAAATACGATTTTTCTTGATTTTGTGACTTATATTTATAAATATAGATATAGCAAGTAATATCTCATTAAAAAGAGAAACAAAAAGCACATTCAAGTTTCATAGTCAACTTTGCGACCCATTAGAGGTAATTTCTCAAAAATTGTAAGCAATAAAAAAAAAATCTAAATTAACAGTAACATTTTACGTTAAACAGTTTCTTAAGAAAAAACCAATAAAATTGATCTAATAAAACAAAAAAGTTATGAAAGAAAAAAAAACGAAATTTTGATGTTTTTTGCAATAACATCTGAAGTACGAGGAATTTTGTACTTTTAAAAATTGATTGTGGCTCCTCTCATACTAAGGAATAATTCATCTAATTTAAGCAAACCTGTATCTCTTATAATAAGCGAGATCCCCATGCTGGAAATGTTATCTGGGACACCCTGTATAGAAAACTTAAACCGAATTGTGCTAAAGCAAGACAATTGAAAGTTTAACATATCTGCTTACAGATAGCACACTAGATAATGTTTCTTTTACATTTAAATCCTGACACTTGTGATGCAATCTCAGCGTTTTGTTTGCAGATAACAAATAAAAGAGATATTACTTAATTAAAATTTAACTTTAAAACGAAAAAAGGTCTATCGCTTTTACAGTATTGGGTACTACAACTTACCAATTTTTTTGATACATTTATATTTACAGTTGAATAACTTTTACGGTTATTTTAGTAATTTATGAGGTTAAAGCTAGATAAATGTAAATATTATTAGCTCACTAGTTTTAGTGTGACCGCACAATAATTAATTGAGAACACTAACTACTATAAAATTACTCTGCAACTTCCACTTTGACAATATTCCCGTTCGCGCCAGAGTCGCAACTAACGCATTGTTCAGTTTCCGGTAACGATCTCTACATCTCCATGTTTGAAATTCGTTTGTTCGACGTTGCTACCGTATAACATTCGTCGCTAATTACAGTTAACCAGCCTTTTCAGTGCATATATCTTCGTTTTACTCCGTAATCGTACACGAAAGATATGATTTGTGTTCAACAAACATCAGCATATATCATTTAAATAATTTAAATATTGTACCTTGGTATTCGTTGAGAAGTTGTTGGCGATAAACCGCAGTCTGAAGCGCGTCAGAGGATGAGCTAAAGGGAAATTATCACCACCGAGTTTCCAGAAAACGCTAAAAGTAAAAAACAAGGAATTAAAAATAGATTATCCTTATGCAGGCGATTGTGTTTGCGCGCGATGAACAATTAGTTAAAAAGAATACGTCACTTACGCCAAGGTAACAATAGCTTGTCTCAGGCATTTTTATTTAAAAGTGGGCGTTTATTCTGTACACCCACAAGGGAATATAAAAAAGATTTTATTGGATAAATGCTTGAATTCTGTAAGTCATTCCTTTATAAATATAAAAAAGTTTAATTAAAAATATTGTTTCTCTTTTTATGAAGTATAACTTGTAAAAATGTTGGACCTGTTTGAAGACTAACGTCTTGCAATTTAATAAAAATTAATGACAATGAAAAACAAAATTTCCACCTTTATCTTATTAACTTCTTAACTCCTTATTTGAGGTTTAATTGTGAAAGAAAACTTACATAAAACTTAGTCTATTAATTTCTCAAAGTATTAAAAGTAGTTGAAAAATAGAATTAAGCCGAGCGCTTTCTAATTATGATTTATTACGATTTAAAAGATCAATGCAATTAATCTACATGGTGATTGAAATTCGAGTTTAAGCATGGGGATCTCGCTTACTATAACAGCTAGAGAATACGTTTAAATTTGGCAAAGTTGCTAAATTTAGTGCTTATTAATAATCCAAAGAGAAATTGGAAATATCTCAAACGGTATTCGAGAAAATTAGGAAAAACTGGAAAATACGATTTTTGAAAATCGTCTATAACTCCTTTGGAGTATGAAATATTTCAGATGTGTAAAAACATTACCCAAACAACTTTTTAAGTCGAATCGAATGGTGGTCACAATTTTTTCCTACATCGATTCGTTTTTGTTTTATGACAACCAACTTTATTTTTTCTAATGGGCGCAGTATTTGCTATTTACATAATCAAATAGCATTTACTTTGTTGAATTCATTTTGGTATTTTACTTCTTTATTCATTGTGAAATTTAAAAAAAGGGTTTTAAACAATAGCTATTATAAATCAGGTAGTTGTAGTTTATGTTGTTTCCATGACAACCAATCAACAAACTAAACGTTTTGAAAGCCTACTGCTTGTCATAAGAGATTCGTAAAAATGAACATTAATAACGAAGTAAAACACGATATGCTGCCATTTTTTATTCATTGGATAGGATTTCTATATTCTCCAGTCAATATGCAGAAACATATCCAGAAAGAAGACAACCCTCGCACACATCATCTGTACGTTAGACAGAAACTTACGTAAATATGGGGCTTTTGCCAAACTTGGAGAAAAATATGGCAGAAATGTTTCAATGACAATAAAAAAAACATTTTTATTACAAACATATCCGAAAACACGCTATTTTTCTACGTTAAACAGACACTTAAGTAAATTTGTATAAAGCAGGTGATAACGTATAACAAAACTTAAAAGAACTGTATAAAAAATTCGCAGTATATCGCGTTTTTCTTCATTATTACAGTTCATTTTTACGAACCTATAAATGTAACAAGTACTAGGCTTTCAAAAGTTTTAGTTTGTTGATTGGTTGTCATGGAAACAACATAAACTTCAACGACCGGCCGCCTGATTTATAATGGTTATTGTTTAAAACCCTTTTTTTAAATTTGACAATGAATAAACAAGTAAAATACCATGTGTGATACATCAATGAATTCAGAAAAATAAATGCTATTCCATTATGTATATAGCAAAAATTGCGCCCATTAGAAAAAATAAAGTTGGTTGTCCTAAAACAAAAACGAATCGATATAGGAAAAAATTGTAACCACCATTCGATTCGACTTAAAAAGTTGCTTGGGCAATGTTTTTACACATTTGAAATATTTCATACTCCAAATGAGTTACAGATTACAGACGATTTTCAAAAATGGACTTTCCAGTTTTTTCTAATTTTCTCGGATACCATTTGAGATATTTCCAATTTCTCTTTGGATTATTAATGAGCAAAAAAGCTTTGCCAAATTTAAACCTATACACTAACTATTATAATAAGCAATATCCCTATGCTTAAACTCGAATTTCAATCGCCCTGTTTATGCACAGCAGATAGTTATAGTAAAATGGTGCTAGGGAAAATCTTTATTGAAGTATTCAGTAGAGTTACAAAGAAGGGGATCATGCTCCATCGCGATAATGCGTCTTCTCATACGGCAGCTTCAACTTCTGGAAGCAAAAATATAAAAGTAATAAAGCATTCACCGTAGCTACTTACCTGACTTCGCAGTCTGACTTTTTTTTTAAATTTATTGAGAGTTTAGGGACGCTTCGACATATGAGGTCACTAGCGTCCGGGAGGAGGGGGCGGGGAACAAGGAAAGGGTGGGTAAGGTAAGGGTAGGTGGAAGTACTGTCACAGCATTTGCCTATAGTAAGTAGGGAAAACCACCTGAAACCCCTATGATGACAGACGGCCGCGGGAAAAGTGTGACTTTTGGTTATGTTTTGGACTTTTCTTACGGGGTAAAAAGCACTTCTGCAATCGTCACTAAACTAGCTCAATAAGTACCCAAAAGCGGCTGTAATAATCATTTTACTGTAAAAAAATAAAATGCTCTACGCTCATTGGTCGAATTTAGAAAAATTGAGCGTGCTTTTGTTCTAAGATACTTATTTGACAGGAGAATGAGAAGCTGACAGTACAGTATTTGCTTGATTTTTCGGTATTTCTTTGACGATGGCAGAAAAAAATTTATATGCACTTCGGCAGTAAAGTTCCTTTTTATCACTCGTGTAGTTATTTGCCTCGACCGTCTCGGGAAATAATATCCACACTCGTGATATAAAGTCGAACTTTACTGCCTTGGTACATAAATAACTATTCTTACTTTGGAATAACAAATTATGTACACCGTACACCCATAGTATGCGCCAAGCAGCCCGATCTCAATGACAAAGTTTATGTAACCAAAATAAGTTTACCGTTTTATTTTTTTTTGTACTCAGGTAATGCGAATCAAAATATGTGTAGCATAAACCCACCTTAAATCTATGCAACTTGCATGGGTGTTTAACATATGGCAAACCTTTTTTACAAAGGCCTCGTTTTTCGCGTTTTTCTCCGGAACCGTTTAAGATTTTTTCAAAAACTTTGTACCATTTTACTTGCAAAGAATGCGCGAATTGGTGAATAGAAGAATTTCAATTTTATCTCTATGGCCAACGCGATCGCAAAAATTACCTTCGTTATTCAGCTTTTTAATTTTTCCCCTATTTTTCCGAAGGAAATGGCCAGTGGCACGTATAACTCTGCAAATATTTAGTTTTGATGTTCTTGATGCAATAAACACAGCCTTAATCAAATTCTGGCGACAACATATCGTGACCCTCCCTGGTTAGTAAAAAATAAAACTATCAAGTGTAGCTAATAAACATCAGACGTAATATTCCGGAGCGGAACAAAATATGAGCGTAAAAATCAAAGTCCTAAATACAAAAAGGCGCATGAAACAAAACGAATAAAATTTGGTTTTTAATGAACAGAGCGAAACAAGAAAACTTTTTGTAACTCATTTTTTCCGATAATAAACTCACACCTCAAATATAATAATAGATTTTTTAATTAAAAATGTGATTTTTACATAACAAATAAGTAAGTTTTTACATGCAAAAACTTCAATTATTTTTACTTGTATTTTGTAACAAGCAAACACAATTAAATTTGTACATAATTTCCTAATAATTACACATAACTTGTATCCTAAGAATCTTACAGTGTTAACTATTTACCAAGTTCGTGTAATATTAATTAATTTTGGAAGAAAATACCCTAATCTAGCAACACTAAAGTTTCATAAGATTATAGCTAGTTTGTAAATATAAGGTGACCAACGTTCTTACAATGAAAAGGAGGACACAAATTGAAGAGCAAAAAAAAGTAAATAAATAAAAGACACATTTTATGCATTGCCAACATTATAATATGATAAATGCTTAATAAAAACATTTGTAACTAACACTAACATGAAATTTTATGCTTACATGCCTATAACTAAACTATTTAAAGGAGAACTTCTCCATTGAATAAATATTTTTTGTCAGTGTATTATCTTCTAACAATATATTGGAAATATATGAACAAGAAATGTCCTTCATATTGAATTTTACGGCGTGCTGCAGCTAGAGTATCAACATTCAATCTCGATTCTCACTTGTCCAAAAATCGTTAGCAATTGAAAAAACTCTTTCAACTGCTGCATTAGTTCCAGGGCAGCACAACACAAATTGAACAAGAATAAATACATTTTCACATGGAATATGTCCATTTTTGAAATGGCTGAATATTTCTACCCATCTTTTATCAATTTCAACGTGTTGATTTTCCCATTGTATTAATTTTTCAGAATTTAAATATACATTCAGTCTTCTAATTTCTTCAAAGAGACAATTGTCGTCTATTTTAATATCTGGCAATTCTTTAGATAAAAACTCAACACAAGATTCAATATCTGTCCAACATGCTGGCGATGAAGCCAAAAAATTCTTCGATATATTGAAAACATGTTTGGTAAAAATTCTGCACTTCTTTGATAAACTTTTTCGTTATGCCCGGATTTGATTCCGCTAAGTCTGATAATTTTCTTTTTATAATTAAAGAAAGAAATTTTTCTTCAAATCGAGATTGATAATGAAGGATAAAGTCATTCAAAATAAGGCTAACTTCTGTAGCTGAAATGTGTTCACCTTCAATCTTTTGAATCGTTTTGTGAAAAATAGATGCTTGATTATGTACAAAATACATTAATATCTCAGATATTTCATTATTGAAAAACAACTCCAGGATTTTAGGACATTTGTCTAAACTCAAAAAATATAAACGAAGAGGCTCGAATAATTGTAGAACACGCTCTATAGCAGGTGTTACGGCAAGCCATCTAACTTTTGAGTTTTGAGTATCCTAAAAGTTTTTTGTATTCAACATTCGCTTCTTCACAAAATTGTTTTAAAGTAGCCACGCGAACGGTAAAACGACTAAAATACAAATAAATTGTAGTTATTATTACTTCTACATCAATTAGCATGGCACATGACGCCGTGTTGATTGCATTTGACAAAATATGAGCATTACAGCCTATTCCTAGTATTTTCTTTTTGGAGATTTACAGATTTTAGTCTTCAAATATCGAAAAGGACAAAAAGGAGGACAAAAAGGAGGACAAAAAGGAGGACACTTTTCAAGGGAGGACAGAAGTGAAAAAAGGAGGACTGTCCTCCCTAAAGGAGGACGGTTGGTCACCTTAGTAAATATCAATATATCTAGTTTAATAAGGTTCATGCTTATTTACAGCAAGTTTTAAGGCAGTGTTTCTCAACCTTTTGTGACTTGCGCCTTCCTTTGAATACGGTGTCCACTTGCATAAGATAATTCAACGAACAAACACATAATAATAAAAACTATTATCACTTAAAGTTGCTAACAAAACAATAATAATAATGCTACCAGTAGTTTACCTCAGGTCTCAAAATGGTTCATCTCACTCCTTCTTGCGTCGATATTTAATATTACTCAAGAGTTCATCGTAATAACTTTGAATAATACAGGGCGATGAAATAATTTTAGCTAAAATTACATTTCCTTATTCATAATGTTCAGTTTAATAATCAAACATAATTAGTAGTTTACTTGACAAATCCTTATGAATGTCTAAAGGAGATTAACAGGCTTTATCAAAGACGCGTGTTTAATGCATTAATATTTTATTTCAAAATTCCCGTGAAAGGGGTACTATATCCAGTCAAATAATTTCCTCTCTGTAATAAGCTTAACGTACATGGGACAATTTATTTCAATTCAATTCAAATTCAATTTCAATTTAAATATTCCTTTATTCTTAATTTTGTAATAAAAAGTACAAGACATACCTACATATATAAACATAGTACATAATATATAATTTTTTAACTTGACGTAAAAAGGAATACTGCCTCAATACAATAAACTGTTCAAGACATTTTACTATACTGAAGGCAACACCACAAACCATCAGGTGTGCGTGGCTATCATTCTAGGTTTTAATTTATCGATTGTCGTGAGACGATAAAGTAGACAGACATAAGGAGCAGAATAAAGTATGAAAATTTCTAAAAATAATTTCGTAAATGTTAAATTATTCTAATGGATTACACATACCGTGGCATCTTTCCCGTGACAATGAATTAATAACTTTTTTGCGACTTTTTTCAAACTTAAGTTTAGTTCGATATTGTGTTCCAGTATACAGGGTGCCCATTTTTCTAACCTGTTGTATGGGTAACTCCGTTAATATTGGAGATACAGAAACGTTTAAATTAGCAAATTTGTGCAGAATTTAAAGGGAAATCTGATGCCATTTTCAAATTTGACCTACGTCATCAACTTTTTGAAATATTTAAAAAAAACTGAAAAAGGTCGATTTTTTCAAACTTGAATAATTCTGTAACCATATGAGTTAGAACAAAAATAAAAATTGACTTTAATAGATATTTTTACGTAGATTTTAAATATGTTAACGAAATTTTCATAGCACTCTCGATTTCCGAGTTATAGCACAAAATTGCATTTTTTTAAATGGAAGTCATAGTTGGCTGTGGTCTTATTAAAAAGGTAATTTTTTTCTCGTTTCAATGATATAAGGTTTGTTATGCTTTACTCTTGTAGTTTTCCTTTAAATAAGCAAAAATCATTTTACATGTTCACAGCCTACTAATAGATGGGAGTTATCCCGTGTTAATGTTCTTTTTTTTCTATGTGACATTTAAGAGTTGTCTCTTATTGTTAGTGTAGCAGTTATTAGCCAGTTACAAATTTTAAAAACAAAACCTCAGAGTTTATCAAATAAAATTTATTGTTTGTTATACGTATGTCTCTCTCTCGTGTTGATCAAAATTTTTGTTTATTATAAATTTCAAAAACAATGTTTTCTAATGAAGAAATATTATCAGGCTTTTTGGTATACCCAAATTTTTTTAAATTGGTTTTTAATAACGAAAATAATTTCTTTCTTGGTTGCCTCCTTTCCATAAATCTTTGCAAATACATTTCACTTGAATTTCTACTATTTCTATTACAAGCGTAGTAACACAAAAGCATGTGATTTTTTTTCTTCATTAGAACACCTTGTTTTTGAAATTTACAATAAACTCAATCAAAAATTTTGATCAACACGTATAACAAACAATAAATTTTATTTGACAAACTCTGAGGTTTTGTTTTTAAAATTTGTAATAACTGCTACACTAACAATAAGAGACAACTCTTAAATGTCACATCGAAAAAAAAGAACATCAACACGGGATAACTCCCATCTATTAGTTGGTAGGCTGTGATCTGTGAACATGTAAAATGACTTTTGCTTATTTAAAGAAAAACTACAAGAGTAAAGCATAACAAACCTTATATCATTGAAACGAGAAAAAAATAACCTTTTTAATAAGACCACAGCCAACTATGACCTCCATTTAAAAAAATGCAAGTTTGTGCTATAACTCGGAAATCGAGAGTGCTATGAAAATTTCGTTAACATATTTAAAATCTACGTAAAAATATCTACTAAAGCCAATTTTTATTTTTGTTCTAACTCATATGGTTACGGAATTATTCAAGTTTGAAAAAATCGCCTTTTTTCAGTTTTTTCAAAATATTTCAAAAAGTTGATGACGTAGGTCAAATTTGAAAATGTTACTTCGCTATAATGTAGCAAAAAGGTGGCTTCTTGTGTTATAATATTTTACTGGTATAGTAATTAAATAATCAGATTTTTTTAATGTGATATAAAGCATTTAATAGGTAAAGTTTAGTAACAGAAAATAAATTAGTTTCAATGTATGGTTGGAATGAAGGATAACGCCATGGTTTATTATATAACGTCTTGATGATAATTTTATGGGAGATGTTTAAGTTGTTTATATATGTGTCAGCTGCATTACCCCATCCTATAATTCCGTAAGTTAAAAGAGATTGTACCAATGCAAAGTAAAAAGTACGTTAGGTAGGAATAGATAGGATTGTTCTCAATTTTTTGAACAGGTATATTGTTTTTCAAACTCGGGTACATAGATTATTAGTGTGTATGTCCCACCTCATAAATTTATCTTTTGTAATTCCTAGATATTTTACAGAGTTTACACGAGCTATTAGACAAGTACAATCACAGTTATCTACAAGATCACATTTAACATCATGAATTTTAGTATTCTCCCAATTTGGTTGATGGTTTTTATATACAGAAAATGTAATACATTTTTTTTTTATAATTAAGAGTGAGGATATTAGTATTCAACCGTTGTTTAATAAATTTAAGATCTTGCATCGCCATATTTTCAACTTCAGCTCATGTCCTTGACTCGAGGAACAGAACAGTGTCATTTGCGTATGCTATGAGAGAGCTGTGAATGTTATTGGATAGTAAGTAGATCATCAATATAAATTAAAAATAAGACACACCACATGTGATAATTTTTGAGAGGGACTAACCTAACCACCTACTTTAACAATTTGATGTCTATCAGATAAATAAGTTTTAAATAAGTTAAGGACACTACCCCTTATTCCAAACGAATTTATTTTTTTAAGTAGTACTCCTATAATATTGTTCACGGTGTCAGATGCTTTTGCTAAGTCTAGGAATGTGGCGGCACATGGGGTGGAATTGTCCAGAGATTTACATATTTTTTTCTGTTAGTTCAGCAATGGCATCATTTGTCCCTCTATTGCTAACGAATCCGAATTGCTTATCTGAGATGATTTTATTAGTGTTAAGGAATGAAGTAGCTAAGCCGTACTTTTATTAATTTTCCAGAAATTTCTGTTATATTTGAAAGAAGAGAGATAGGGCGATAAATATTTATATCAGAGGGTGATCCAGATTTATAAATTGGGGTCACAAAAGCTACATTCAATTGTTCAGGAAAGTATCATTGAAGAAGTTAGACTAAATTATGAATAGATTGTCTTCGCAATTCTAATGAGTTATGCTCATAACCAACCAAAAGCCTATTTTTAGAATAATTTAATCACCACCAAACATCTTTCATTGGTTTATCGATACTACAAACTTTCTACAAAATATCTTATCAAAAAAAAGAACCTAAAAGGATTTTATTTTCTTGTAAGACAGACGAAAAAAGTAGTGGTCAAATAATGTCCTACAAAAAACTTGGTACATAGTAAACTAAGGCGTAAAAATGATAATAGATGTTCCCTTAACTATATGTTAATGACCACTAAAATGGTGTGGTAAACGTATTTTCCCGTTGTAATTTGAGGCTTCTCAATTTAAATTAAATCGAATAGAGACGCGGGTGCGCTGTACAAACATCTAGTGACTGATGTGTAAATTTAAAATACAGAAGGATTAATTTACACAAAAAAGTTGCACTGTTTTTGTAGTTTCATTTTGTGCAAAACAGATTAATGTTTTAATCCAAGAGCTTTTCTCTGTTAAATTTACTTTGTTTACCGTAAAAATTTTCATTTAGTCTTAGGAGTCCTCGAAATTCCAGTCTCTATAGACGAATTTAATTACTATTCCCGTATTCCGCATATATTTTGCAAGATCTGGCGTTAGGGGTAGGCGCAGAGTTAATTTTAGAAAGGAAAGGGAAATTTCAAGTTGGGGCACATACTAAAAGTTTTAAGTAGGTACCTATATTATACACAATTTTTCGGGTAGGAAAAGTTATGTTTTACGATATTGTCTTACTATCGGAATTTCAGAAAATGTATTCCGGTAAATAGGCATAAGTGATCAGAATTAGGCTATTACATTTACTCCAATTGCTCTGAAAATTAAAAAAATATTAAAATATTTTTTCCAAACAATTTCTTGATATTTGTTATTTAATAAAATACCTTTTCTCCGACCAATAAAGTAAATGACTCATAGTAAGTGCGTCCTTACATACGGTACGCAAAAGGCACAGTTTTTTAAAGAAATGATCAATGTAGACGTCAAACACTGCTTGCATGCCTAGTAAGTGAGTTATAACGCATGGTAAGCAAAACGCACACTTGTCTGGAAATGTCAAAGTAGGCTTACGTCAAAATTGACAAGACAACGTAATTACGTATATTAGCCAAAAAGCCGTTAACATCGTAGATATTATGTGATCGTAGAAAAAGTAAGTTACATAACACGAGTTGTAAAGCAATTACGCACTCGTGCGTAATATGCTTCTTACAACTCTTGTTATGTAATATACTATTATTAATCAAACAGAGACATTTGTTTTTAGACACACCTCTAAATTTTGTGTAGGCAATAGTCAACTTTTTTATTTCTCATGAATGTCATAACTTATGATAATAATTTGTATTGGCGTTGTATAATCAGAAACTGATGTCAATTAATATGGCGTTTGGAGAATTTTCAGATGAAAAATAGTTGTTGAAATTTTTGATTTGAATAAAAATCGGGCAAATTTTGTTTGTAAAAAAAATTTAAAAAATTATAGAGAAATGTCATGTTTGTTACGTATAACTAAAATCTGTGGCCTAGTGATAGTTCACGTTTAGCTTAAGTGGCTTAAAAAAAAAATTAAGCATCGCTGGTAAAAATAAACTCGCCGAGTAACAAATAAAATAACGAATAGAATATAAAGTCAGATAAACAAAATATAACGTTTAGCTGTTTTATGGCCACATAAACGTTAATTTATAGCATCTTAAACATTTTAAGGGAACTTGCAATAAACAAAATGATTGTGTAACTACTGTAATTTTTGTGAAATAATTGATCTTAAAGATATGTATGTAGATAACTGGATGCTCGAACAGAAACCACAAGTTAAGAGCTATTGTTTAATCAATAATCGGTAATAATTTATTTAATGCTTCCATTTTTTAAAGGGTTATTTTCGTAACATCGACTAGAAGCAACGGGGAATGTTTCCAAATAAAACCGTTCCGCCCCATAAAGCACGTACTGAAATTTTAAGAAATAAAAATAATTTTACAAGACTAATCCACCAACGAGTACGCAGCGCAATATTTCAGTACAATTATCCTTGTTTCTTGAGGATCGTTTCTCCTGTCCTTTGTTTGTGTCGTTTAAAATTAATATGATCTCTTGCAATTTGAAAACTAATTTATGTCTGTTTTTGATGCATAAAACTTTGTTGTCGAGTAATAGTGGTAGACAATTTTTTTTTGTTTCACCTCCAAACTTTTAAAGCTGTTATTTACTTGTAATAATATTACAATTTAGTTATTATTAACTGTTAGTTTTATTTTGGTTTTGAACGTGATTTAAAACAAAGAAAATTAACTTAGACAGATAAAAAATGAAGTAAAAAATAATCCCATTGTTTAAAGTTCTTAAAGGCTTTTAATAATTCTAACACAACGAATAAAATTTAATTCGACGTACAACGTGTTTTATTCACAAACAAGGTTTGTCTGAAGCCTTTAGTTCTTTAATAGTATATTTATTAGGAGTGTTTGATAAATAAAAGGAATTAAAATAAAACAGTTTTTATAATTTTGTTAACACATTTCAGAAAAATATTTTAACTCAACAGTGTTGCTTAAAGGTAATACAAGTATGTATTATTAATTTTGTTATTGTAAATACAACACTCTATGTTTTGTACATTCCTTTTTAACAAATGAGTACTTTTTAGTCCCTTATATTTGTAATTTTTTATTTCAACCAATCTCCATAAGTTACTTTGGATTTGGAGTTACAGCGGTATTTAATTAAAATTATTAATATTTAGCTATTTTTACTTTTGTCGTTTAAAACTTAATACTTTTGGGGTTAATTTTTCAACGTATTAATTTAACGAATTAGGTATGTTCGTAAAATGTTCAAATATTGTATTTTACTTTTGCAGTGTGGGCCGCTGTGGTCACATACATAAATTACGCATGGCAAGTTTGACAATTTTTCAGTTGTTTTTATAATAATTTATTAAGATAATCATTATTTTACATTATGGTCCCAAAGGATATACAGAGTGGTCCACTTAGAAGGGCCACTATAGGTATCCCGTGCGTAAACTTTAAGTACTACAAAGAAGTTTAAATTAGACAAATTGTTCCTCTTTCTGAGACCTATTCAGTGATGCTTATATGTTATAAAAAGTTCCATGGCTCGCTAGATAATAAACAAAAACAAAAATGGTCATTTTTGTGAAATCGTTTATAACTCGGTTACACTTGGAAAAAGTTGTAAATCTAATTTACGCACTGTAAAATAAAAACATTCATTTGTCTTAATATTGTTTACATTCATGGCACTCTGTAGCTTCATAGGGACTTTATATTTATAATAAATTTTATTTGTTTTGAGCCTAAATGTCAAAATAAATATTTAATCCTATATTATTTTAAAAAAAAGGAAAAAATGCTTTTTTATGTGGTCATAACCCCAACTATGGTTTCCATTTAAAAATTAAACACATGCAAGTTTGTAATTTATCTAATAATTTAAACAATATTGAAACAAATTAATGTTTTCATTTTACAGTGCGTGAAAAAATCTACAACTTGTTTTCCCAAAAAAAAAAAAACATTTTGCTTTTTGTTTATTATCTAGCGTGTCATGAAACTTTTTGAAAACATTAGAGCATTACCTACTGAATAATTCCCAGAAAGGGGAACAATTTGTCTAATTTCAACTTCTCTGTAGCTTTTATTGTTTATGAGATCCCAATAGTGACCCTTCTATGTGGTCCACCCTGTATAACTAAAGAAATAAAAACCATCACAAGAATATTAAATAAAAACTCATTCCAAAAACTGTTGCTGCTAGCAATTGCTTACTTCTCCAAATGACAGTGGCCCTTAGACCCAAAAATGACCGCTTTTGCGTCTAACGCTTATTTGCTTTGCATATAATTTTGTCAAAGTAATAAGATATAAGTATTTATTTATAGCTATTTGTACACTGCAGGCAACTACAACCTGGAAGAGCATCTTCGCTTCGATAACCAAAGGAGGTGGGTTTGGACCACCTGCGTGCATTTGTTGATTCAAATCCCTTGCGCTTATGCTTGGATGTTCAAAGATCAAGAAAATGGACCAACTGTGAGCGAAGCTGGACATAGGTAATTCCTCTCTTGCATAATACTCGTCCGCACAGCGCAAAAACAACGCAGCTCAAATTCTGTGGCTTGATCGGGGACTTCTGAAGTAAGCCCCCATCTTACCGGACCTCGGCCCATCTTATTATCATTTTTTTCGGTCGCCCTAGCAGAAAAATAATATCGGCCAAAGAGGGCAGTTTTTTAACCACAGCTTGCAAAGACTCGCGGTATTTGCTCTCTGCCTGAGCGCTGAAGGTATTCGTTGATAATGAGGTGTTGTGCTGAACTTGTTACTGTTAGATATTTATAAAATGAATAATCACTAGTTTCAAACAAAATTATTATAGTACTACAGTTTTACAAGTTTTAGCTAATACTCCACTAAAGGGTCATATTGACCCAAGGGATACATCTGTAGCCTATACATTTTTCTTACCACGAACAACAACATAATGTTTGAAAAATAATTTGGGTAGTGATACATTACAGCTAAATAAACAAAGTCATAAAATCTTAATGAAAAATTGTAAAAGAAACAAAAGATATAAGAGACTAAATTTTAAAATGTATTTTACCGAGGGAGAAAGCAGGGTTAACCCTTGTGTGAACACCACCTCTGTACTTCATTTATGGTACACCACTGGCCTGGCTGGACCAGTAATGTTATACGGGCTAAATGCTAAATGGTGTGATTCAAGTAAATAATTGCTGGTAATAACCTTTTCTTTCGTTTTTTATTGCATTTTATTGTTTCAGTTTAATAGTAGGTACATTACTTATTCTGAGTTTCCTCATTGGTGCACGTAAAGTATTTATGTTGTTGGTGAAAAAGTTCGAGATGACGTGAAGTTACCCCGGAGTTCAGTTTTTATTTATAATGGGAGAACGGTTAATCGAAATTAGATAATTCTTAAAGCACAAAGAGGCGCTAACGAAGCAAAATATAGTAACATTTGGGCTAACTTAACGGACCTAGGAACGCCTCTTTAAGGAAACACATATCTAATTCAGTTGGCCTTTTTAAACAATATTACATGTTTCAAAGTTTTTAAAACAATTCGAGTACATACTTTTGCAATTGTTTTGGAAAAAGTTCGAAACTATTGCGATTGGCTTAATAATTAATAAAAATGTTGTACACACGATAAGCAATATATCCACCTTCAGTTCGTTCAAAAACCTAATAATTTTATTTTTAGAGGTGTAAAAATCGAGAGGTTCCTGTTATTTTTTTTTATCAAAACAGTTAGGAACAAAAATCAATGAGTAAGATAAAATACGGATGTTTTTTTTTTTTAATTTACATATGCATGAAATGAGAATAAAGATAATAAAAATAATATGGCCCAGTGTTCATTAAAATACAGTTCGTTAGCAGCTAAACTGGTATATGTGTTTCACTAATATTTCGTAGATAGGCGTTTACAATTTTTCACAGTAAATAAGAATTAAACAAATTTATTCGCATACATCTTACAAATACGAAAAATGAAGGAAATACTTAGCAATAAATTGCCTTTATTATCAATAAGAGACGAAATATAAAAGGAGAGTTTCAAAAAACGTCATAAGCAATGTACTAAATTAACATATTTATATAAGATGATAGATGAGTTAACCTTAGAACGTATAGAAAGTCCATTAAGTGGTGCGCAAATTAGGTCTGGCGATTGTTTTATATTTATCGATATTCGATAGTTATAGAAATATCGATATTAAATATATATCAATATTTCGATATACACTTAGAAAGGCCACTATTAGGATCTCGTAAACGATAAGAGCTACAAAGAAGTTTAAATTAGATAAATTGATAAATTGTTTTTTCTTTGTAAGACCTATTCAGTGATGCTTAAATGTTTGAAAACAGTTCTATGGCACGCTAGATAATTTACAAAAAAAAAAAATATTTTTTTAAAATCGTAAGTAACTCGGTAGTATTTGATGGTATAAAAATATTTTTCCAGAAAAAGATGTAGATTGATTTTTTCATCGCTTTAAAATAGTGATTCAGAAAACTAAAACAATCGAAAAAAAAGTGAGAAAACTTAAAGTATCATATACAAAATGTACACTGGTCCAGCCATACCAGTGGTGCACAGCTTAAGAAGGACTATGTACCAACTTTGCATGTCTAACCCTTTACGCCGCCAATTTTTTAAATTAATTTTGTTGTTTCGAAATACATTAAAACATGTTCGTAGAGGATATCATGAAATATGAGGTCCTTACCAGATTTTTTTCTATGAGAAAAATTCATTCAATCTTGAAATTGGTTCAGCTAGAGTCTAAACCATGGTGAGCACATAAGGGTTAAATATTTGAGTTTCAACGCAGTTTTCAAAATTAAGAAGATTTTCTGACAAACCCAATACATCAAAATATTATTACCTAACAACCTAACATATTTATTACAATAATACAATAGTACAACTTCAATGTAATTCAATAAATGAGACGATATTCAATATGTAAATGTTTGATTTAATATCGCAGAAGGCACGTCTAAACATTAACGGGTTGTGAAGCACGAGCGCAGTTGGATGGATGCCGTTAATTATTTTCCATTCTGCATTAAAGTACGCCTTCATCAGCAATTGAATTTTTGCAATTCTGATCCACGTCATGTGCTAACTTAATTTACTAGACTAGATTCTCCCTGCTGCACTCAACACGTATCGCATCGTCTGCTTTACAACTCGTGCAGATTTATGAACACATTCCTGCCTGGTATTGATTAATACGATGTTAAATTAGCAATTAAAAATATTTTAAAGTACACGTGCTTACTTGCGGTTTTAAAAATTACCTCAATGCTAATTAAATTCGAAGGCCTACGCACTTTCGTTTTCAAAACTGCCACGTTAATGAAACCGCATAATGTCGGAATGTGTAAAGAAATGAGTAATTTTGTAATTAATTTAATGAATAAATTATAACCCAAGTTGGTAATTTTAGGTAGCATGTGAGACATTAATTTTTAATAGAAGGTGTGTGTACATCAGTAATTGAAAACATTCTCTTTACTGTGCCTTTACGAAACGCCAAACAGAGGACCTAAAAAGTACTGTTATCTTGACAAATTTAGGAAAATTATTTTAAAAAAAAACAAGGAAACACACGTAAACTTAAACATGTGACTATGTTTACTTTATATTACGTACAAACTTCAAAGGAGGTGCCAAATTAAAAGCGAAAAGCCAGAAATGAAAAAGTACAGGGTGGTCCAAATTCGATGGATGTAATCCCATGGCAGTAAAAATTCAACTAGTATTAATGAATTAGACAAATTATTGGAGGACATAGATCGACATATTGACGTTATCGATATATCAAACAATGAATTTATGGTTTTGATTGATATTGAAGGATATGTAATAAATAAGTTGCAAACTAAATTAAAATGTAAAATTTGTCTTAATTATCAACAGAGGATAAAATTCTACCAAATTATGAAAAATGTGAATGTTTATTGTATATAAATGACTTAGATCGTGGTGGCTTAAAAATCCCAAAAGACCATTGTTAAAATTTTGTGTGCTATGGATACAGTTTTTCAGGTTTTAATAAGCGAAATATATAAAATAAAAAATGAAAGCCAAACATCAAAGAGATATATTATTAAAATTAAGTGTGGATTATGTACAAGAAATTAATTTAGTAGAAATAAATTGTAAATGTAACAGTAGTGAATTAATTCTAAATAACTTTATTTCGATATTTTCCAATACGAGTATATTATTAAATAATTATCGAAAATTAATAAATGATCAACGTGGAGAAAAAGTCAACAAAAACTTGAGAAAATTAGAAACGTATAATAGGAATTAGAAAAACGTACATTTATAATTAAATACATTTATAAAACTTGCTTCTGTGTAAATTATAAATGATAAATAGTAATAAAAGATAGTAATATTTAATTATTAACGTAATAATGTACGTTAATATTATATAGCCAGGCATATAGATAGTATCATAGCGAAGTATGTTCATGTTCAGCATCGGCCTTTATCCCCACCACTCAAAATTCAATGAGCCGGTCCGCTAGTATAACGAAGGCCTCGGTATCTCGCTTAATATTCCGTATGGAGAAACGGTAAAATTACCAAAAACGTGCAGTTTTTTGAGACAAACTCTGAAACGTTTTCAAAAATATTCTATCATTTCTGTTTTTTGAGTTATATTTATAATGTGTCATAACTCCGTTATTGTTGTAAATATAAACAATACTTTCATCATACTACGTATGGCGAAAGTAAAAAATGTATGAAGATTGTTTTTAGATATTTTACATAGGCTGTGGAAAAAAAACAAAGTGCAAAACCTTTTAAAATATATCTTAAATAATCTTCATAATTTTTTTCGATATTTACAACAATAACCGATATACAGGGTGATTGATTAAGAGCGGGACTTAAAAAGATATGAAGAATGAAAAAGGTATTGATCTGAAATTTTGGTTATAACCATAATGGCATCTGATCTGTTTATTAAAAATATTTTCAAGATGAAGACACCTCAGGATATACCGGAAGTTGACGTCTACTTCTTATTTCAAATACAATGGTCTTTTTAAATTGTATTTTTGGATTAAACACGTTATTTTAGAGGGACTTTTGATAGCATTCCCCCCAACCTAAGTGCAGTCGTTTTTTATATTTTGGGACTTTTTTGAAATTTTTTTGATTTTCATTGTGATACTTAATATTATCTACCGCCGCCATTTTTAAAAAGAAAACCCTCAAATTAAGACTATGCACAGAAGAAACCTTGGAGTTCATGATGGAATTTTTCCAATCGATGCATTACTTACAGGGTGTCCAAAATTTATTTTCCTTTAATACAACTTCATACCAGTAAAACTCGTTTCTTTCAAATACAATGCTCAATGCCCAATTTGTTTTTTCATTTTATAATGCAAATTATTGCAGATAGGTATAGGAAACGCTGATACAGATTGCTGCACAATTTAATAGTAGATAATATTACTTACCTAAGCATCACAATGAAAATCAAAAAAATTTCAGTGTCCAAAAATCTAAAAAACGACTGCACTTAAGTTGTGGGAATGCTTTCAAAAGTCCCTCTAATATAAGGTGTTAAATCCAAAAATACAATAAAAAATATACCATTGTATTTGAAATAAGAAAGTAGACATCAACTTCCGGTATTTCCGTGTCGTCATCTTGAAAATATTTTCAATAAACAGATCAGATGCCATTATGGTCATAACCAAAATTTCAGATCAAAACCTTTTTTCATTCTTCATATCTTTTTCTTTTTAAGTCCCGCTCTTAATCAATCACCCTGTATAATACATTATAAATATGACCAAAAAAAAGACCGGATATTATAGAATATTTTTTAAAACGGTTTTGAGTTTCTTTTTTTTTTAAACTGCACATTTTTGATAATTTAACCGTCTCTCTACCCTGAATATTAAGCGAGATACCCATGTAATCCTATCGAATTTGGACCACCCTGTACATGTTTTTTTTGTTGAATGTACCTTCAAATAAATGGTGAATTGATCTATTGGTTTTATAAATATACGCCTATTAAAAATAAAAATTGTTAAACCACAAAAATGTTGATACATGTTTCCATGTTTGTATCGTTTGCATAAAACCCTCAGCTATAATAAGGGTATAATATGATACTCATGGGTAAAACTGACAAAAACCTAACTAACATTTACAGTGAATGTAATTAGTGCATTCTATTCATGGTTTCGAAATAATTTACACGTCACAAAATACAATTAATTACGTTGCAGGCAGGTCGTACCACAAAGCAGTTAACGACGCTACTAAATAAAACTAATTTTGCTATATGATTTAGTGCTTTCCGAACAAATAAAATCATTGTCATGGTGGAAATTTGAATTAATGGCCATTATTAATATATTTTACGTGTACCCAACCTCGCAGACACGAACAATAGTTTAAAACTAAGCAGCATTAATGTTTAATGTAGATTTATATAAAATTGTTAAAAATTTAACCCCTTACCGCATGACTTTTTAAATTTTCAAATAAAAAATTCTAAATGTGTACAATATTATTACAGAATGCTAAAAAAATGTTTTTCTTTTCAATTTTAGGACGAAATTTTTTAACTTTTCGTTTTTTTTCTAATATGTAACACCATGCCTTTGCCTATACACTGCTTAAAGTGGCAGTATAAATATATATAAAAGTCCAGCCTGACTCTGTCTATCTATCTATCTGTGACTGACTCTATAACGCATGAATATAGCTATGGGTTGACTTATATCATACTTGACAATCATCATGAGGTTATGTTATTATAGTAATCTGTAATGTTATTATAGTAATCTGTAATGTTATTATAGTAAACTGTAACGCGGGTTGACTTATGTCATACTTGACAATACCGTCCTAGAACGGGCTAACTGCTAGTAAGTGAGATTAGACTGGGCAGTTGTCATAGCATAATTCCAAGGCACTACAGATTTTTGTGAAAACGCGGTTTTTAATTTGCTTAATTTTACAAATATATACAAAAAACTGTTTATTATTTGTCTGTTTCCATACTTTTTCGCAGCATTATTTGATTTTTTTCCATTTATGTTTATGCCCTTAAAACGAAAGTAACAAGAAATCTATCCCATAATTTCTAATTAATTTTAGTTTATATCAATCGTCGTAGTTCAACCAAAACATTTACCTGCGATGGAACGACTTAATTCCCGCTTTTTCTGTGACGCAACCTAACCTTCAATATTTCTAGTGTTTTGGCTAATAGTAGTAAGAAAACGACGAATTGTTACACGTACAAACGTTATTTTTAACGAGACAAAATAATTTTTGTGTTGGCAAAGAAATGGAGCCAAATTGGAATACTACAGTTTGTTATAATTATGAAGAACCAATGCAAAAGGTGTTTGTAGCAAAAGAGAACACAGTGAAGTCCGAGCTAAGAGAATGCAATTTACAAATTAATTTAATAAACCACGAGTATGCGCATTCCAGCAATAACATTTTTCAACTAAAAGAAGAATTTTTAAAAACAGAACTGAAAAGTGTAGATGAGATTGAAAAAATAGAAATAGAGGAAGAACCATTAGAATGCAATGACTATCTACAGAACTTTACAAATAAATGTATTACGGATGCTGATAACAATGAGATGATAAATAATGAAGCAACAGATATGATTGATGAAAAATACTTAACTAAATTCGATTCTATACTAGAACACGGAATAGTAACTATAAATGATGTTAATGACCTCAATATCGTGTCAGATGTATCAACCTCAGGTACAGCAGCGTACAATTTCGATTTGACACAAACAAGTGAAATTATAGATACAAAAAGTGACAAACAATTTCGTGCAGTTAAAGATGTGAACAAGAAGTTGAGAATGGGAGGAAACAAAAATATGAATGTAATATATACTTGCACAATTTGTGGTAAACATTTTAATTTTAAGTCAAACCTAAATACTCATATGAAAACTCATGCTGGTAAAAATACATATAAATGTGATGTTTGTGGGAAATGTTTTATTCGAAGTGGTCATTTAAATGTTCATATGAGAACACACACTGGTGAAAAATCATATAAATGTGATGTTTGTCAGAAATATTTTAGTGGCAGTGGTAATTTAAATGTTCATATGAGAATACACACTGGTGAAAAATCATATAAATGTGATCTTTGTCAGAAATGTTTTAGGCAGAGTCACACTTTGCAGGTTCACATGAGAACACACACTGGTGAAAAATCATATAAATGTGATGTTTGTCAGAAATGTTTTAAACAAAGTAGTCATTTAAATGGCCATATGAGAATACACACTGGTGAAAAATCATATAAATGTGATCTTTGTCAGAAATGTTTTAGTGGCAGTGGTACTTTAAATGTTCATATGAGAATACACACTGGTGAAAAATCATATAAATGTGATCTTTGTCAGAAATGTTTTAGGCAGAGTCACACTTTGCAGGTTCACATGAGAACACACACTGGTGAAAAATCATATAAATGTGATATTTGTCAGAAATGTTTTAATCATAAAAGTAATTTAAATGTTCATATGAGATTACACACTGGTGAAAAATCATATAAATGTGATGTTTGTCAGAAATGTTTTAATCACAAGAGTAATTTAAATGTTCATATGAGAACACACACTGGTAAAAAATCATATAAATGTGATGTTTGTCAGAAATGTTTTAATCAAAGTAGTTATTTAAATGTTCATATGAGAACACACACTGGTGAAAAATCATATAAATGTGATGTTTGTCAGAAATGTTTCAATCACAGTAGTAATTTAAATGTTCATATGAGAACACACACTGGTAAAAAATCATATAAATGTGATGTTTGTCAGAAATGTTTTAATCAAAGTAGTTATTTAAATGTTCATATGAGAACACACACTGGTGATAAATCGTTTAAATGTGATGTTTGTCACAAATATTTTAAGCACAGTAACAGTTTACGGTATCATATGAGAATACACACTGGTGAAAAATCATATAAATGTGATCTTTGTCAGAAATGTTTTAGGCAGAGTTACACTTTGCAGGTTCACATGAGAACACACACTGGTGAAAAATCATATAAATGTGATGTTTGTCAGAAATGTTTTAAACAAAGTAGTCATTTAAATGGCCATATGAGAATACACACTGGTGAAAAATCATATAAATGTGATCTTTGTCAGAAATGTTTTAGTGGCAGTGGTACTTTAAATGTTCATATGAGAATACACACTGGTGAAAAATCATATAAATGTGATCTTTGTCAGAAATGTTTTAGGCAGAGTCACACTTTGCAGGTTCACATGAGAACACACACTGGTGAAAAATCATATAAATGTGATATTTGTCAGAAATGTTTTAATCATAAAAGTAATTTAAATGTTCATATGAGAACACACACTGGTGAAAAATCATATAAATGTGATGTTTGTCAGAAATGTTTTAATCATAAAAGTAATTTAAATGTTCATATGAGAACACACTGGTAAAAAATCATATAAATGTGATGTGTGTCAGAAATGTTTTAATCAAAGTAGTTATTTAAATGTTCATATGAGAACACACACTGGTGAAAAATCATATAAATGTGATGTTTGTCAGAAATGTTTTAATCACAGTAGTAATTTAAATGTTCATATGAGAACACACACTGGTAAAAAATCATATAAATGTGATGTTTGTCAGAAATGTTTTAATCAAAGTAGTTATTTAAATGTTCATATGAGAACACACACTGGTGATAAATCGTTTAAATGTGATGTTTGTCACAAATGTTTTAAGCACAGTAACAGTTTACGGTATCATATGAGAATACACACTGGTGAAAAATCATATAAATGTGATCTTTGTCAGAAATGTTTTAGGCAGAGTTACACTTTGCAGGTTCACATGAGAACACACACTGGTGAAAAATCATATAAATGTGATGTTTGTCAGAAATGTTTTAAACAAAGTAGTCATTTAAATGGCCATATGAGAATACACACTGGTGAAAAATCATATAAATGTGATCTTTGTCAGAAATGTTTTAGTGGCAGGGGTAATTTAAATGTTCATATGAGAATACACACTGGTGAAAAATCATATAAATGTGATCTTTGTCAGAAATGTTTTAGGCAGAGTCACACTTTGCAGGTTCACATGAGAATACACACTGGTGAAAAATCATATAAATGTGATATTTGTCAGAAATGTTTTAATCATAAAAGTAATTTAAATGTTCATATGAGAACACACATTGGTGAAAAATCATATAAATGTGATGTTTGTCAGAAATGTTTTAATCACAGTAGTAATTTAAATGTTCATATGAGAACACACACTGGTAAAAAATCATATAAATGTGATGTTTGTCAGAAATGTTTTAAACAAAGTAGTTATTTAAATGTTCATATGAAAACGCACACTGGTGAAAAATCATATAAATGTGATGTTTGTCAAAAATGTTTTAAACAAAGGAGTTATTTAAATGTTCATATGAAAACGCACACTGGTGAAAAATCATATAAATGTGATGTTTGTCAGAAATGTTTTAATCAAAAGGGTCATTTCAATATACATATGAGAACACACACTGGTGTAAAACCATATAAATGTGATGTTTGTTAAAAATTTTTTAATCAAAGTAATTCACTAAACGTTCATATGAGAACACACTGGTGAAAAATCGTATAAATGTGATGTTTGTCAGAAATGTTTTAAACAAAGTAGTAATTTAAATGTTCATATGAGAATACACACTGGTGAAAAATCATATAAATGCAATCTTTGTCAGAAATGTTTTAGGCAGAGTCACACTTTGCAGGTTCACATGAGAACACACACTAGTGAAAAATCATATCAATGTGATGTTTGTCAGAAATCTTTTAAGTACAGTAACAGTTTACGGGTTCATATGAGAATACACACTGGTGAAAAATCATATAAATGTGATGTTTGTCACAAATGTTTTTATTACAGTAGTAATTTAAATGTTTATATGAGAACACACACTGGTGAAAAACACAGTGAAAAATCATATAAATGTGATGTTTGTCAGAAATGTTTTAATCGCAGTGACAATTTAAATATTCATATGAGAACACACACTGGTGAAAAATCATATAAATGTCATGTTTGTCAGAAACGTTTTAGTCGCAGTGGTCATTTAAATGTTCATATGAGAACACACACTGGTGAAAAATCATATAAATGTGATGTTTGTCAGAAATGTTTTAATCAAAGTAGTTATTTAAATGTACATATGAGAACACACTTGTATGCACATTCCAGTAGTAACATTTTTCAATTAAAAAAAGGATTTTTAAAATAGTCGATGTTTTTAGTACAATTCCTAATTAATTAATTATTCCTGTTTTACTTGTAATATTGGTGGAGTGCATATTAATATTATCGTAATCTTTATTTGAGTGAGTCATAATTGTCAAATTCTCTAACACAAATGCTATTGTTTAAAGTACTTAATCACAATTTTCGTATTAATTGTTTAATTTATCCAGGGTTGGGGAGTCGGCAGAAAAATAATCGACTCCCGAGTTCGTATTTGTAAAAATCGACTCCCGACTCCGACTCCCGATGGTAAACAAAGTTTAATATATTAATTTTCTATTTAATACATAATGAAGAAAATGTAAAAAATCAGTTTTTTATAAAAAAATTTGCGATCACAATACTTTCTTCATACTACGTATGGCGAAAGTAAAAAGAGTCGGGAGTCGATAGTTTTTTACCGACTCCGACTCCTCAAAAAAGCTTCGACTCCTCGACTCCTGACTCCGACTCCCCATCCCTGAATTTATCATTATCTTTAAATGGGGATTTTAAATTTAAGTAACTCCTAAATTAATTGGTAATATATCTATGTTTAGGGTGACATTTTTTTTTGCTTCTTTTCCGATTGAAAGGAACTTGAATATTTTAAATTATAATTTGTATTTTGCCACTGTTTTTTCATACTAGAAATGTAAATGTTTCATACATTTTGTTATTACTTTAGCAGTTTTTAAATGAAGATTAATTTGTTTTATAGTTTTAGGCTTAAACTTACTTTTAGTTTTCTGTTGCTTTTGTTTATTTCATACAAACACTCGTGTAGAAATTTCTACAATATTTTTTCTATTTTCGTTCAATTTATTAATCGAGCGTTCTTTCTTATTTTGTACATTTTATTGAGCTTTTTAATAAAGTAATTTAATCTTAATTCTTTGTTTTATTAATTATTTATCTACTTCCATATTCAACGGTGATTCTGTTCTCAAGCAGGGCCGGATTATGGACTAGGCAATCTAGGCACGTGCCTAGGGCCGGTAATTTTTGGGGCCCGTAAAAATGTATTTTAATTTAAAACAGTAAGGTAGTTGAAAACAAAAAAAAAGGTTATTCCCATATTAAATTATGTTATCGACATTCAACATAAAATAATTGAAAGAATATGATATGAATATGGATATTACTAATGCCAATACATTTGAAGAACTAAAAATTTATGAATCCGACATAAACTTAATGGAACTAAAAAATGAACTAATACAATTTAGGGCCTGTATTAAAGAAGAAAATATAAAATCCCCAGAATCAACGTATTCTTTTATCCAAGAAAATAATGTTGTTGCAACATTTGCGAATTTAAATATAATCTTACGAATATATCTAGCATTGCCTATTAGCAATGCTAGTGACGAAAGATCGTTTTTGGTACCTACTTGCCAGGGCAAAAAACTTTTTGAGAAGCACTTAAGGACAGAAAAAATTAAATGCGTTTGCTGTAATGTACAGTGAACAAGAACTATTAAAAAGTGCAATTGATTATGATAAAATTATAGATGAATTTTCGGAAAAAAAGTTAGAAAAAAGAGTTTATAACTTGGTTTATACGTAATTTGTTTCGGTCATGTGTACTTATATTATATTGATAGTAAAATGTTTACTTAAAAAACACTTCCGTTAATTTTTAATATTTTCTAAGTATATTCATTTGTTCCTCTTTAACTTTTTTATGTCAATACCTGGGTTTCATGGTATTACACCATACTAATTTTTCTTTTCTATAATTTGCTTTAAAGAACTTATTTTTTTTTTTTTTAGGAAATATTAAAGTAAGTGATCTTTACTAATCATTTTATCATCAAAATTTTTGAACGTTTTTTTTTTACTGGTAGGGCCCGGTCTTAGAACCTTGCCTAGGGCCCCGGTTTTGCTTAATCCGGCACTGTTCTCAAGTGACCAAAAAACAGTAAATGAAGTGTTAATAACAAAATTCAATTTATTAACGCAACTTTACGTATATTTTACATAAAATAACTAAAGAAATGATTTACAATTAAATGTTTTATAAAATTTATTCAAATATTCAAATGATGAGCTTACGAGACTAGTTGAACTTTTTAAGACACTTTTTCAGACTTTTTTTTAAAGACTATTAAAGCATTATATGATTTTTTTCCATTTATGTTAAACAGCCTTTAAAACGAAAGTAACAAGAAATCTATCCCATAATTTCTAATTATGTAATTTTAGTTTATATCAATCGTCGTAGTTCAACCAAAACATTTACCTGCGATGGAACGACTTAATTCCCGCTTTTTCTGTGACGCAACCTAACCTTCAATATTTCTAGTGTTTTGGCTAATAGTAGTAAGAAAACGACGAATTGTTACACGTACAAACGTTATTTTTAACGAGACAAAATAATTTTTGTGTTGGTAAAGGGTAAAGAAATGGAGCCAAATTGGAATACTACAGTTAGTTATAATTATGAAGAACCAATGCAACAAAAAGTGTTTGTAGCAAAAGAGAACACAGTGAAGTCGGAGCTAAGAGAACGCAATTTACAAATTAATTTAATGAACCACGAGTATACGCATTCCAGCAATAACATTTTTCAACTAAAAGAAGAATTTTTAAAAACAGAACTGAAAAGTGTAGATGAGATTGAAAAAATAGAAATAAAGGAAGAACCATTAGAATGTAATGACTATCTACAGAACTTTACAAATAAATGTATTACGGATGCTGATAACAATGAAATAAGAAATAATGAAGCAACAGATATTATTGAACAAAGTGCAGAAAAAAAATACTTAACTAAAGTCGATTCTTTACTAGAACACGGAATAATAATTATAAATGATGTTAATGACCTCAATATCGTGTCAGATGTATCAACCTCAGGTACAGCAGCGTGCAATTTGGATTTGACACTAGCAAGTGAAATTATAGATATAAAAAGTGACAATAAACAATTTCGTGTAGTTAAACATTTGAACAAGAAGTTGAGAATGGGAGGAAACAAAAATATGGATAAAATATATACTTGTAAAATTTGTGGTAAACATTTTAACTTTAAGCCAAACCTAAATACTCATATGAAAACTCACACTGGTAAAAATACATTTAAATGTGATGTTTGCCAGAAATGTTTTAATCAAAGTGGTTATTTAAATATTCATATGAGAACACACACTGGTGTAAAACCATATAAATGTGATGTTTGTCAGAAATGTTTTAATCAAAAGGGTTCTTTAAATATTCATATGAGAACACACACTGGTGTAAAACCATATGAATGTGATGTTTGTCAAAAATTTTTTAATCAAAGTAATTCACTAAACGTTCATATGAGAACACACACTGGTGAAAAATCATATAAATGTGATGTTTGTCAGAAATCTTTTAAGTGCAGTAACAGTTTACGGGTTCATATGAGAACACACACTGGTGAAAAATCATATAAATGTGATGTTTGTCAGAAATGTTTTAATCAAAGTAGTCATTTAATTGTTCATATGAGAACACACACTGGTAAAAAATCATATAAATGTGATGTTTGCCAGAAATATTTTAATCGCAGTGGTAATTTAAAAGTTCATATGAGAACACACACTGGTGAAAAATCATATAAATGTTATGTTTGTCAAAAATCTTTTAATCAAAGTGGTCATTTAAATGTTCATATGAGAACACACACTGGTAAAAAATCATATAAATGTGATGTTTGCCAGAAATCTTTTAACTACAGTAACAGTTTACAGGTTCATATGACAACACACACTGGTGAAAAATCGTTTAAATGTGATGCTTGTCAGAAATGTTTTAAGCACAGTAACAGTTTACGGTATCATATGAGAACACACACTGGTGAAAAATCATATAAATGTGATATTTGTCAGAAATGTTTTAGTGGCAGTGGTACTTTAAATGTTCATATGAGAATACACACTGGTGAAAAATCATATAAATGTGATCTTTGTCAGAAATGTTTTAGGCAGAGTAACACTTTGCAGGTTCACATGAGAACACACACTGGTGTAAAACCATATAAATGTGATGTTTGTCAGAAATCTTTTATCAACAGAAGTCATTTAAATGTTCATATGAAAATACACACTGGTGAAAAATCATATAAATGTGATGTTTGTCAGAAATGTTTTAAACAAAGTGGTCATTTAAATGGCCATATGAAAATACACACTGGTGAAAAATCATATAAATGTGATCTTTGTCAGAAATGTTTTAGGCAGAATAACACTTTGCAGGTTCACATGAGAACACACTCTGGTGAAAAATCATATAAATGTGATGTTTGTCAGAAATGTTTTAATCAAAGTAGTTATTTAAATGTTCATATGAAAACGCACACTGGTGAAAAATGATAGAAATGTGACTTTTGTCAAAAATGTATTAATCAAAATAGCAAATTAAGTATTCATGTGAGAACACACTGGTATGCACATTCCAGTAGTAACATTTTTCAACTAAAAAAAGGATTTTTAAAATAGTCAATGTTTTTAGTACAAATCCTAATTAATTAATTATTCCTGTTTTACTTGTAATATAGGTGGAGTGCATATTAATATTATCGTAATCTTTATTTGAGTGAATCATAATTATTGTCATATTCTCTAACACAAATGCTATTGTTTAAAGTACTTAATCACAATTTTCATACTAATTGTTTAATATATGAATATATCATTATCTTTAAATGGGGATTTTAAATTTAAGTAACTCCTAAATTAATTGGTAATTTATCTATGTTTAGGGTGACGTTTTTTTTTGCTTCTTTTCCGATTGAAAGGAACTTTGAATAATTTTAAATTAATTTGTATTTTGCCATTCTTTTAATATTAGAAATATGTATTTTTCATTCATTTTGTTATTACTTTAGCAGTATTTAAATAAGCATTAATTTGTTTTATAGTTTTAGGCTTAAACTTACTTTTAGTTTTGTGTGTCTTTTGTTTATTACTTACAAATACTCGTGTAGAAATTTCTTCAATATTTTTTCTATTTTCGTTCAATTTATTAATCGAGCGTTCTTTCTTATTTTGTACATTTTATTGAGCTTTTTAATAAAGTAATTTAATCTTAACTCCTTGTTTTAAAATGCAATTATTAATTATTTATCTACTTCTATATTCAATGGTGATCTGTTCCCAAGTGACCAAAAATTATGTCATACAGTTTTAAGTTTGTTAATGAATTAATAGTATTATTAATTGTAGATAGTGCATATTTACTTCAGGAACTGGGCACAATTTGCACTAATACAATCGAGATTCTTATTAAGCAAGTAAAAACACAGTTTTTTGATAATTTAAATTCAACCTCCCTCTCTGTGTTCTTTACATTCAAACATGCACTCTATAATATTATATGATCTATTACATTTTAAACAGTAAATTAAGTGGTAATAACAAAATACAATTTAATAACACAACTTTACGTATATTTTACATAAAATACCTTAAGAAATGATTTACAATTAAATTAAGACACTTTTTCAGACTGTCTTTAAAGACTTTCTGGATAGAATCTATAGATTGCTTCATTGCTTGTTACATTTTAGGTCGAGTGAGCTTTAGAGAAAATGTTACAGTCGATATTTATTGCTAGGATTATGATACCGGCAGATACACAATAGACACTACGTTTTAAAATTGTAGGTTATGTAGTTATGTCAAACGTTTCGAACGTGTGTTTAAATTAGAAAACAGAGGTAGGTAGTTTTTATCTTTTTCCGTTAATTTTTATCGTTTTAATATCCTAACTATTGTACTTTACTACCGGTCCCATACTTTTTCCTGTGACACATCATAAGATTAGAATTAGCATATAATTTTTGGTTAGGTGGACAAATATGATTTTAAGGCCAGAAGGAAGCGGGGTTTTCGATAAAAAATGATGGTTCTTCACAGAGGCAAGCATAAGAATTTAGTAACATACACACACGTATGCTTCTATCGTAGTAGATTTACCAAAGATGTCGTACCACGACAAACCCAAAGGGTATTTAAACCAAATCCAGCAAAAACCAAAACTGTATTAATGGAGGGGATTAAAGCACCATCTACAGAAATCCGGCGAGGTCCACGTGTTAATAAATTGGACATACAAATGCTGTCTGAATCATTACGACAACAAATTTTCAAAGAAAAAGTATCTGACGGTAATCAACAGCTAGTAGAACAGTGTAAAAGGACTTTAGAAAAGCATGGTATGGTGAAAAACAAAGAATTTGAGTACTTATCAGACGTGGATTTCAAAATTCCGGAGTTGTTGGGCAATGATTTATTAGAACATTTTAAATTAATCGGTAAACAACAAGTTCAACCTTACATGAATATAATGGCCGAACTATTAAAAGATATTCCACCTATGCCAGAAGTTTGGTTGCAGCAGTGCGGTTGGACACGGTATGCTCCTGATGCTCCACCTGAACTGGTGCCGTATCCATTAGAAGATGGTATTGTATTTGACGTTGAAGTATGTGTTCAAGCAGGCAAAGCACCGACTTTAGCAGCTGCTGTAACAAATAAAGCTTGGTATGCTTGGATAAGTCAGGCTGCTCTGGATGGTACAGGAAAACCAGTAACTAGTCATCGTTATTCACAGGATACTTTAATACCTCTCGAAAGCACCAAAGAAGACTGTGGTATGATGTTAGACGAACGTATGAAGAAACCAAAAGTTGTAATAGGACACAACGTATCGTACGATCGTGCACGAATCAAGGAACAATATTGGCTAGAAAGAACTGGCACGCGTTTTGTAGACACAATGTCTTTACATGTATGTGTTAGTGGTTTGACTAGTTATCAACGGGCAGTGTTAAAATCGGGCGAAATTAATGAAGACGATGAATCGTGGAAGAGCCGTAGTTCGTTAAACAGTCTCAGCGATGTTCATAAACTTTATTGCGGGACAGAAGTAGAAAAAGAAACTCGTAACATATTCGTAGAAGGTTCTTTAGCCGACATTCAGCGTGAATTGCAGAACGTTTTAACTTATTGTGCCAAAGATGTTAAAGCAACTTACGACATTGTACAGAAATTATTTCCGATATTTCTGAAGAGGTTTCCTCATCCCGTAACGCTAGCCGGTATGCTGGAAATGGGAACGGCATATTTACCTGTCAATTCGAATTGGGACAGATACATAAACGACTCGGAGCAGACTTACGAAGATCTCGAAATTGAAGGCAGGTTTATTTTGGCTCGTAGGGCCGATCAAGCCTGCCAACTGTTACACGACGATAAATACAAGGAAGATATTTGGATGTGGGACCAAGACTGGGAAGTCAAGGACATGAGATTAAAGAAACCGCACGTGAAAACCAAAAGGGAATTGGAAAAAGAGCAAATAGCCGCACAGGTTACCAAAATAAACGAAGTAGTGGGCGAGAGCGAAGACGGACCTGACCCGCTGGAAGAAAAGTTTAAATATCTGCGGGGAACCCGTAGTCTTTTACCGGCTATACGCACGCTGTTACCTGGTTATCCGAGTTGGTACAGAAAATTGTGTACGAAACCTGATTCGTCTCCAAATTGGGTCCCTGGCCCGCATTTGATTAGTACATCGATGCAAGTTACTCCAAAGTTATTGGGCTTGATGTGGGAGGGGTATCCGTTACATTTTATACGAGGCAAGGGATGGGGGTTTCTAGTACCATTTACGGACGACGCCGACGTTAGTAGAAAATTACCATTGAAGCAGCTTTTACAGAAATGTCCCCTTCCGAGCGATAAACCACGGGAGGCAACGGCTGCCTCCACTAATATAGCAAAAGAAGTGCAAGAAAACTTATCGAAGCGAGAGTATTACAGCAGGTTGTTAAAAGATAAAACGGAGGGCGTTTATAAAGGGACGGGTGTCTGGTCTAATACGGTACTGGAAGAATGCTGTTGGTTCTTTAAACTGCCTCACAAAGATGGAATATCGTACAGAGTCGGAAACCCGCTTGCCAAAGATTTTTTAAATAAATTTTCCGAGAACGTTTTGGCCGGCGACACGGAGAGCGCCGAAAAGGTACTTTCGATAGCGAGAATGTTGTCATACTGGCGCAACAATCGTGACCGTATCATGGAGCAAATGGTGGTGTGGTTGGAAAACAAGGATTTGCCGAAAAGCTTGCACGCCGATTACCAAAGATACGGGGCCATCGTACCGCAGGTTGTCGTCTGCGGGACTTTAACTAGAAGAGCGATGGAACCGACGTGGATGACGGCGTCGAACGCCCATCCGGAACGAGTCGGTTCGGAGTTGCGGGCCATGGTGCAAGCTCCACCGGGTTACAATATCGTAGGAGCCGACGTCGACTCTCAGGAGCTGTGGATTGCCTCGACTTTGGGTGACGCACATTTTGCGAAAATGCACGGAGCAACGCCTTTGGGTTGGATGACCATTAGCGGAAACAAATCGGATGCAACGGACATGCACAGTGTCACAGCGAAAGCCGTAGGAATTTCAAGAGACCACGCTAAAGTTATTAACTACGCTAGAATTTACGGAGCCGGGCAAAGCTTTGCCGAGCGTTTGTTAAAACAGTTTAACCCGACCATGTCCGAATCGGACGCACGGAAAAAAGCGACCAAAATGTTTGCTTTAACAAAAGGAAAACGTATTTATCACCTAAAGCAAGATTACTTGTTAGATTTTCCTGATCAGGCTTACGGTCAGTGGCAGGCATTTGAATTGGCTAAAGCTAATGGTAAAACCATAGACGAAATGTTTATTAAGCCGAAATGGGTTGGTGGAACTGAGTCAGCCATGTTCAACCGGTTGGAAGAAATTGCCGGTAACCCAGCACCAACCACGCCGTTTTTAGAAGGTCGATTGAGCCGCGCTTTGGAACCGAAGACAATGCCAGGCGATCGATTTTTACCCACAAGAATAAACTGGGTCGTTCAAAGCGGTGCTGTCGACTTCTTACACTTAATGCTCGTTTGTATGCACTGGATCATGGGCGATAGAGCTAGGTTTTGTCTAAGTTTTCATGACGAAATACGCTATTTAGTCCCAGAAGAACACAAGTATCAAGCAGCCTTAGCCATGCATCTTACGAATCTGTTGACTAGATCTTTTTGTGCGATTAAATTGGGCCTGAACGATTTGCCGCAGTCGGTTGCGTTTTTTTCTACAGTGGAAGTCGATGCTTGTTTACGGAAAGAAGCGAAACAGGATTGCAAAACGCCGTCGAATCCACATGGGCTCTCAAACGGTTATGGAATACCAAATGGCGAAACTTTGGATATTTATGAAGCGATTAAAAAAGCCGGAGGAAACTCTTCAAAGTGGTATAAGTTTAAAAGGTGATTAGCAAGACAATTAAAGAGGTTTTGGAACTTTTAATTTCTTCAAATTAAAAATAAAAGGGCTGTAAACAAATTTATACAGGGTGTCCCAAATTCGAGACTCACCATGGGGATGGTACCTCTTAAAAGCTACAAAATCCATTAAATTGGGGAAAAGTTTTATAATTTGGTGTTGAATTTTAACCTGAAATGAAAATAACGTTAGCACATTAAATTTAATCCAAAAGCTGTACAGGGTGGTCCAAATTCGATGGGATTGCATGGGTATCTCGGTCACTATAATAGTTAGCGAAAATCTGACATTGGTCTTTTGGGTTATTTTTTTTTTAATGTTGTCAGATTTTTTATATCACTTTCCATTTTGGCACCATAGACAAAAAATGAAATTTCAGCATTTTAAAAAGTTAACTATAACTTTTTGATTTATAAAAATAGAACTAAATGTTATACAGGTTTTTTATTGACATTTTTATGCTTAGTTTTAAAACAAATTTGTTTTAATTACCTTGACTTGTGATATGAAGAAATTTTTTAAGTAGAAACTGTAGTAGGCAGGGCCGGATTTAGACATGATAAGGCCCTAAGCTATTTGAGGTATGGGGCCCTTTATAAGTCCAGATATTATAAGTCAGTGCCAAGTGACCGTTGCTCACTCGGACAATTTTTTTTGCGGGCCCCTAAGCTATAGCTTGTGTAGCTTGTACGTAAATCCTGCACTGCTAGTAGGCCATGACTACGAAAGAACATATTTTTAGCTTCTCAAAAATATACAGGGTGATTGAAATTCGAGTTTAAAAGCATGGGGATCTCGCTTATTATAATAGCTATAGGTTTAAATTTGGCAAAGTTGCTAAATTTTGTGCTCAATAATAATCTGAAGAGAAACTGGAAATATCTCAAACGGTATCCGAGAAAATTAGGAAAAACCGGTAAATACGATTTTTGAAAATCGTCTATAACTCTTTTGGAGTATGAAATATTACAAATGTGTAAAAACATTGTCCAAGCAACTTTTTAAGTCGAATCTGATGGTGGTCACAAATTTTTCCTAGATCGATTCGTTTTTGTTTTATGACAACCAACTTTGTTTTTTCTTATGGGGGCAATTTTTGCTATTTACATAATCAAATAGCATTTATTTTTCCGAATCCATTGATATATCACACATGGTATTTTACTTCTTTATTCATTGTCAAATTTAAAAAAAAGGGTTTTTAACAATAACAACTATAAATCAGGCCGGTCATTGTAGTTTATGTTGTTTCCATGACAACCAATTAACAAACTAAAAGTTTTGAAAGCCTATTGTCAGATTAATAAATTTGTAAAAATGAACTTTAATAACAAAGAAAAAAGCGATGTGCTGCGAATTTTTTATACCATTCTTTTAGGTTTTGTTATATTTTATCATATGCTTTAAACAAATTTACTTAAGTTTCTGTTTAACGTAAAAAATAGTGTTTTTCCAGCGACGCTGCTATCGAGAGTAGTTTACTCTCACGTGGACACGCACCATAAAACCCTTTTGAGATATGGCTAATTTTGTAAAAATTTTATCCAAGTTTGCCATGATTTAGTAAACTATAATTTGTTTAAACCTTCAACAACTAAGACTTCTCTATAAGCTCATTGGAAGTGAATGAGTTTCATTTGTTTCAATTTTTGTCTTTATTGTTGCAGACATGTCGAGAGCAACAAAAAGAAAACACGTTCTGTTGGAGGTGCTACAAGATGATTACTCACTACCAACCGAACATCAACAAATTGTCAAGGTTTTAAGCAGCAAGGGAAACAACTTACATGAAGTTCAAGATACCGAGGGTGCCACATTCCTCGTTAGTATGCCAACAAAATTCCGTAAAAATGTTTGGGTGAAACGCGGTGATTACGTTTTAGTTGAGCCAATTACAGAAGGTGATAAAGTTAAAGCCGAAATGGTGCGAGTGCTTAGTAATGAACACATTAAGTATTTTAAAAAAGATGGGGTGTGGCCCAGTGCGTTTGCAGATAATAAAACAGACGCTGCTCACGATGATGATTTGTTTGTTAATACTAATCGCGTACATAGAACTTCGGACACCAGTGAAGATAGTTGTGATAACTGCGGTGACTGTAGTGATTGTTGTTCAGATTCTGATGATTAAAAGATTTGTTTATAACTTTGTATTTAATGAACTTTTTGTATAAACAAAATTAAATATTGTTTCATATGTACATGTTTTTTCTTTAAAATTAATACTAATAAATCTGCCATTAAATTTCTGTGCGCATTTTTCTTAAAATCTTTTTCTGAACCATGTTAGTAATATTGCCATCTACATTTGGTATTGCTTCACCTTTTCTAATTGCCAGCTGAAAAAGAAAAAAAAAACAATTGAATTTAGAAAAACATTTAAAACTTAATTTTTAATAAGGTTAATTAAAAAAATATTAATGTCTTGCAATTTAAATTTTGAAATACAGAGACTTAAAAAAATCAAGATTATATACTTTAGCATTCATAATTTCTGCCATGCTTATGGTTAGTAAGATATACAGGGTGGACCAAATTGAAATGTTTTACGGGGTATCTCAGTTACCGTAATAGATAGCGAAAATATGGTTTCGGTACTTGGGCTATTTTTTTGAGAAAATAACGTCTGTGCAATCAGATTTTTTCTATCGGATTCCATTTTGGCACTAAAGACGAAAAATGAATTTTCATCAATTTTGAAAATTTGCTGTAACTTCTTTATTTATTAAATTAGAACAAAATGTTAGAGGTTTTTTATACAGACTTTTTTGCTTAATTTAAAAACAAGTATTTTTTTCTTAGCCACCTTGACTTTCGAGATATGGAGTAACCTTACATTTTTTTAAATGGAAACCCTAGTTGGCCATGACTTTATGTGAAGGAGTATTTTTTTAGCTTTTCAGAAATATATAGTTTTATATATTTCTTGCAAAAAATAACCAAGATATGGCCGATTTTGTAAAAATTCGATCATCAAAGTTTGCCATGATTTCGTAAACAAGTGATGTTTGCAATTATTAAACAACTAAACGTCATTTCGAAGTAAATTTTTCATTTTGAAAGCAAATCCGTGTATTATTTTTTATTTTATAACTGCTTATTGTGGTATTGTTAACTCTTTGAAAAGTTTAATATGTTAGAATATTACTTTGTAAGTGATAAAACCGTAGCGGTTGTTGCAGAATTTACTTGGCAATGACGTTTAGTTGTTTAATAATAGCAAACATCACTTGTTTACGAAATCATGGCAAACTTTGATGATCGAATTTTTACAAAATCGGCCACATCTTGGTTATTTTTGCAAGAAATATATAAAATTGTATATTTTTGAAAAGCTAAAAAAATACTCTTTCACAGAAAGTCATGGCCAACTAGGGTTTCCATTTAAAAAAATGTAAGTTTACTCCATATCTCAAAAGTCAAGGTGGCTAAGAAAAAAATACTTGTGTTTTTAAATTAAGCAAAAAAATCTGTATAAAAAACCTCCACAACATTTTGTTCTAATTCAATAAATAAAGAAGTTACAGCAAATTTTTAAAATTGATGAAATTTTATTTTTCGTCTGTAGTGCAAAAATGGAATTCGATAGAAAAAATCTGATTGCACAGACGTTATTTTCTCAAAAAAATAGCCCAAGAGACGGGAATCATATTTTCGCTATCTATTACGGCAACCGAGATACCCCGTAAAACATTCGAATTTGGTCCACCCTGTACAGGGTGTCCCAGGTAACATTTTCAACAAAGAAATCGCGCTTATAAGTTAAACAGGTTTGCTAAGTTTCGATGAATTATTCCTAGGTATGAGGAGCTACAATATCATAAAAAAGAGGAAAAAAAGCACATTTAACTATGCAAAAGCCAACTTGATGGCACGAGGAAAAAATGAAATTACATTTAATATCTCAAACACAGAAAGTGATTTAATAAATCTAAAATATCAGTTATATTTTACATATTTTTTATTTTTTTTTACATATTTTTTTACTGTAACTTCTGAAGTACGAAGAATTATGCACTTTTAAAAATTGATTGTAGCTTTTCTCATACTTAAAAATAATTCATTTAATTTAAGCAAATCCCTATCTCTTATAATAAGTGAGATCCCCATGCTGAAAATGTTATCTGGGACACCCTGTATATAATATAAATCTTAATAATACATCACAATCATAAATGGTGTAATATTGCAACTAAACTTACAGTTGTAATATATTTTTTACATCAATAAAACGTTTATAAAAACAAACTATTTGTGGTACACGACGTTAAAAGGATTGGCACAATTATTTAGCACTGAAAAATGAAGGAGTGTTCTTTCTGATTGATCGTTGGACTACACAATTTTATATAACTAGCATGAAATTAAATAGTAATATCAATAAGTTTTTGTAAAATATTTCAAATTTCATGTATTAAGTGGTAAAACAATGTTGAATACTAAATTTAAACATAATAGACTTACTATTTTTGTATTTAAATATAACTCCTTATAAAAATATTTAAAAAAAAAATTAATTTGCATTCAAGAAAATTTCTTTAGTAACACTATCATTATCAGTGTCATAACACAATCACACAATAATATTAAAATGAAACACAGGTCTCTGATTCTACAATTTCATCAAATAATTACCTCAATTTGTTGAACTAATCTAATTTCTTCTGGGCCGGAAATAAAGTTAGTAGCTTTACAATCAACTGGACTACCAAATCTTCCTGTTCTTCCAACTCTATGAATATAATCGGCTGCATAAAATGGAAAATCGTAGTTTAAAACATGTTTTATTTGAGTTGTGTTAAGACCTCTAGAACCAACATCTGTGGCTGATAAAATACTAGCGCTGCCATTGACGAACTGCTTCCACTGCTCGATTCTAATTGCGTGGTTCATATCTCCATTAATATTTGCACATTTTAAACCGTTTTCTCGTAAGAACATTGCCAACCAATTACAAGTTTCATTACGATTTGTAAATACTAATAACGGATCTTTAGCGTGCTTTGCTATTTGAAGTAATTGTGGTGGTTTGTTGGAACGTTTCAATCGTAAAAATTTCTGTGTGATGTTGGTCAACGGTCTATGTAATAGTGGAGAAATTATACGTTTTAAGCTACTTTCTATTGGTTCTAATATTGCTGGTAAAATTTTAGGTAGTGTAGCAGAAACTAAAATCATTCTAGACTGTGGTACTCGTCTCAACAAACTGCTTATTCTTTCCACAAAACTATCGTCTATTAAAGTATCCGCTTCATCTAAAACTGTGTGTTGCACTAAGCCTAACTTATACACACCAACGGTGCTAAGTTTCCCTATAGCTCCAGGAGTTCCGACTAATATATCAACTTCTGAGAAATCAGGATCAAGCATAATTTTTTTTGTTTTGCCCCCTACAATTACTTTAACTTTAAGATTCACTGTTGCAGCCAAATATGTCGCAACTTCTCCAATTTGATAAGCAAGTTCTCGATTGGGTACCAAAATAAGTGCTCTGGGTGTATTTAGCTGGGTGGGTGGTGTTGTTATCAAATTTTGTATTATTGGTAATAAATAAGCTACTGTTTTACCACAACCAGTTTCTGCTGCAAGTAAACAATGGTTATTAGTTTGCAGCACAGCAATTGCTTCTTCTTGAAATCTAGTTGCTTTATTAATGCCCATTTCATTAAGAGGCTGAATAAGGTTTTCGTCAATATTTAAGCTGTTGAAAGGTGTTTGTGATTCATCAGTGATTGCTTCCGGATTTGGATGTACAGTAAAATAATCACCGTTGGATTTATAGTGATTCCATCCTTTTGAAGCTAGTGGAACTTCATCTAATCTATTGTAAGTCTGTTCATTGTAATGATTAAATTCTTTTCGCTTACACGATATAATTGGATGTTCTTTAACTTCAACATTTTTTCTAGCCAATTTGCTTAAATTTATTCTGAACTCGTTACACGTCAACACATTTTTTTGTTTAAATAAATTAGTTAGATATATTCGTTGTAAATTCATTGTCATGTTTAGATTTTTTTTGTAGGTTAGGTGGTCACTGGAACTACCACGAGGTCGAATAGTACTACCGACTACCGTACGTTGAAGTAAATACATAGTGAAACGTTACAACTACTCCTTAAGGGTGATTAATAATTAAATTTAAGTACGGCCATAAACGCTAACAATTTTAGCTTGTGTTTCGCTACAAATGATTTAATTTTAATTTGGAAAATAATTTTATTTTCTTACATTTCATCTTGGTATAAAATCAAGCAACCAATTGTTTGACAGCACGAAATTCCCTACACGTCAGATAGAATTCACCGTCGTTGCAGGCCAGTTTCATGTGACATGGTTTAATTTTCGATAGAATTAAGAAAAACTGTGAAAATGAGTAGTGCGGGCGATCAGAATGGAATCGTTAAAAACGAAGGGGCTTCTCCAGCATCAAACAACGAAGTTGCTAATGCCCCCTCTGCTGCTGATGATGTAAGTGGTCGTGTAAGAATTATCTAGGATTTAATTATAACTTGCAATTTTTTTATAGGCAAATCAAGCCCTAGCAAGACAGCCTTCTCGTATGGAATCTTTCTTTGCGATAACAAAATCGCTCATCATCCGTGCATTAATAATTTATTTTATTACTTCATTTTTCCGATCTCGTACACCCGCTCCAAATACTGCTAGCAATAATAATCTAGAACCAAAAAGTGCAGCTCGAAATATATTTAATAATGGTACAAAAATGTCACTGTATGTGTATATAACAGAAAGTGAAGAACACACTGATTTTAATTCGGACAATATATTTTGGTTACAAGAACCGTTAATGTATGGTGATTACACATCAGGTAAAACCCTCGATGGTGTATATGTTGTGGAAAAAAATATGACAATTACCAGCCACCTAAAGAATAATGGTTCATTGTTTTTACATGCGTATTTAACAAGATTTGGTGACTATCCAGATCCGAAATCGAAGAATTACGATCGTAATTTCATTTCGTACGTAACGAAGCAGCTAAATAAATTCAAATTGCTGAAAACTAGTGGCACTAAGAATTTGATAACAGGTGAAACTGATAAACTTAAAACGGAAGAGAAGATTGTTTCACATTGGCATCCGAATGTAACGATCAATTTAGTAGACGATCATACCGCGTGGAACTATGGGGCTGTGCCGGCACCTCTAGATGAATATATTAAGTTTTCCGATGATGGCAGAATGTATAAGCCAGTACTTTTTGTTAATGACTTCTGGAACATGGCCAAGGATTACAAAGCATTAAACGAAACACTAAGTTTGCAAGTAACATTCCAACAGATAGGTCTGTTCAAGTGGCAGTTGTATGCGGCTCAGTTTATGAGACAAAAGTGGAATGTATGGGGTGATAGCGAAGGACAGGACTCTGATGAGGAACAAGACACATTGAAAGAGGCTTTATTGGACACCAATCCATATCTCTTGGCTATAACAATGGTTGTTTCCCTCCTACATTCAGTATTCGAGCTCTTAGCATTTAAAAACGACATACAATTCTGGAATAACCGTAGCTCCCTTGAGGGATTATCCGTGCGCTCAGTATTTTTTGGTGTATTCCAATCCCTAATTGTGTTATTATACGTTTTGGACAATGAAACCAATACTTTAGTGCGAATTAGTTGTTTTGTGGGGCTAGCAATTGAGGTTTGGAAGATTAATAAAGTTATAGATATTAAATTTGAAAACGGTTGGATACAATTCAAAGATAAGGGATCTTATGTGGAGAGTAGTACGCGACAGTACGACAATCTTGCATTTAAATACCTTTCGTGGTTGTGTTTTCCACTTTTAGCCGGGTATGGGGTTTATGCACTTCTTTATTTAGAGCATAAGGGATGGTATTCCTTTGTGTTAGACTTATTGTATGGATATTTGTTAACTTTCGGTTTCATCATGATGACTCCACAGTTGTTTATAAATTATAAATTGAAATCCGTAGCTCATTTACCGTGGCGCATGTTAACTTACAAATTTTTAAACACATTTATCGACGATATGTTCGCGTTCGTCATTAAAATGCCGATGATGTACAGAATAGGCTGCTTTAGAGATGATATTATATTCATTGTGTTCTTGTACCAACGTTGGATATATCGTGTCGATAGGACTAGAAGAAATGAATTTGGATATGCGGCAGAGCCAGTAGAAACTGAACAAAAGGCAATCGAAGAGAAGAAAACTCAATAAGGTTGTCCTAGTTCTTTTAAAATATAATTGTTTATTGATATAGATGTACCTATTATGTCCTATAATGATGTATTTATTAATGTACAATGTTTGATTTTTACAGTTATGTGATAACATTAAAATTGATGAAAAGTTTTTATTTTTATTTTTAAAATAAACCAAAGAATAATTAAACAACAATTATACCTTGTTAAATGAGTAACTTTATTATTATAACAGTTAGAGAGTCCGTTAAATGGTCATCATTAGCTGTAATTACATAAGTTGAAAAGCATTAAAAAAATTTAAATAGTGTAACTAGTGTTTCTGACAAAATTGCAAAAGAACGAACAATTTAAAAGTGTTCACATCTTATTAACTGTGGGTAAAATTAGCATGGCTGTGATAAATAGGTACATTAATATTTTATTCAGTTTTGGTTGAGATACAAACCAAATTTCCATTTTTTAAACAGGAACTATAGTTGGTATGTCTTGTAAATAATATTGATTTCTAATTTCAATGATATAAAAGTTGTTACAGGGAAAGTCAATGATTTTATATTTAAAAAAATAGCGTCATTTTCTCACCAGGAAAGGTCACGATACGTTGTCGCTAAAATTTGATTAAGGCTATGTTTATTGCATCAAGGACATCAAACTAAATGTTTTCCAGAGTTGTACGTGCCACTGGCCATTTCCTTCGGAAAAATAGGGGAAAAACTGAAAAATTGCTATAAAAGGTAATTTTTGCGATCGCTTTGGCCATGAAACCGTCAGAGACAAAATCTAAATTTTTTTATTTACCCATGCGCGCATCCTTTGCAAGTAAAATGGTGCAAAGTTTTTGAAAAAATCTTAAACGGTTCCGGAGAAAAACGCGAAAAACGAGGCCTTTGTAAAAACAGGTTTCCCTATGTAAAACGCCTATGCAAGTCGCATAGACATTATGTAGTTATACAGATATACTACAACATCAATCATAGCGCTTAGTAGTAGTCTTTATTTGTTCTGAAAAATCCAAAAAGGCGTATAACATGTCAAGGGGTTTCGTTTTTGACGTTATTCTCCGGAACCGTTTAGGATTTCCTCAAAAACTGCACAATTTTACTTGCAAAGGATGCGCGCATTGGTAAATAAAAAAATTTAGATTTTGTCTTTGACGGTTTCATGGCCAACGCGATCGCAAAAATGACCTTTTTATACCAATTTTTCCCTTATATTTCCGAAGCAAATGGCCAGTGGTACGTATAACTCTGCAAAACATTTAGTTTTGATGTCCTTGATGCAATAAACAAAGCCCTAATCAAATTCTAGCGACAACGTATCGTGACCCTCTCTTGTCAGCATTTTTATTTAAGCCATAATTTATTTTTGTACATACCATTGAGCTAAGATTGGAAATGTAATTTGGTAAACAAATGCAAACATACCTACATTTTTTTCAGTCTTCAACGAATTAAAATTAGTGACCAAAAAGTTAATTTTACGCATGCAAAAATGTGAGTAAGAGTTTAATTAAAATAACTTTTCCTTTAAAATAATACGTATATTTAAAAAAAAATTATATACAGCAAATACACACGAGTGTATGTCGTATACCCAGGGCCGGCCACAAGGAGGGTGTAGCAGATGCAATGCACCCGGGCCCAAGGACGTACGTGGGCCCCATAAAAAATAAATAATTAAACAAAAAATTAAAAAGAGTGAAAATTTTTAATTACGTTTAAAAAAAAAGAACGAGTGTCCTTTAAACAAAATTTAAGGGTAGTTTACACGGTGATATTTAAAGTCGCGACCTTAAATGTCACCGTGTGAACTACCCTTTAGTTATTTTTTAATTTTATTTTGGATATATTATTTTTCGTAAGACGTTAGACTTTTATCGTTAAGAAATTTTTGGGGGCCCAAAAAAATTACTTGCACCTGGAACCTTTTATAGAGAAGGCAGGTCCTGCGTATACCTACCTTTTTTGTTGGATATTTTTTAAAAGCCTATTTAAAGTATTTAAACTTATTTTATGGTTTTTGAAATTTAAAAAAAAAACACCGGATACCACTCTTTTTTTTTTTAAAGTCAGCCTTGCTTTTACTGGTATTTTTCTTATTAACATTCAATTATTGTACAAAATCTTTGGTAATATTATTACATTTAAAAATATTAGATTGCTTTAACCAAATTTGTCATTAATTATTTTAATTGTCACAAAATTGAAATATCTTTAAAGCAATTATTGCTAATATCCTGCAATACATTTGTCCAAACATTATTTTTGAGTACTGTGTTGCCTTTGCAAAAATATAGGTCAGTAGTATTTCTTTAATTTGTTGTGCACCTTTCTTTATTTTATTTTGCATTTGCATTTATAATCATTTTACAACCACGTAATATGTACTGGAATATTTCTAATTCTGATTAGTAAATATCTCACGTTGACAAATACTAAGTTGAAGCATAATTGTTAGCGCCATTTTAACGGCTAAAAATACACAGAAAAATTCATTATAACATCACAAAAATATGACCAATGATTGTAATATTTAAACGCGACGGAAGTGCTAATTTAAAAATATTGTTTTGATGATGGTACAGTGTTTAAAATAGTACTATTAGCCAAGTCTGGTTTGATTGTACACAAAATGCTTACACGATACAACAATGACCTAAATTTTATATTTGTTTGAGCTTCGAGGCCTCAAGGGTTTTTGCAATTCAGATTTTGTTTAAATAATAAAACATTTAAAGTTTGTCTCCGAACACGTGATTATGAATTGTTTATTTAGTCTCGCAATATCACACACCGTGTTTAATCTACAAGTTCACATGTAAATACTAGATTTAATTAGTTATACAATAATAAAAATATATTTGCAACAATATATGTAAAAAAGACCAAGAAGTTTTACGATATGTGCAATTTTTTTTTGCTGTTTATTTCTAGTGTTTTTTGTTAGAGAAATGCTGAATTGTACTGATAGAGACATGCTTTAATTCGTCACAGTTTGAGACGGCGATATACTAACATTTCATTAGTTAAATTGCACTTTGAACATTAAATGATGTTACAGCTAATCTGTTTTAATTTCATGCGCGTTACTGTTGACAAGAATTATATTCAAGCTAAGGCCACTCAAGAAATTATCTATTTGCAACAAAATTATTTGCTCACTTGCTTTCAGCGCTGAATTTAATTGAAGATAATTTATTATTCAAAGTAAGTTTTTAAGCGCAGGTTAGTAAAAACATAGATTTTTTTAAGTTCTCACAATTGACCATAACTTCATTGTCACAAATGAAGGGAACTGTTACAAAGCGGTTTGCTGATAAGAGCATTTGACTGTTTCAATTTTTTGTACAAAACTAAAGAAAAAAAAAGGGAGTGTTCAGATGAGAACTCAGTTACATGCAAATAGAGTTTTAAATGTTGTTATGATTTAGGTCCAATGGATTACAAACTAAACTGAAAATCAAAACATTTTTTAAGTTAAAAGTTTTTTTTTAATCAAATATCTTTCTAATTTGCAATAAAAAACGGATGGTTCCGTTTAAGTTTTTAAAGTTACTTCTAGATTTGGTCACTTCCGGTTTAATCACGTAAACCGCTATAGCGTCAGTCAGTTCTGCATACGCACTTTTGTCATGATTTCCCCCCCCCATCTTTGTCAGACGTCGCATTTTTGAATAAAAGTGCTGGTACGGGTGGTCTGAAACATCCTGTATACAGAGTGCCCATTTTTCTAACCTGTTGTATGTATAACCAGGGCCGGCCCTAGGGTAGTCGGCGCCCTGCTGCGAAGTACTCTTATAGCGCCCTCCCCCCATATTTCTTTAAAGAGAATAGTGGCTAATTTTCGGCGCAAAAAAAAGTATTCCCAGGTGCCGTTTACCCTCGCTACGCCCAGAGTTAGGATTTTTTTTATTGCCAATTTAATCTTACCTTTCCTGTTAATTTGACACTTTGTTACTCTTTGCCATATAAATAATTTTGTGGCGTGTTAATATCTAATAGAATAACACCAAGAACTAAATTAATTGCAAAAGACAAAAAAAGCAGACAAATTCGTACGATACCTATTAGTTGCAAAACGTCACTGAATTAAAGACATTTGTCTACGTTATCTAACAACTTAAGTAATATATTTAAATTATTTATAAAAATGTGCAACATAATGTTGGCCGATATAATAACATTGCAAAACTTTATATTTTTGTCAACAAAAATGAAAGGTTATGATACACTTGTAATGTTTTTGAAAACTTTGAAGAGCTGTTTTAAGCCTTTCGAGCAAACTTTAGCTGGAAATGCATTATTTGGGGTTAGATAATATGCAGACAATTGCAAAGTTTTCGCCATAGGCTGGCGCCAAAATATTTAAGAAAATGGCATGAAATCCCATTCACACGTTTTATTAAAAACTTTTTAATCATTATTTCAACCAACCGAGGGTAAATAATTGTTATTTAAAAAATAGTTAAAGGTATGAGCAGTTGTTAATTTTTGAAATTACCGCGTCTTTCGTACTGCTGAAATATTCTCAATTTATGTTTTGAATTTTGCATTTATTGAAAGATTATTTAAGTTTATGAGGCAAATATTTCTTGTTTTACCCTGAATGACGTTATTAAGGCTAAAATTTAACTTTTTAAAATCATTTAAGATCAGCTGTTATGGTTGAACGAATGTAAATATGATAAAATACGGACATCAGATGAACGCTATATTATTGATGAGCTAGAAGGAGATAGGTTTTCTATCGGACGTTGATGCGTATATCTAGTACAGAAATGCAAGGTGCTGTTTGTTTCTTTTTAACACGTCGGTTGTAACAGTCGCATACGTCGTAGCGTTCTTGCCACCTCCTTTATGTGCTCCTGGTACAAAATATAAGTAGAAAATGTCACTAATAGAGGTCGCAGCCTACACCATTTTAGAATTTATAATATAAACACTTTTTGATATCATCCACGGCCGTCTGAAAAAGGTCTGGCAATATTTGTAACTCCGTTATTAGCGTCCCGAAAATTTTGATTCGGTGTTTAAAATGTAGCTAAAAGACTGGCGCATCCAACGATGTAAAGAAAGTGTAAATAAAACACTTTTTGATATCATCCACGGCCGTCTGAAAAAGGTCCGGCAATATGCCGAGAGTTCGCTCGCAAAAATAAAAACATCTCGGTCTACAAAAAAATTCGTAACTCCGTTATTAGCGGACCGAAAATTTTGATTCGGTGTTTGAAATGTAGCTAAAAGACTGGCGCATCCAACGATGTAAAGAAAGTGTCAATAAAACACTTTTTGATATCATCCACGGCCGTCTGAAAAAGGTCCGGCAATATGCCGAGAGTTCGCTCGCAAAAATAAAAACATCTCGGTTTACAAGAAAATTCGTAACTCCGTTATTAGCGGACCGAAAATTTTGATTCGGTGTTTAAAATGTAGCTATAAGACTGGCGCATCCAACGATGTAAAGAAAGTGTAAATAAAACACTTTTTGATATCATCCACGGCCGTCTGAAAAAGGTCCGGCAATATGCCGAGAGTTCGCTCGCAAAAATAAAAACATCTCGGTCTACAAAAAAATTCGTAACTCCGTTATTAGCGGACCGAAAATTTTGATTCCGTGTTTGAAATGTAGCTAAAAGACTGGCGCATCCAACGATGTAAAGTGTCAATAAAACACTTTTTGATATCATCCACGGCCGTCTGAAAAAGGTCCGGCAATATGCCGAGAGTTCGCTCGCAAAAATAAAAACATCTCGGTTTACAAAAAAATTCGTAACTCCGTTATTAGCGGACCGAAAATTTTGATTCGGTGTTTAAAATGTAGCTAAAAGACTGGCGCATCCAACGATGTAAAGAAAGTGTAAATAAAACACTTTTTGATATCATCCACGACCGTCTGAAAAAGGTCCGGCAATATGCCGAGAGTTCGCTCGCAAAAATAAAAACATCTCGGTCTACAAAAAAATTCGTAACCCCGTTATTAGCGTCCCGAAAATTTTGATTCGGTGTTTAAAATGTAGCTAAAAGACTGGCGCATCGAACGATGTAAAGAAAGTGCAAATAAAACACTTTTTGATATCATCCACGGCCGTCTGAAAAAGGTCCTTTCAAAAGGTCATACTTGTGATACGTCATACTTGTGATCGCGTTGGCTTTGAGATTGCGTAGGGAAAAAATTAAAGTTTGTTATAGTTTTTAATCAAGGAAAACTGGAAAAAAGAAAAGGTGCTAATAAAGAGAGAGAGAGAAAAGGCTAAAAGCACGAAGTTGCTAATAAAAAATTCAAGTTAAGTGATTTGTTTGCTTTAGCTTCTAAAGTTAGTGCACCTGATGTTGAAAAATCAGTGATCAAGAATAGCATTCATCAAATTCGACAAAAGAAGACAATCTAAACTGCCCCATTGAAACGGACAAAATTGAAACGTCGATTATCAACGCAAAGTCTTCATGTTCAAGTCTAACTTACCAAGTAACAAATATTTTCAATGCTTAACAGCTAGTTATTTCACAAAACCAACAAGTCAAAATTTTGAGTATTTTTTTAACAAACATCCCTGTCAGCCAACTATTGGTGATGTAACTTATTGGCCATTTAAGCCAAATGTTTTATTTTACAGAGATGATAAAATAAGCAGACGATGGTTATCATATTGTTTAGAAAAAGAATCTCTATTTTGTTCCGTGTGCTTGGCATACAGTGATAAGAACGATTGTTCGTTTGTAAATGATGGAATGAAAGATGACTGGAAGCATACTCTGCAACGTGCTAAAGAACATGAAAATAATAAGATCCATGAAAATTGTGTTTATAGGCATATGCTTAAACTTAAAAGTAAAGATATTTATGGTTTAATATTCTCAAATGAAGGTAGCTTACGTCAAAAAAAAATGCTCTTGAACGCAAACAAGTATTGGAAAGAATTATAGATGTAAAACTAATTGGAAAAAGGGGTTTAGCTTTTCGGGCTCACAGGAATCTGCTAATTCACTTTCATTAGAGCATAATGAGACTGAACATGGAATTTTTTTAGAAATAATTTTATTATTATCTAAATATGAAAACATTTTAAAATTAAATTTTTTTGGGTCATTCTTTTTTTTGGGGGCCGGTCTAGCAGGTTTTTCCCGGGCCGGTTGAATTTCCCGCTACTGCCTGCTAACCGATCTTGAGACATGGATGACCTTAAGTAATTTTTTATTTTTTGTAATTTTGAGAAAGATCTTTCGGTAAAAGCTACTGTTACGGGAAAAGTTAAAAAAATCGTAGAGCAATGGTTACAGTTCCAAATACACACTCCAAATTGTTGGCACAAATAAAATTTAATATGTCAATTAATTGTATCTGAATAAGTATTAAGATCTTCAAAGTCACCTTAAACCTTTAATTCATCAAATAATTCTAATGCACTTATATTCTTGTCTGTACCATCCCATCCGTAAGTATACTTTCGATGCGTTACAATATTTTCTTAAAATTTCTTTGTCCATATCGTTGTGATTTTTAAGTTGGCTACTGTCTTCTAAAGAGTTCAGTACTGTTTCTAAAACGGCATTTAAAAAAAAAAAAATTATCTTTAAGATCAATCGGTGTTTCATCGGCAGATTCGTAAATAAATTTTCTTTATATTACGTCTTCGTACATTGATAGAATAAATTTTGGTGCAATTTCTAACTCTGTAGCTAGTTCTTTTGCAGATTCAAAAATTTCATTAAAACCCTTATCTGTTCTTAATTCCTTTGTGAAACATATTAAATTGTCTAATGCATTTAATGCACTTTTTAAATACTGCTTAACACCTTGTAACATTTTATTTACCACATTTACTCTGCTCAATACTTCATACCATAAAATAGGAGAACAAATAAATTTGAAATTTTTAATTTTTTTAGCTAAACTTTGTACCTCATGTCGACTTTGTAGTCGTTATTATTATTTTCAAAACTTTCTATTAATGTGTCGTATATTTTCCATATTCCATATCTCAATGGTCGTAGTGCTTCAACTCTAGATTACCATCTAGTTGCAGACAAAGGTTTTATTGCTAATTTTGATAAATTATTTTTTTAAATGTCCCATCTCTTAGTAGAACTACTAAAAAAATTATGAAGTTCTTAAATGACGTAGAAAAACTAATTGTTTCAAAATTCATTTTCGCGGCATCATTCACAACTAAATTCAACGAATGCACGGAGTAAAAAAAGCCCTGGGATTTAAATTTTGAATACGCTTTTGAACTCCTTTATTTTTACCTGTCATATTTGCGCCGTTATCGTAGCCTTGTCTTCTCATATCACTTATATTTAAATTGAAGTCACAGAGCTTTGCCCACTCTCTGATTAGCCGAGTTCTGTGGTGGCGCGCGGTTCAAATCTATTTCCTGTGTAATTTGTCGAATGGAAGCCCCATTCATACTGGCACGTGTTTTAAATTTATTTTTATACTAGCTTATTTAAAATAAATTCGTTTTGACGTTAAATTTGGTTGACATTTTAAAATTTTTAAAACAGCACACATTTTATTTAAAGAAATAATCTTGTAAGGCGCCCTGATGCTGTGCATCACTTGCATCGTGCCTTGGACCGGCCCTGTGTATAACTCCGTTAATATTAAAGATACAGAAACGTTTAAACAAGCAAATTTGTGCAGAATTTAAAGGGAAATCTGATGCCATTTTCAAATTTGACCGACGTCATCAAATCTTTTGAAATATTTTGAAAAACTGAAAAAGGTCGATTTTTTCAAACTTGAATAATTCCGTAAGCATATGAGCTCGAACAAAAATAAAAATTGACTTTTATAGATATTTTTACGCAGATTTTAAATATGTCAACGAAATGTTCATAGCACTCTTGATTTCCGAGTTATAACACAAACTTGAATTTTTTTAAAATGAAAGTCATAGAATGGCATTAGATTTCCCTTTAAATTTTGCACAAATTTGCTAATTTAAACGTTTCTGTATCTTTAATATTAACCGAGTTACCAATACAACAGGTTAGAAAAATGGGCACCCTCTATTCTATAGTAATGTTTTAAATGTGTATTTGAAATTTGTTTTTTTTTGTCACAACATAATTTAACGATGTCAATGGGTACCTTCAGCTGGTTTTGAATTTCTTTACCTCTTTTTAAAAATGAACCAAGTTTATTTTAACTTATACCGTACATAATTCTGAACAATCTGGAGCAGAACAGTCTGGGTTTAATGCATGTTTCGTTGGTGTTGTTTTTAATATTGTTCAGTATATTTTAAGGTTTAATTATTTGGCTAAACGACAGACGTGTAATTATAACGCAATCTGCCGATTACACTAAATTATGCTTATTATCGCTAGCAGTTCTAAATGTAGCCTAAAATAACCCATTCCGGCTCGCATTATAAACGTTACGACTTACGCCATTTAGCATATAACAGCCCTTGAAAGATATAATGTTACTCTATCTATAATTACGTCTTCCGCCTTTAAGAGCTCGTGCAGACTTTTAGATTTAAATTGGATTGCCAGGCACCTACAAAGTAGTGACAACTTTTTCATTCTTTTAATCTTAAATCAAGATCACAGGGATATTATCTGCGTTATAAAGCTAAATTTGAATATCCTATCAGCGATATTTTCTTTAAATTATAAAGGGACTTACCCATGACAACACAAAATTTATGCAAGATACACCTTTCTGTTTAACCTTTGAGTAGGAGTCATGCCGGTGGCGCTTTCATCTTGTATTACTTAGATATAACCTGATTAAAATATGAACTGAACTTATTACAAGCGACTCGGGAAAACTTTAGGTCGACTTATTGTATTATATTATTTCTATGTATAATGTGACTTGTTTGAAATGAGAAATCAGAATACCTAGATTTCCATTTCCTATAATAGAACAAACATATTACATGTTTTCTTGTTTCTTTTGCAAATTATTAGATGTACAAACCCCAATAAATATTAGCTAGTTCTCAAAGAAAACTAATCTACGCATTTTTAATACCAACGTTCAGGCAGTGTTTTTTTATGAATACGAATCACGAATGTAACCAAAGTTCTAGCCAGAAAAATAAAAGTTTTCATCAAATGATGTCTAAGACTCATTCTAGGAGTCCAATGACCAGAATTTAGTTCCAATACTGGTAAGAGTTGAATCGGTAGAACAACAAATAAAGCGCAGTAAATGGAATTAAATCGACAACACAGTTAAGATGGTCAGAGCCGATGAGGGGGGTGGGGGCAGGGGGCTCTGATCTTCAGTCCCGGAAGTAATTTAAGGGCCCAGGAAACCACATACTTTTTTAATTATGGTGTATTAAATAGTCACGATCCACAATTCGTTGTTTTTTAAAATAAATTTTCAAATAATTTATTTAGACCAGTATTAATAACTCAAACACCGTAGGTGTTAAAAAAAAAATATTTACTTGGGGTTGGGGTCCATGTAAATGTTTCCTCCGGGTCCAGCGACATCTCTCGAAGCCTCTGAAGATTGTACTTGACTGGAATCCTCAGCCTCGTAGCCAGAAACAAAACAAGACAGAAAAATACTGTGAAAGTCCTATGACTCTCAACAAGAAGTTGTAGCCTATATGTAAATTATAGGAACTGTGAATGGCATAGATAGGAGTATTCACGTCCAAACAAGTACAAAGAGTGCAGCATAGTTGGGTTAATATCGGCGATAAAACAAATTATTTGAACAAGTAACAGGTTCTCTCCTTTACTATGCAACTGATTTGGTGTTTATTTTTTAACATTTGAAGCACCGCGTGACAATTAAATCACCTCCATCTAAATTTTTTTATGATATTTAGAAACCGGATTTTTGTATACAGGGATGCGCAAAGGTATGGAAACAGACCAGGGAACGAGAAGGCAGATCGCCTAGCCAAAATTGGCAGCGAGACACCTTTCTTCGGACCATAATCCGCGGTTGGTACATCCTATGGAACAGCCAAACGGTGTCTTAATGACATATTAATACAAGGGCATAATGCTCACTGGAAAAAAGTTGCAGGACAAGCCCATTCTAAGGCTATCCTGTCAATGGTCTTTAAAGAAAAGACTTAAGAAATGCTCAAGTAGAGACATCAGAGCAGTTACATGACTCGTCACAGGACTGTGGGCTACACAAACACTTCTACGTAATGGGGCTCTCAGAGACCGATACATGCAGAGCATGTGGTGAAGAAGAAGAAGAAACTCCTCTTCACGTAATATGCCAGTGTGAAGGATTCACACACTATCGGCGTAGACTTCTAAGGATGGAAAAAGCCAACCAAGAAGAGTTAAGAAAAACACCCTTAAAGAAAATCGTGGAGTTTTCCAAAAACACAGGACTTCTTTAAGTGGCTATCACCAGAGGGTACAATAGACAAATCTGTCGCAGTACAGGAATCCGAAAGGGCACCACCTCCTCGGAAATAATAATAATACAGTGAGCTCGCGTTATAAGCAACTAACGGCGGCCAATTCCGATCTAAAAGTTGCTTATAACGTGAAAGTTGCTTATATGATAGAAATAGAAACGATTCAATTTTTAACATAAATAAATCTTGTTTTTAGTAGTAAAACTAAAAATAAAAGTTTACACCATAACAACGCGATCGTTGTCGCGTTGCTATGGTGATCTGTACGTACCTATGTCAAACGAAATACGCGCGTGCCACGTACCTTTAGTCGTGATCTATGTACTTGTACATCTCTCAAATAAAAAAATATGATGTGATTTCATGGCAAGTATCCAGAGCGGATGAAACGGCCTCATTTTACAAGTGTTTACCGGACAAAACTCTTGTTCATACACGTAAGAAAAATATTCCCGGGATAAAAATATCTAAGCAACGAGTTAGGTACTATTATACCGTGTGCTAATTCCACCGACAATCATAAATTGAACTTATGGTCTTTGGTATATTATATAAAGCCAAAAAATTTTAGTAATTTAACCTACGAGTTTATTACCTATATTATTATACAGCGTCATTCAAAAAGTCTGCAACAAACGGAAAAAAAAAATTATTATCGATTTCTCAGAAACTTTTATTCTTGATAAAAGTTGGTGTATGGTCTAAAACTAATATTAAGATGAAAAAAGTTCAATAAAAACTCATAGGACGCTAGATTTTAGCGACTTTTTGAAATATTCGCAAGAATAGTGCTCTTATTTTAAGAGAAACAAAAAAACTATTTAAAAAAAATATTTAGAATCTAAAAATAAGCCTAAATTTAAATTTAGATCGTCACATTCTAATTTTTATTTTTTAAGAAACTTAAACATTAAAAAGGTGCAACAAATAGAACCATTTTTTATTATCAATTTGTCAGAAAATTTTATTTTTGTTAAAGTTGGTACATACATGGTCTACAACTAATTTTAAGATGAAAAAAAGTTGAATAAAAAGTCAGGATATTTTCCATTTGTTGCAGACTTTAAATGTTGAAACTTCTTAAAAAATAAAAATTAGAATTTAACCCTCAGAATTTAAACCTAGTTCGGTTTTTAGATTCTTAATAACTTTTTTCGATAAAAATAAAATTTTCCATTTGTTGCAGACTTTTTGAATGTTAAAATTTCTTAAAAAATAAAAATTGAAATTTGACCGTCAAAATTTAAATCTAGCCTTATTTTGGGATTTTTAAAAACTCTGTCTATAATTTTTTTTGTATCTCTTAACATATTTCTAAAATCACTAATATCTAGTGTTATATGATTTTTTATTGAACTTTTTTCATCTTAAAATTAGTTTTAGACCATGCACCAACTTTTATCAAGAATACAATTTTCTGAGAAAAAAATAATAAAAAACTTTTCCATTCGTTGCAGACTTTTTGAATCCTAAAAATAAAATGATTGTTAAAAAATCTATTGTTAATCTAGATTTCACACGATATTTTACTGCCCTTTTAAATCACTTAAATGTAAAAAAAAAAATGAAAGTGCTATATCACTCAAAATTTTCGTAAAAATGTAAATATTTTGAAAACTGTTGACTTTAGACCCATATAACCTTTAACATTTATTAAAGTAAATTTTAAGACAAATTCAAAAATGTATACAGATATTCTATCAAAATTTCAAAGTTTGAGTCCGTTTCCTGTTGAACCGGAAGTCGCATTGCAACCTTAATATTTCCATCGAATCCGAAAAATACCATAACGCTCAGATACAAAATTTCATTGTTATATCTGCAATAGTATTTTAGATATTTGTATTTTTAACTGTCACACTGACAGTTGCTTATATCGTGTACTTTGATACGATAGTTGCTTATATCGAGTGTTGCTTATAACGCGAGTTGCTTATATCGTGGGTTGCTTATAACGCGAGCTCACTGTAATAATAACCTAACAAAGAAAATCTATTTTATGCATTAACAATGTATTTTAATATTACTATTTAATTGTTTTATTAATTTCAGAATCTTTCTGATGACAAACGTGAAAACAAACAATGTATTTATTAGAAAACACGATTGAATAAAATAATTTGCCTTTTTTCTTTCGTGCTCGTCCTACTCCAGTGTTTCTCCAACGAATGTTTTGCCATTTATTAATTTTCAAAGCCATTTATTTACACAGGCGTTTTCACTTTTGAATTTCGTCCTTTCAGAAAGCGTCGGTTATTTTTATTTTATCTGAATCTGACACACCACCATCATCAATCGTTCACAGTAGGTGATTTTGATTGGAGGGTCATGCAAATGTGTCGCTCCCGGTTCGCACAAAATCTCGGCGAAGTGTGAAGGCTCACAGCCGTCAAGTCACGATCATACTAGCTTTTTCCTTTTATGATACCACATCTAAGGTTCGCCTTAACTGCATCAAGTTTATACGCGCAATAAAAGTCCTGTCATTTTACATTTTGAAATGAAATAATGCGGCATTCAAGTTATTTATAACGTATACTTTGACGTAGAAAAGGACGGTCTTGTTTTATACGTAAATTTACTTCTCAGATTTATAAATACCCCGTGACGAAAAAAATTGTTTATAAAAGGTGGCGTCGAAAGCTTAAGGCCATTAATACAATCTATCATGGTTGTAATTTTGTCTTTTAGTTTTATCTTGATAAGATTTAGTATTCAATTTTGTTTGCTTTTATAAATTTGAGTCAATAACTTCCTATAATGTTTTTGTTACTTCATTAATACCACAAATATACGCCCCGATAACCTAACTCAATTCAGGAGACCTTCTATATTTGCTTTTCCTTTACATATTTCTAAAACTGATTAGATTTTTAATTTCTTCTTGTGGTATTGAAACGGTCTCAGAAGGATATGTTGTCGCTAAAATCTGATCAAGGCTGTGTTTATTGCATCAAGAACATCAAAACTAAATGTTCTCCAGAGTTATACGTGCCACTGGCCATTTCCTTCTGAAGAATAGGGAAAACATTGAAAAGTTGAATTTTAAAGGTAATTTTTGCGATCGCGTTGGCCACGAAACCTTCAAGGATAAAATCAAAATTTTTCTATTTATCAATTCGCGCATCCTTGCAAGTAAAATGGTGCAAAGTTTTTGAAAAAATCTTAAACAGTTCCGAAGAAAAACGCGAAAAACGAGGGAGGCCCTTGCAAAAACGGTTATCCCTATGTTAAACGCCCATGCAAGTCGCTAAGATTTAGTTATAGCAGATATACTACAACTTCTGAAATCATAACGCTTTTGCAGGGGTTTCGTTTTTCGCGTTTTTCTCTGGAACCGTTAAAGATTTTTTCAAAAACTTTGCACCATTTTACTTGCAAACGCACTAGAAATAGCAAACACAGACAACGAAAAAGAGGAAGACCGAGCGGAAAAGCTAATATTACAAGAAGAAGTAGCCCAGATAAAGAGACTGCTAAAAACAGGCAAGGCAGCAGGGAGTGATGAAATAGTGCCAGAATTAATAAAATGGGGAGGGGAAGCAATGGAAAAATGGCTAACAAGGCTGTTCCGTAAAGCATGGACAGAAAATAAGATACCCGAAGACTGAGAGAAAAATGTAATTATACCGCTATACAAAAAAGGAAACAAAAGTAAATGCGAAAACTATAGAGCGATATGCCTAGCCTCAACCTTGTATAAAATGTACACTAAAATACTTGAGAGGAAACTAAGAAATGAAGTGGAGAAGAAAATGGAAGTAGAGCAGGCAGCCTTTATGAAAGGAAAACAAACGCAAGATCACATAAGTGTAGTTAGAAAACTAACTGAAAGAGCAAACGAACAACGGAAAAAACTATATTTAGCATTCGTGGACCTGAAAGCAGCATTCGACACAGTACCAAGAGAAAGATTGTGGAACTGCTTAGAAGAACTGAAGGTCACGGAAAAACTCACCAAGGCCATAAAAAGTGTATACAGAAAAGTTATAGCGGAAGTACGAATAAAAGGCAAAAGCTCCAGAAAATTTACACTACAAAGAGGAATCAAACAGGGTGATAGCCTAAGCCCCCTATTATTCAATATTTATATGGACAAAATACTGAAGACCTGTAAAAAAAATACGCCGAAAGTAACAGTCGGATTCAAAGATCTTCGGCCCATCCAGATACAGTGCCTACTATATGCAGACGATATAATAACAGTGGGGGAAAATAGAGAAGACATACAAAAATACTTGAACCAGTGGAACGAAACGATACAACAAATGGGAATGGAAATAAACACAGGGAAAACAAAAATAATGAAAATAAACGATGATGACCAGCAAAACATCAAATGCGGAGACGACGTACTGGAGCAAGTCTCGACAATAGAGTACTTAGGAACGAAAATTAGCGAAGATGGGAAAATTGACGCAGAAATCCTAAACAGAACCAGAAAAAGCACAAGAATTTACTACCAACTAAACAAAACTATCCTTGGGAAAAAAGAAATTAGTGCACAAACAAAAACCAGAATATACAACACGGTCGTAATTCCAACTATGCTGTATGGTAGTGAAACATGGCCACTAACATCTAAACATGAGAAAAGAATAACGGCAGCAGAAATGAGATTCTTAAGAAAAATAGCGGGAAAAACAAAAAGAGATAAGTGCAAAAATAAAGACATCCAGAATAACCTACAACAAAAACAAATAACCCAGAATATCGAAGAAAAACAATTAAAATGGTACGGACACGTGCAGAAGATGCCGCCAGAATCTATGACAAAAAATATAACAGAAAGTAGGAGGTATGGGAAAAGGCGGGTAGGAAGGCCAACAGCTAACATGGAAAACAGGATAGAACAAATAGCCCGTGAAAGAGGGAAAACAGTTGGGGAGTTGAGAGCGATGACGGCAGACAAAAAGATCTGGAAAAGCTGGGTGGAGAACCACCAAAAGCCGACGCCGTGAGGCATAAGGTTTAGTAAAAGAAGAAGAAGGATATGCGCATTGGTAGATAGAAGGATTTCGAGTTTAGCTCTGACTGTTTCATAGCCAACACGATCGCAAAAATTACCTTTATTACTCAACTTTTCAGTTTTTACTCTATTTTTCCGAAGGAAATGGCCAGTGGCACGTATAATTCTACAAAACATTTAGTTTTGATGTTCTTAATGCAATAAACACAGCCTTGATCAGATTTTAGCGACAACATATCGTGACCTCCTGGTAAGTATATTCGTTTAGCTTCTACACAGTTTTTATGGCAAAGAATGTAGCATTTAAACACATTTTACACAACAATGCTATAAATTCTAATAAATGATACCGCAGACAATTGATACTGTCATTTGACATTTATTTAGTTTGTTTTTGTTTTTATTTTCATAGATAGTGATCGGTAAAATACGATTTTTCTTTATTTTGTGACTTATTTATAAAAATAGCTTCTACATTAAAAAGTACTAATAAAATTGATCTACTTAATAAAACAAAAAAGTTATGAGAGAAAAAAGAAATTTAACATTTTCATATTTTTGTTATAACACCTGAAGTACGAGCAATTTTGTACTTTTGAAAATTGATTGTAGCTCCTCTCATACTAAGGAATAATTCATCTAATTTAAACAAACCTGTATCTCTTATAATAAGCGAGATTCCTATGCTGGAAATGTAATCTGGGACACCCTGTATAAAACAGACATTTTTTGTTATTTGCAAAATTATTTACGAGTCACTTGGTGCAACAGCTGTTTGTTTCTGATACTTGTTTTTTTTCTGTCAGAAAGGATTTCATGTTCAGTATTTACGTAGGTACCTACTACTATTTATTTAATTCAAGTTGGTTATAATATTGTGGTTCAAATGCCTTTCCATGACTATCGGTAAGTAATTAATCAAAACCCAACTCCAGCTAACTGTTTTAAATTAAAGTCCACGGGTTTACTTAAAGGAACATAATTAAGCTAAGTAACAAGTTTATTAAATTTGTCAGAGCAGGCTATTTCTGAAAGTTGCCGCGTACATCACTAACATTTCAGAAGTTTGAAAAGAGTTTTTCATACAACAAAATGAAATAATAACGTGAATACTGATATGAAAGACAGTAACCAATGACAAGTTCGTGATTTTAGGGATGCAATAATATTGTGCATGAGCTTAATCCACCAATGTACTAATTAAACAAGTAAACAAAAAAATTGTTGAAAGACAATACATATAAATTGAAAATGTAATGGACACAAATTAGAACGGCGTCTTATGCAGTAATGTGAGGAACGGAAAATACAAATAAATAAAGAATACACAAACAAAATATTTACTGAAACGTATTTTACAAAGATTACCTCAAGGAAATTACCAATTCTGTCGTATATTTTATTTTCCCGTATTGCAAAAACCTTTTGTTTGTCGAAACTCTACCTTTTTTGTCTTTCTGAATAATGCAACCCTATTTAAATCTGCGCAGTAATTAAATTAAAATAAATAAACTCTTAAACGACGAGAAAGACTTGACGTAGGGGTTGTTTATTGAAGATTAAATTTTGTCGTAGGTGTAAAGTTGAAACTAGGTAATAAAACATCTGAGATTAGCTCAGTTGGCCAGGATATCCGAGCTTATTGGTCCTTGGGGACTCACCTGTTCATGGCCTGCTTTGCAATTAAGATTGTTAGAGCAATAAATCTTACTCGCGCTTAGGGTTGTTCCGACCGGATAATTATGGCCAGTGCCAGTTATTGAAATGATTTAAATATTCGAGTGCATTTGCTAAATGAAAGAAATAAATTAGACTTAAAAAATTGTACTGGTACTGGTATAACAGTGTGCCCTGGGCACCGTACCAGTTTAACATTATTCCCGTTTCCTGCTTCCTAGCACGTTAAGCGCCCGTGTGCAGTTCAGAACAAGTCCTGAGTTTACTTCCCACGAGCCAAGAGCTTTTAACACTGCTTGGCTCTCGGACACTATGAAGATTCTTTTATTATTAAAACCTCTTTCTAATAGTATTTCTGCACATAAGTGCATAGCGTACACCTCGGCTTGAAATATGGTTGCACACTGTCCAAGGCTTGCAGATGTGCCTTTTCACAGTTGTGTTCCACCCCATATTCCGCAGCCTGTGCTGTTTTGCGTTTTTGACCCATCCGTTTACCAGACCAGGTCATTTAGCTCTAATTTTTGACGCTCCCATTGGTCCCGTGTTGAAATTGTGATTCCAAAGGTTTTCTCAATGGCTAGCGTCCTGTTTATTTAAAATTAGGTTTTTATTTTATTTCTCAAAGGAGATGTGTGTGTAGGAGCTTGACATTTAGTAGATGTTTTATTCTTACTGAAAGGTTTCATATAGTAATATTTTCAATCATCTCACACCTTCACAAGAGACTAAAAAGTGCGATCACTGTTGGTTTTTTATCAGAACTTTTTGAAGGGTTAAAAGATTGCAATTTAAATTTTTTATTAAAGCTTAATTTATTAAGAAACTTTTTTTAATCCTTAACTTTTAAATTGTAATTTTTCCCTCTAAAAATTCTGATTAAAAAACCAACAGTGGTCGCACTTTTCAGCCTCTTGTGAAGGTGGTAAATGATTGAAAATATTACTATGGGAAACCATTCAGTAAGTAAAATATATCTACCAAAAGTAATTTTTCTACATTTCTCCAAATTTGAGATACAAAATAAAAGCCCTATTTTACCGTTCCCCTTTATGGGGTTTAACACCGAAAGGAGACACAAGAAACAAAAATGAAGCTGCTCCTTAATTTTCAATAAGGAATTACCTCCCAAAGCTTTTCGCAATATTTAGGAATCACCCTGTATATACAGGGTGGCACAGGGAAACGGGAAATTTTGAAGTTACTCTCACAAAGCTAAAAAAATGAATTTAAAAGTTTTGTTGTTAAAAACAAAAAGTAAATTACATGCCATTAGGTGTTCTAACAAAAAAAAAACAATTTCTAAAAATAATGTCCATAAGATGATGGCCATTCAAATGTATGCATTCCTGGAAGCGAACGCTGAGATTTTGCATGGCACTTTGAAACACTTCCATGGGAATTGCAGCGATTTCTTCTCGAATCCTCGTTTTCAACTCAAGGATTGTCGTTGGGCGTGTTGCTTTTGCGGTGGCCCCACAGGAAAAAATCGCACACTTTCAAATCTGGTGATCTTGGGGGCCAATGAATGTCGCCAAAACGTGAAATTACGTGGTTACCAAAGAACTGTCGAACGACCGCCATTGACGCTCTGGCCGTATGGGCCGTGGCTCCATCTTGCTAAAACCAAGGATTATGAAGATCGAGAAAGTTTTGAAGTTGTTCTGCTACAAAAGTGTTGAGCATATCAACATATCGTTCAGACGTTACTGTCCTTGCATTCCTTCTCTCATCCTCAAAGAAGTAAGGGCCAATCACGCCTCGTGTTGAAACGGCACACCAAACTGTAACCTTTTGGCTGTGTAATGGTCGTTCGTGCAATTGACGTTCGCTTCCAGGAATGCATACGTTTGAATGGACATTGCTTTTAGAAATTGTTTTTTTTTTGTTAGAACACTTAATGGCATGTAATTTACTTTTTGTTTTTAACAACAAAACTTTTAAATTCATTTTTCTTACCTTTGTGAGAGTAACTTCAAAATTTCCCGTTTCCCTGTGCTACCCTGTACAATGGGAGAAGATAGGATGCCTCTGTAAACAAAACGCGCGAACGGAAGATCAAGGAAACTTGGAATGAGGAGGTAATAGAAACTGCCACAAACATAGTAGTCGAGTTAAGTAAGGATAGAGAACTAGCCGAAGATAGAAAGATATTAAAGGAAGCATACAAAAAGAGGCCATATACGTACAAAGAAACAAAAACCTCTTACCTAACGATAGAGAGGCGTAAGAAGAAGATGGACAAAATCTCTTTCGTTCGAATGTTGATCACAAATCATTATAATAAAGTAATAAAAGGCAATTTTAAGAACTTTTCGTTTCCGCAAACTGGTGTGGCGAATTTCGCGGAATGCCGATAGAATTTTATAAACGAAAATTACCATCGAACAAGCATTTGCATAGCTTTAATTGCAATGCTAAGCGCAGAAATTAAAAAGAGACGAGGGCAGTTTCGTGTGGGGTTCTAATTTATAGAAGACAGATTTTCAAGAGTTTATTAAGGTGTTAATTAGAAGAATGATTACAAACTTTTACGTAACGAGTTAATTTTAGTTTTTCGTCTTGCTGTACCGTTGCAAGAACCCAGAACGTAATTTTTAAATGATACATCTGTAAAGAAATTAATAAAGTTGTGTAGTAACCGAACGACACCCCCTTATTTAAGAAGGCGTACCGATGTATGGGAACTTCGACGCTTAGAAAATTGCTTCCTTAGTGCGAGGGCGTAGTATCAGAGGTGATTATTGCGTAGAACTTATTTTAAAAAGTCGTTCCAAGGCAAAAAAGGAGCAGGATGTTAACGGTCTCTATTATCAATGCTACTGCACTCGTCGCGCTAATGGCCGGAAACGTTAAAATTATTGATGCTGTAAATATTACTCTGATAGTTACGCGTGTTATGAAATGCTGGATCACGCCATTTTTGCACATAAACGTATGCGATTAAACAAAAGGCAATTTTTAACAAAAGAACTGGGGCATTCGGACACAGTAGCAATTGCAGATGAGTGGAATTCTTTGCGTCTCAAATGACAAGCTAGAATAATTACTTCCTAAGCTTTGTAATACGTATTATTCTGCAGACATGTTCCCTACGGTTCCTCCCTTTGAGAAATTCACTTAATTACCTTCTTTCTCCTTTCGTGCCCCATTTTCTTTGAGTCACCCCGCGTCTTTACTTTCAGGGATATTTAATTTCCCTTTACTATCATACTATCGTTTAAATTTCCAACGGCCAAAGTAATACGGATTGCTGCGAGTTAAACAATCCGTAAAATGACAAATACAAAGTTGTGAACTATGTCATGTAACTGATTCGATAAAATTTCCAGCGGAACTGTAAGTTGGTGAACTGTTGCAATTATTCTGTGTCGTCTGAGATGCAGACAAAGTCAACTGCTACAATGCCGTTAATTCTAATGCTAATTTAAATTAAATAGAGTGGGGTGTGTATTTGGTAGATTAGTTAAACGCTGCTAAATTTAATAGATATTTAAACTACCAGAATTGTAAATATCTGTGACTGTTTGATGTCATGGTAAAGCAGTTTGTTAGATCTAAGATAGAGTTTGTATTATGACAGGCACTTTGATGTCTGAGGGCTTAAAGTGCAGTTAAATCTTTGGTGAATGGAGATCTTAGAGACTGTCAGTGTGTGTGTTTAAGAATTTCAATGTTATTTTTTTAAATAGATTTGCGAATCGAGTCTGCAGTAGTTTTGTTTCTTACCAATAGTATCAAACCGATAGTTTTTACATTGTACTACATTAATTTTGTTTGGTTTATTTAAATTTAGAACACAATTAGCTTCAGGTGGAGCAAACGGTTATTAAATTAAAAAACTTTATATTTTCATTGATAGAACATCGCCCGCATCAAAAGAAGAATTTGGATAATAATACCTTCTTCTTTTAACAATACAGATACGTGCAAAAACTTTAAAACGAATATTTGACACAACTTATCCTGAAGGAGCGAAACGACAGGAAATTTCTTTCAAAATTAAAAATTTTTTCTTTATCAAAAGGAAAATAAGTTTTAATTTTAAGCGACAATTTTACAAATTGCTACCGTTTAACAAATCAATTTAGCAAAATAATTTCGCAATTTACTTCAGTGTCACACTCTTATCAGACATTCAGCTGGAAAAGTTATTATTTGTACCTTTTCATTTTACGGTATTGCACACCGTGTCGCTATAACGAAGACGTGTCTGACTACTGAAAAATAGCAATTGAGTTTAGAAATTGCAAAGAAATTTATATCGTTTTAAAAAGCTGCTGGAAACTTAAAACGGCGAAACAACGTGTGGATATATAAATTTAATACAGACGCAATAAATCAACATCCCGTTTCTTGATAACACAGCGAGAACTTAATATTTACGGCAAACGGACTGCTTCTACGTCTGTTACAGACTTGTAAAAAATTCAGCGGATCCTTTTTTGAGTCGTTCTCTTTCTGTATCATAAGGAAACCGTGCAGAAATTACTTATTCTGGGTATTTTCTCGCACCTTAAATGAGACTAGAAATTTCGAACGATGTGAGCTTAGAGAACGATTAAACTCCGACGAGAAATGCGACTACCAAGTGAAAACAGTGTAGAAATGTTGCCAAAATTATAAATTCATCAACAAAAATGACATCAAATTAGTAGCAATTAATTAAAAATTTTAAACAATAACTGTTATACAGGTCCAGCATCCAAATGGGGTATTATAAAAAGACGATTATTAACTTTTGAATTTTTATATAATAACCACTTGAAAAGGACGAAATGGTGGAACAATGATATAAGAAATCTGGTAAAAGAAAAGAAATTAGAATGGAAAAAATGTATCCAATCAAAATCAGAGTGACACAGAAGAATACAATAGGACAAGAAATACAGTAAAAAGCCGTCAAAAAAGCGAAAATCGAAATGAGGAAGGAATTTGGAGAAGAGATAACATAATTACACGAAATAAATACAGAAGGTTTTGGACGAGAAAAAAAAAGACTGAAAGGAGATTTAAAAAAAGAATAAAAGCAATAAAAAACAAACGTTAACAACTACAAACAGACAAAATAAATACTAGAAACGTGGGGGGAGCATTATATAAACAAAAATCACATGGCAATTTCAGAAGAAAACATAAACAGAGAAGAACAAACAGACCACTTACAAGAAATTAAGAGAAAAGAAGTCGAAGACGCAATACAAAAAAGTAAAATTGGAAAAGCAAGTGGAGAAGACGACATAATACCAGAGATGATTAAATGGCTGAGAGAAAAAGGAATAGATCGGATGTGGGGTCTGGGGTATATGCAAAGAAGCATGGAAAAAACAACAAATACCGAGGGAATGCGAAAATAATTGACTACCAATATACAAGAAAGGAGAACAGACCCAATGTGAAAATTACAGACCAATCTGTTTAGCCCAAACTAGCTAGAAGCTATACACAAAAATTCCAGAAAAGAGACTAACAGAGCATGTAGAATTAAAACTAGGAGAAGAACGAGGAGCTTTTAGACCAGAAAAAATCAACAAAAATATATCACTTATTAAACAAAACAATTCTAGGACACAAAGACATTGACATAAAGGTGAAAATAAAAATCCATAATATGGTAACATTACCAACAATAACATACGCATCCGAAAATTGGACGCTACGGAAAACGACGAAGCTAAAATGAACACCATCGAATGAATCCTGACAGAATCACAAGAACAATAATGGAAATTGAAAAACCAGCCAAAAAGAGGGAGACCAAGAAGGAAATGGATAGATCAAATAAGGGAAATAGGGTTAAAAAAAGAAAAAACAGTAGAAGAAATGATAACACTGGCAAAAGACAGAAGGAGGAAATGGACTCAGGACAAGAAACCCCTGTCCGACGCTTGAAAAGACAAAAGAAGTTTGGTAAGAAGAACTTTTATCAAATTTTTTATCTATAAGATTTTAAAACACAGTTTGCCATTTATGTTTTAGAAATACCTCAAACAACCATTTATGAGAAGATGCTCTTCGCTAACGTCTAGGTTTTAATAGTAATTAAGTTACGTATTAGCTTATTACATCACAAATTAATTCGAATTAAAAGTTCTCCAGTAATTGTTATGGAAATCCATACCAAAATCCTACGAAATTTCATTTATATTTGTTCAAAAGTTCTCAAGTTATAAGGTAAAAAAGCCAGATAGCCAGATATCTAAAACCATACTCAATGACACAAACACCTCTTTACAAATTTATTTGTGTATATATTAAAAAAATTTATTTATCATCCATAAAAACCATTTTTCGTATCTACAATACAACCGAGATGGTAACAGGACAATTACCTCCTCGACCAGAGGTCGGCAACGTTTTTACACTTCGAGTGCCATGTAGTAATAATTTTAAACCTCTAACATTTCTTAAGTGCCACCAACAATATTAAGCTTTGCTCAAAAGTCTTTAAAAGTTTTTTTTTGCGATTCAATTTATTATTTTCATATTTTTAGTCCCGCAAATGTTATGTTTCGCCGCCGATCCATAAACAGTTTAGGCAATTTTTCTGCTCAAAATATTGTTGCATGCCACCTATTAGCACGCAATAGCTCTGGAAAATAACCCCCGAACAAAAAAAAAAAAACTGATGATTAAATTGAAATACAAATAAATTGAGCAACACAAAGATAATTTATTTTCTGGAGTAGATTTTGCTAAATGTTCTTATTATATTTTTTGATTGCAGAAATTGTACTTAGGTACAAGGACTTAAAATTTTTGCAGTTTGTGTGCGTCCGTTCTCAGATAACAACCCGAAGAAGATGAAGTTATTATGCATTTTTTATTTTTGTTGTTGCAACTTTAACACTTTACATTGCGACAATTATAATCAACCGATATTTTAATTTAATCGTCAGGTTTTTTTGCACGGGGGATTAATTGTTTGGGGTTATTTGGAACAGAGGGTTGCTGCTGTCAGGGGTGAATGTCCGTGGGGTAATTGTCCAGAGGGTAATTTTCCTAGAACCAACAAAGATACTCGTAATAAATGTGGGACGATTGTTTTGCGTTACGTGATTGCTATTTTGAATAAAGTAGTTTTGTTTTAGCCTAATCTAATCTTACTTGCTCAGTATTAAAATTCCCGCAGTGACACTTTATTGTAAACTATTTGTAAAAATTATGTATTTAAATAACTTAATACATTAACAGAACTTTTTTTAGATGGAGGAAACGCTCGCGGTCCAAAAGTCGAGCAAAAAAAAACGATAATAAGCTTTTGTCAGAACAAAGTCAACTTAAAAAGCGTGAAGCCATTTGCTCCTTTAACAAAAAGCTTTTATGAAGCTCTATCAATAAATCGATCGTTAGTTACACTGAACACATTAGGTATGCTGCGAAATAACTCTGGAGAGAAAGCTTTAGAATCCGGTGCTCGCTGAATTATAAGATGTTACTTCTTTAGTCTACTTGGATAAACCGTTATCGTTCGATTTGTAAAAGGATCATCGTGTCTTTTTCGAGGATCACGACAAATTTGGTTTCTTAAATTGAAATACGCTTATAGATAACTTACACTAAGCTCCACAGTTTGTTTGGAAAATGTTTGGTGTTACGGTTGTTTTAAAGAGAACCGGTGAATTATGAATGAAAAATAAAAAGCTTTCTTAAAAGTCCATCAAAAATTGCTGTGATCAATTGCATATCCTTGATTTTGTTGATTAATTTTCTGTACAGGGTGTTTCCTAGTCGATTAATTTTACAACATGAAAACATTAATTGGTCATCAACGCAAGGACAAGCTGCGGGGCCCCCCTCCCCGCAAAAAATTATTTATACATATAAAATTTTTAAAAAAAATTAACATTTTGAACAAACATAAGCTTTATATTATAACAAACATAACAAAACAAAAAACTTTGACAAATTGACTATGAACGAAGGAAAGCAAAACAACTCATATTTTTATAAACGAAATAGAAACTCAATTAAAATTAATCCGCAAAATCTTTTAATAGATTATCGAAGTCCATCTCCCTCATGACTATACTTTCAGTTGACATAATTGCGAGTGAATTTAAACGTTCTTCAGAAATAGTGGATTGTACGTTTTAATTAATTTTAATTTTAAAAAACTTCTTTCGCCCGCAGAGACTGTTACCGTTATAGTAAATGCAGATTCTTGGTGCAATCAATAAATTTGGAAACGAGTTTGGACGATTATTACAAGCCAACTATTTAAGTATATTTAAAGGATTGCAACAACTTTGTGGAATAGTTATTTTTAAAGCTTATATTTCTTCCGCCAACATGAATTCATTTGTCCACCGACTCGCCGTATTTTAAAGCAATTTGTAAATCAGCAGCACATTTTAATGTAGTGTTTTGGATTGATTGTGAAATGTCCATAAAAAACTAAATAGATCTATGGTCTCTTTTAATTGTTTAAATCGAGGTTGAAGAGACTGCAGTGTTTTATCTAACACTTGATTAAAACTGTTTATTTTGTATGCTTCCTTTGCAGCAACAACAGGGTCGTCTGAGGACTAGTACGCAAATTGCCTTTTGCTTTTCAGTAAACGTTTCAATTGGAATTGTGGAACAACATCTAAATCTTTTGCAAGATCATTTGCACTGATTAATACACCTTTTAAACCTTTTTCTCGGTACACTTCTAGCCATTTGCACAATTTTTTAAAAGTGAGTATTCCCGAAGACAGATCTGAGGTTTCACTTTGTAATTCTTAGCTTACCAAGTTCGCTTGGAAAAGCAAATCATGCCAGAAAACTAAAGATACCAAGAATTTGTAATCTTTCATTTGAGTAGCCAAAGATTCTGCTTCACTTTTTGCGTTTCCGTAAACGTTTCAACTGGAATTATTTCACGAAAGCTTTTGTTAATAATTGATTGGATGATAATATTTGATAAATAATCTAATATATTACTGTGGTGTAGTTTATTTATTAAATTGAGTATTTCACTATGGAACGATAACTTTTTTAAGTGATAAGATAGAGAATTGTATTTTGTTTCTATGCTATTAATAAGCATTGTACTGTATTAATATTTTTTATTTTTGAGCGCAGGGCCCCTTTAAGCGCGGGGTCAGGCGAGGAAATCGGTGGAATATACTTAAGGCCGGCCCTGGTCGCACGATTTAAGAAACAATATAACTCAAGAGATCGAGAAGTAATTTTCTCTCTCTAAATGCTGCAGAATTTAGAGTTTCATAATTTTGTGTGTTCTATAAAAGTAACAATATTTACGTAGTTGGAATCATCCTCAAACAACTTTAAAGTTTTAATTTAAAGGGAATAATCCGGCACAAGGCTCTTGTTTTTACAGTTAATCCAATTTCAACCAACAAAAAGACACGTAAAAACCTACCCTAGCTCGATATTCATATTTGTTTAATCTCTGTGTGTATGATAAAGTCTTTTGACCTGCACATTAATGCTTCATAAAACGAATATCAATACTGACCATGATCCAATTAGAAAATAAGTAGTTTTTTAGATGGTCATCGTATATATTTTTTTGTTTTCAAATAAAAGGTCATGTATTTATTTTTAGTTTTAGATCTACAAAAGGATTAATTTTGCTTATAATAAATTTTATTATGAATCACACAAATATTATGGACAAATACAATTAATAGTACATTAACGCTGTGTGTAGCATATTAATGTATCCTTGGCTCATATTTTTCGCCCAATAAATATATAATAGTGGCATAATTTTCATTTGTATTGTAGTCATCTAAATGTTTTGTAACAATTAATTCTTTAAGGATGTGTTTTACAATTATTTTAAATTTTACGCACATTACTTAGGCCACAGTGCGACTTGTTTTATAGTAAATTTATGTAAAATTTAATCAAAAATTCATCATAGCGACCAAAAGGGTCTTTTTGCTTAAGATCTGTAACCATAGTTCTTGCATAAATAATTTAAAAAGGTAATCATAATCGAAAAAGGTAAAATGTACGTAAATAAATATAATAATAACAATAATGTAATTTATTTAGCGATTTGCTTATTTTGTTTACATTTTATAACTTACGTATATAAATATGGACAAGGATATAAGGGAAAGGACAAGAAATGTGGAAGAATATTTAACAGTTTTAGAACATTTTTTGTAAATAGAGCAGTCCCAAAACGAACAAAAGTGGAAGTGGTTAAAAAGGTAGTAATTCCGGCACTTTTATACGGAAGTGAAACGTGGACACTCACAAATAAAAATAGTAGCCGTGTGACTGCAGCAGAAATGGGATTTCTAAGAAAAATTCCAGGAAAAACCAAAACAGAGAACAATTAATGATAAAATCAGTTGAAACAAAAATACGAGAAAGACAGCTGGGATGGTTGGATCACATGTATAGGATGAAAGAAGGAAGGTTAACCAAAAAAGCCTATGAAGCAAGATCACAGGGAAAAAAACAAAAAAGTAGATCGAGAAAAACCTGGCAAGACGAAGTTAAAAAAGCAGCAATGGACAGTAACATCAAATGGAAAGACATAAAAAAGGCTAGCACAAGACAGAAAAACATGAAAAAGAGTCAGCACAACACCACAAAAGTCCTACACCTAACAGTAGAAAAACTCATGACTAAATAAAAAATATATAAATATGTAACTACTGAGCTTACGTCTAAACCTTACAATTTTAGTTTCATTTCTAAGTTAGCTTGTTAAATGGTTATAAAATTTGAATCCTTTGTAAAACAAAGAATTTTGAGTGTATTTCGTGTCCTGAATGGCTATTTAAAATCTTTACAGTTTCTAGTCGGATAATTATGAATATCAGAGCTTTGGGTTATATATTTTAACAGATAATTTAGAAGCAGGTTATTTATAATCTTGAAAATGAAAATAATCGTGTGAAAAATTATCCGTTGTTTAACACTAAGCACCACTAGCACCAGAGTAATTTTGATGTATCTGGAACAGTGTAAAGTTCTCATAGCCCTATTTTGCAATATTTGAAGCCGGTCCAAATCATCAGTGTTTGGCAGAAATAAAATACCAGAGCAGTTTTTGAAATGGGGTGCTATGATACTTTAGTATATTAAAATCTAGTAAGAACTGGAAGTTTACTGCTTAATCTACCAAGAAAACCTTTTTTTTTAGAAACCTTGTTTAATCAATATTACTTTTAAAACTAAGCTTATCGTCTATTATTATACCTAAATATTAAATTTCATTATTCTATTTAATACTACACCATCCAATTCTATAACTTGCTGATTAAGCATATTCTTATTGTTTATCACTAACCATACCTAAGTAGTGTGTTTTGTCGACATTTATTTTCAGTTAGTTAAATTGAAAAATGCATTCTATGATATATAAACACTTACAAAATTGTATATTCTTATAATTTAGTTTAGTATGTTAAAAATCTTCATGTTTTGTTGGTCCTACATCAACAAATGCTTGAATGCAGAGTGTTTCATAATCTTACGACAAACTAAGAGGCGCGATTTATCGGGTTGTTTTAATAACTCCTTTAATGTGTTTAAGACAACTTTGATATCCAAACGTGGGAAAATCTGAGCTGTTTAAATAATACTTCAACAACTTTTTAAGATAGAGGAATGAATAGATAAAGTTAGTATTAAAAAAATTTAATTATTACCAAATATTAAAACAATAATTTTCTACTAACACATTATTGGTAAGAAATTGTTTTCAGACTAATAATTTGAAGGTTTTTTTATCACTTGATGAGGAATACTTGGACAATAAAAAATAGTAACGGTTTTATCTGAATGTGCAGAATAGTGCGTAATAACGATTTAAATTGTGTTTTCATTGGCTTTCAGGGAATTGCCTATGTTTATCGTAGAGGCGAGATAATTTTCATTTTGATTATGCTGTTAAATGCAGGCCATTTAATAATACCGCAAGATGGAAACATGTTGTATCGCCTCCTCATCCTCAGTTTAATTTTATTAACCCCAATATCCAGTAGTAAGTGCATCAGCTGTGCCCTCACCACACTAGTTGGAAAATGGGTTTGCTAGGACGGAGTTTGGAACTTTGGATACGGGATGAGATGCGCAATGTAATCCCTCTGGGTCCAACGGACACGAACACATTGCTATGCGTCTCTTTTTCTTTTCGTATAGAACCATTTATAACTCCCAACGTGACTTAAAAGGTCGACATAATATATTTATTTAATATGATGAGCTTTTTGAAAGCGGGTTACCGCAAGATTACCGCTGAGACAGGACGTTTAATTGAGGTGGATTTTTCTTTAGATTTAGACCAAAAAAATTCGATTTAGAGTAAATAGTATAAAACGGTAGGTATATGCCAGTCTTTCTGGAAAACCTGACATTTTAAGATTATGTTTACAGTAAATAAGTATACTTGTGGTTGTAGAATTCTATTCATATAATTAGTTTAGTGTTTTCTGCAATTTAACAGTAGTATGATTAAGTACTTGGGTAAAGATGGATAAGAATGCGCAGTTGATAAGAACATGCATTGCCTTTTTGCACTAAGAAGTTTACTTAAACAGTGTGTCCAAAAGGAATGGAATATGCTATATATCTTAGTAAATATCCACTTTAGGGAAAAATGTTTTGAATAAAAGTTGTTTGGTACTTAGTTTTCCACCATAAGACAAAATTTAATTCAATTAATATTTTTTTTCCGAATAACAAAAGCGCAATGAAAAACAATTGAATTTTTTTAAATGACAAGGTACCCCTATATTATACTCATTTGATAGAGATTTTTTTTTCTCTTTTCAATGATGCAAAACTTTAGTACCCTTACTTAAGCAACTTTTTGAGAAAAACGCAAATATTATTTTAATTGATTAGTATTTATTTCTAACAAAAACATCAAAAGAACTAAAATTTTTTGACGAAATCTACAATAAGAGTTCAAACTGTGAACCATTTACAGCTTGGCAATGATAAACTCAGTTTTTAAACTCGTTTATAACATTCCCAATCATTAGGCGTACCTAATTTCTCTAATACGCTCTTTTAAAATTTCGATATTCTCCGGCCTCTTAACTTAATTTTTAAGATGACCCCATCATTGAAAAGAAAAAAATTCTTTATCTAATGAGTATAATATAGGGGTACCTTGCCATTTAAAAAAATTCAATTGTTTTTCATTGCGCTTTTGTTATTCGAAAAAATGGTAGAAAACTAAGTACCAAACAACTTTCATTCAAAACATTCAATGTAACATTTTTACCGTTTAAAAACAGTGATAACTACTGCATTTAATCAACAATTAACTTTGTGAATTATTATTTACATTTCTATGAAATTTCTAATGAAAATTTTGAAATTGGCATAATCTTAAATTTATAAATTTAGTTTGCATTCATCACAAAAGGTGATGATGTTTCGTTGTATATGAATGCGCAGTCTCTCGATGGAAGTATTAGACAAGTAAAAAGTTCCAATACAAAGCAAATGAAGAGAAAAATCTGTTCTGAAGCAAAAAAAAATTAACTAAAGACGAAGATCACAGTGATTGCAACTGCCGCGGTTATAGCGAAATTGTGATATGCTTGTATGCGGCGAAAAATTGCGGCGGCGAAGAATTGTGTAGGCGAAGAAATGTGGGCGAAGAATGTTTCTAGACTCACAATGTTTTAAATGCAAAATGTGGAGGCACAAAAATTGCAAGGATTATTGCGAAAACAACAATATATTTGTGGATACTTTTAATTTTGTGTGTAACAGAATTAGCCTTTGCAGATGATGTGGTGCTATTAGCTAAAAGCGAAAAGGACTCGCAATTCAATCTAGACATATGGGGAGATACATTATAAGTAGATGTAATATGAATATTAATATAACAAAGACAAAGGTTATGGTTATAGCGAAAAATCATGAACCAGTTACAATTATGTAGACCAAAAAAAGATAGAGCAGGTAGCAAATTTTAAATATTTAGGAACAATAATTGCAGAAAATGGTAAATTGGAGGAAGATCTCAATAACAGAATAGTGGCAGCGACGAAATTTCACTACGCCACTAATTAATGTTTGATAAGTAAGAAGGAAATATCAAAAGAAACGAAGACGCGAGTTTTTGATGCAGTGTATGTAGAGTGGTTTTACTCAAAAGTGGACTGTGACGCAGAAACCAAAACTTGTCCAAAGCGTTTATTACTGCGCCACCTAAAAACATCAGCCTGTCCCAGCAACGTGGTTATAACCTGTAAATCACAGTCAACATTTTTAGAAAAGTCTAAATATCAATCGCGATTTTCTCTCTTTGCGCATCTCGCGGTCCACTTTTGAGTACAACCACTCTACCCATTCTCACGTACAGTTCAGAAACTAGGACGCTAACTCAAAAACAAAAACAAAGAATACAGGTACAGGAAATGAGATTTCTGAGAAGAATAGACGGATGTAGACTGATCCATAAAATCAGGAACGAAAAAATTCGAAATAACCTGGGAGTAAAAGATATTAAGAAAAAGATGGAGAAGAATCAATTAAGATGGCTTGGACATTTACTACGCATGCCAGAAAGCAGATACGCGAAAATAGGATGAAAAGTGCAGATAGAGGGAAAAAGAAATAGAGGAAGTCCCAGAATGAAATGGGAAAAAGAAGTGAGGAAGAGACTAGAAGTAAAAGGAGTCAGCTGGAGAGATGTGCCACAATTAGCTAACGATAGGCAGGAGTGGTTAACCTTAACACAGAAATGGAAAAGAATACCTCGACACCGAAAGGTACAAGAGGAACCGATTAAAAAAAAGAAGAAGGTTAAAAATACGTTTAATTTTTTAAATTTTAGATTTCCTTAGAAATAAAAAATGCTTGCGCGGTCTTGTACACTAAAATGCGCATTCTTATAAAAATGTAAATTCAAGAGCGCGCGTTTGCTTCACAACAGTATTTGTTTTTATTTCCTTTAAATATTAAAATTGTAACAATTTTGCTACCCTCTTTGTACATTTAAAGTTTTAACTTCATTCGTGTACCAATTTAAATAGTTTTGATAAAATAGTAAAGTAGCATTAACACAAAACGAGTTAGGTGCGCATTTTTATCCATCTTTAGAAAAAAATAGGGCTTGGTAGTTTATTAGGTTGTTCTGTAAATGGGGTTGCTAAGATACGTTGTTGCTAATCTATACGTATTTACATAAAATAATCATTTCTATGCAATAAATATTGTAATTTTACATTACATTTACTAAGGTGACCAACTTTCTTACAATGAAAAGAAGGACACAAATTAAAGAGCAAAAAAAAAGTAAATAAATAAAAGATACATTTTATGCATTGCAAACATTATAATATGATAAATGCTTAATAAAAACATTTGTAACTAACACTAACATGAAATTTTATGCTTACATGCCTATAACTACTTAAAGGAGAACTTCTCCATTGAATGAATATTTTTTAGCAGTGTATTATCTTCTAACAATATATTGGAAATATCTGAACAAGAAATGTCTTTCATATTGAATTTTACAGCAAGTGCTGCAGCTAGAGTATCAACATTCAATCTCGATTTCTCACTTGTTCAAAAATCATTAGCAATTGAAAAAACTCTTTTAACTGCTGCATTAGTTCCAGGGCAGCACAACACAAATTGAACAAGAATAAATAAATTTTCACATGAAATATGTCCATTTTTGAAATGGCTGAATATTTCCACCCATCTTTTATCGATTTCAACCTGTTGATTTTCCCATTGTATTAATTTTTCAGAATTTAAATATACATTCAGTCTTCTAATTGCTTCAAAGAGACAATTGTCGTCTATTTTAATATCTGGCAATTCTTTAGATAAAAACTCAAGATTCAATATCTGTCCAACATACTGGCGATGAAGCCAAAAAACACCATTGAAAACTGTTATTTGAGGTTTGTTTTAGACCATTCTTCGATATATTGAAAACATGTTTGGTAAAAATTCTGCACTTCTTTGATAAACTTTTTCGTTATGCCCGGATTTGATTCCTTTAAGTCTGATAATTTTCTTTTTATAATTAAAGGAAGAAAATTTTTTTCAAATCGAGATTCATATTGAAGGATAAAGTCATTCAAAATAAGGCTAACTTCTATACCTGAAATGTGTTCACCTTCAATCTTTTGAATCGTTTTGTGAAAAATAGATGCTTGATTATGTACAAAATACATTAATATCTCAGATATTTCATTATTGAAAAACGACTCCAGGATTTTAGGACATTTGTCTAAACTCAAAAAATGTAAGCGAAGAGGCTCGAATAATTGTAGAACACGCTCTATAGTAGGTGTTTTTTGTATTCAACATTCGCTTCTTCACAAAATTGTTTTAAAGTAGCCACGCGAACGGTAAAACGACTAAAACACAAATAAATTGTAGTTATTATTAATTCTACATTAATTGGCATGGCACATGACGCCGTGTTGATTGCATTTGACAAAATATGAACATTACAGCCTATTCCTAGTATTTTCTTTTGGAGATTTACAGATTTTAGTCTTCAAATATCGAAAAGGACAAAAAGGAGGACACTTTTCAAGGGAGGACAGAAGTGAAAAAAGGAGGACTGTCCTCCCTAAAGGAGGACGGTTGGTCACCTTACATTTACACATATACGGTGAAAATCATTTGGTGGCCACAAAGCTAACTTTTAAAATTATCCTTCGAAACTGTGCCAAGGGAGAAAATTAAAACGGAAAAGATATACACACACGGCAAATGTATACTGACATGTTTAAATTTGCTACTAAAAGAATGCGGTTGTAAAATCGTTATCCCAAAAGCATAAATTTGTTGTTTCGCTTGGGAAACTTTACAACACTTTTCCCCTAATTTGCATGTTTTGTTTTTCATTTTATGTGGGTCGCAACTAAATGGTAATATAATAAAGACGGTTCGTTTAAACTAGAAAGGTAAGACGCTCGTCTTATTTGTATATAATGACATGAAAATGACACCCTATAAACTTGTAATCTACGTAAAACTTCTTGATGTCCGAGCACAAAGGGATATAATCCTCGGCTTAAACTTCAAAATCGTTTCAAACTCTTGTACAAGTTTGAAACTTTATCGAGACAAATCTGTTTAAAAACGTTTTACATGAAAGACATTTGAATTTGAAATGGCAAGATCCGAGATTACGTTAACATTTTATGTATCGTTCATTAAATTTCCGTTCTAATTTGAAACTACACCGTAAATACAAGAATAACTTCGTTGCAAATTTTTAATGACATTAAATTGTAGATGGAATCAAGAACTGCAATAAAAAACAAAACTCGGGAATAATAGTTAACTAGCTTTAATTTAATTTTAGCTTTCAAAAGTCAGTAGTTAAACTAAGTAGGTGATTTAAAAAGAAACAGCAAAGTGGATATTTTGAAATACAAATCGCCTTCCTTGTCAATGCACCAATTTCTTTAATTTATCAGAAAAATATACTTTTGGTTGTGCCTTCAGCCAGAACTAGGATCGGTTTTAAACTGCTAGTTGGAACAAACCTAACATAACCGTTTTTCTCCGGAACCGTTAAAGATTTTTTTAAAACTTTGTGCCATTTTACTTGCAAAGGATGCGCACTAGGGTTTCTTTCCCGGGATCCCGGTCCATTTTAAGCTATTTTATATTTCCCGGGAATTCCCGGGATTTTAAAAAACGTTATTTTCGTTTATTTTGTGCAAAGATCTTTGTAATACTATCATAACTTATCAGAATTTTATACTTAAAATATCTTTACTAACAGTAAATTATGGAAAAACTTTATTTTTATTTCAAAATAATTTTTCTCTTTTAGTATGGCGCAAAGAAGCCCGGTCTCCATTACAAAGTTAATATCTTCAAAATATTTTTACAGTTTTATTTTTGTGTACCCATGTAATTCGAAGCAAAATAGTTTATAAATGAAATTTTATTGATAATAACGATGTTTCTTTGCTGCTAGATGCTCTCAAGACAATTTCACCTACGTCAATAGAGACTGAGAGAGCATTTCATGCAGCAGGACTTTCTGTTAATAAATTAAGAAAAAGGCTAATTGCCTGAAGCACAGATCACCTTTGTTTTCTTAAATCACATTACAAAAATTCATTGTCAAAATTATATCATTGTATTCATAAATATGAAATTGCAATAGAAAGGTTATAATTCCCAAATGTATGTTTCTCTCACCAATATTATTGAATTATTTGTAATAATCATGGAGCAAAATGTATTACATATATGACTTGGAGTTGTTTTTGAGTAATAAACCGCTCCCTTAATTTTTTGGGTTATTTATTTAAAAATTTTGACATAATTTACTACATCCCGGGACAAAGGCCGATCTATTACCGGAATCCCGGGACAAGCAAAATGGTCAATGCGCACATTGGTAAATAGAAGAATTTCGATTTGGCTCTGACGGTTTATGGCCAACGCGATCGCAAAATTTATTTATTTTTTTTTTTTGTTACATTAATTTTATTATTCAACTTTTAGTATTTGCCCTATATTTTCGAAGAAAATGGCCAGTAGCACGTATAACTTTGCAAAAATTTAGTTTTGATTTGATGCAATAAACACAGCCTTAATCAAATTCTAGCGACAACATATCGTGACCTTCCCTGGTTACTGGTTAGAAATAATTCTAGATTATTTATTTATTAAAATTTTGTTTAATAAATCAGATATACCTAGAGGAAATACGTACAAGGTGGACACCTGTATACTTTTATTAGTTTTAAGCTGTTTTCAAAAAACATGAAACAAATGATAGGTTTCTGTAATAGATAGGTACTAAAAATAATCTATTAGCTGACAAGGAAGGGCCACGATAGTTGTCGCTAAAATCTGATCAAGGCTGTGTTTATTGCATGCAAACATCAAAAATAAATGCTTTAGGAGTTTCACGTGCCATTGGTGATTAACAGAGACAAAATAAGAAAAAAAAAACAAAAAATTGAGCTTGTTTTTGCGATCGCGTTGGCCATAAAACCGTCAAAAATAAAATCGAAATTGCTTTATTTACCAATGCACGCATCCTTTGCAAGTAAAATGGTGCAAAATTTTTGAAAATATCTCAAACGGTTCCGTAGCAATACGTAAAAAACGGGACCCCTCTAATTTCGAATTTTTCTTCAACGGCTTCATGGCCAACGCGATCGCAATGAAGACCTCCATTTTTAAATTTTTCCCTTTACTCTTTCTGTAAATGCAATTAACGCAGCCTTAATCAGATTCTAGCTACAACATATCATAACCCTTCCTTGCGAGTATTTTCTGTTGTAGAACATAAAATAATTTAAAAAACCTGTTTTAAAAAAAGCAGATTTAAATGAGACACGATTGGGTGTATTTAAGTGCTTTTAATATAAGATATGTCACAATAATTAATTCATTTAATAGTTAACATGCAAAAGTCATTAAAATAAATAACATAATTCAACTTAATTGAGCGCAATCTTATTTTTCATACATCTTCAAATAAATAATCTGGTAATTGTTCTAACTTCTTTTGAGGTGCTTTTTTACACTGAACAGGGATTTCATAACCTAACCAATTATTGTCTGCAGGTGTACATTCATTATTATCTACATTATTTTTTTCATCTACACTCGAAGATTCATCTACACCCCAAAATTCTTCTGCATCTTCATGGTTTATCACAGAAACATCAGGACTATCGCATTCTAGATCATTCTCTGAACTAGTCTCGAAATAACAATCAGGATCTTCGGTTTTTTCATCATAAAGTAGACCATCATTTCTAATGTCAGTGTGTAAACGCAGTGCAGCTTTTTTCTCATTATACTTAAACGATTCTAAAATTGTTGCAGTATCGAATAAATTTTCTTCTAAATCGATGCAATCAATTGACGTTATATCATAATCAAAACTTTCAATTTGATTTTTGTATAAATCTAAATGCGACAGTTTCTTGCTCGATATATCTGGGCATTTCCAGAGACGATTAAATGCAACTTTTAATACCTCTAAGTTTTCAAGTTTATCAAAACTTTTGGGCAGCGAAATTAAATCATTTTTTGATAAATCAAGTATCTTAAGATATTTCAAGTCGGTTATTGATTCTGGCAACCACGATAAATTGTTTCCTACAACGTGTAATTCCTGCATGTTTTTTATTTTAGAAATATTTTCCGCTAACACCGAAACACCTATATTATTAATATTTAGTTTAATTAAGGTATCACCCCACAACGGTTTTTCGAACAAAAATTCTATATCAAAAAACACATTCGAATCATGAGTATTCAGCTCATTACTTATATCCAAGTCTAGCAATGGACGTATATTTTTTAGAAATAAAAAGTCTTCCCTTAATAAATAACAGTTCCTCAATTCAAGTTTTTTTAATTTATAAGAACCATGACATAAATAATAAATGTCTTTGATTTTTGATATTTTATTTTTGCTGAAATTAAAATGTTCTAAATTACGAGTTCGAACTTCGGCAATCCATACTGGAAAGCTTGTCAATAAATTATCTTCAACATTCAAAAATTTCAAATTAGAAGCACACAGGGGTTCATTTAAAATAGTTTCTATTTTATTGTGGGATAAATCCAAGTGCTCCAATGTTTTTAACTCATACTGCAAACACGCTGGCACGTCACTGAATTTGTTGTGCGACAAGTTTAATGTTTTTAAATTTGGAAAGTCAAAACTGAATGGTAAACATGTCAGAGCACAACGGCTTAACGATATTAAAGAAACGTTCAGAACGTCTAGTTTCTTATTAAGTTCTTTTATTATATTTATGTCCTCACCTAGACGAAGCGATACAATTTTGTCAGGTACAGTTGTTGTATTAGCAGTGTCGGTAGACTCCAAGGCAATGGTATTGTTTAATTTCAAGATGGCTATTTGCAGGTGCCCATTGCTAGAAGGATTGTCACTGATTTTATTGTCTGGTTCCATTTTCATTTAGCATTAACCTTAAATCATAATTGTCGATGATAATTAATGCCGTTTAAGTAATTTTTCCATAAAAACTACGAAAAAGTCAGCATCACCTTTTGCTAAGCATGGATTTTGATTTGGTTGCGAAAAAGTGTTGTTTATTAATGAAATTACACTTGCATATTCAAATAAAAGTAAGGTTATAAACGTGTTGTGTGGTTTATTGGAACTACTGCATATTCAGGTTTATTGAACTACGTGCCACACTGTCATTTCACAGAATGTAATGTTCACAAGAATTTTGAATTTTAAATTTTAGATTAAATGATTTATTGAATTGTCAATGAAAACATATTTCGTTTGTTTCTGTTAAATGACTCCTTTTAATTATAACAAAGCTAAGAATATTTTAATTAGGTACATGTAAAATCCTTAAAATATTATTTTTAAATATATCAGGACGAATAATCATTATTTGAGCTAAAAATAACGTTTCTAACCATTTTCTTTAGTTTACAAATAACAAGTACCTATATACAGTCGAGATTTTTGAAAACTTTTAGCCACCAACACAAAATATATTTAATCAGTTCCTAAGTGTTTTTGTAACTGATAATTATTGATTGGCGTATGTTTAACTATAAAGTCCATTGCCCAATTTATCAATGCTTGCGAAAGTGTAATATATCACTAAATTTTTCAAAATTTTCTTGTTTTACTAAAATTATTGTTAATTGGTTTCTAAACGTATTTATGGTAGATACCTTTTGCTTAGAGTGTGTTTTGGAAGCTGGAATTATTATTGAAGCTATAAGTAAGGTGTACGAAAATTTTATAAGTAGGAAGTAGTCGAAGATATGTGAAGAGTTAAATACATATTTTAATTTTTGAAACTACCGCGTATTTTCTATTGCCGATGTTTTCATTATTTGTACATTGTGTTTTACATTTGTTGAGAGATTATTCAAATTTATTAGAGGCGTATTACTTACTTTATCCTAAATCTTGTTTTTTTAGGCTAGAAGGCTAGAAAAAACGTTTGAATGACAATATTATATCAGCTGTTATCATCGAATTAATGAAAATACGCTTTACTTGTTTACATGAAATGCACAGCGCATAGTTTATACATTAGAAGAAGATAGATTTATTATTAATAACAATTAATAATTAATCGCTTCCGTGCTGTTACAAATGTTTGTCTGATATGATATGAAGTGGTAATCTGTAGGAGATAAGTCAGGGGAATATGGCGGATGCAGAAGAATTTCATATTCAAGTTCATTAAGTTTCATAGCTGTCGTTTGCGATGTGTACGGTCTTGCATTATTATGTGACGGACAGGTCCCTGGTGATTTAGGGATGCCGGACGCTTAATCTGCAATTTCTAATGCATTTCCTGGAAATATTGGCAGTTATAATGCTTTCTCCGGTAGGCAAGAATGAATAGTAGATAAGTCCTTGTAGACCGCACAAAACTGTTATCAAAAGCGTGCTAGGATGTATTGAGGGCTTTGAGGCATGTCGGCAACCATTTTCCAGTTTCCCGATTTGACCTATGGCATGGAGATGTCGTAAAACAGTTGTATGGTCAACACTTAACCTCTCTGCAAGTTCTCGTGAAGTCTGAGACGGATCTTCTTCAATCAAGGTCTTCAAAACACATTGGCGTAGTTACTCCTAGTTTGTTTAGTGGGGGCTTTAGCCTCAAGTGGCAAGCATTTACCTTTTATACTACAGCAAGAGACGAAGACAGAGGGTGGTAGGGGGATTAGAATTTCTCCCCATAGGAGCGATATAGGGCCGGAGAACTGTACATTTTGTGCTAAAAAACAGGTCTTCGACTCTTTTTGCCGGTAACGAAAATACAATTACGGGTAATAAAAACGGTAAAAATTTAGCCTTATAACCGGTTTTACCGGTCACGATAAAACCGCATTGCAATCCCTAATATGCACCAACGTATTAATTAAAGGAAACAGTAAACATATTTCTACATACATTTATATTCCACTACAATACAATTGTTTGAGAAATCAATAATAAAAAACTTTTCCATTTCTGAAATATTTATTGAATCACACTGTAGATACCTACTAAAGCGAAATAGGAACTGTTAAAACAATTATCTTTCAACAGCAGTCGTTATTTAAGCTCTTAAAAGAAATTTAAATTTGTAAATATGCCAACTGTATTTTTAATTAAAAGTATTGAAAGAAGAAGTATTTTTATTTGCTCTCGTTCTATTTTTCAGTTGTAAATTGCGATGCAGGAGAGGCGCAAATAAAAGTGTTCGAATGAGAAATAGGTTTTAAAATGAATCATTTACATAATACAAAGTTATTAAATGGCGGGGTTATATTTCTGCTGTCCTGGAACGATTTAAACTGATTTGGAAGTCAAATATGGATTCCGAAGTTTAAAATAAACCAGGGCTGGTTAAACGCTAACTGCGGTATTGTTTGTCTTTGTCGTTAGTGTTAACCACGAGCAAAAGTTCTAGCAACTTGCTGTTTAATTAATGCCACACACTAAATTCGTTTTATAGGATATAAAAGTAACAAGTAAATGTTAAAACGCTTACAGTGACGTTTAAAGGTAGTTTGGTTTGCTTTAAGCAGTGTTTTTTTAAAAACTTACAAGAAAGAGCTAATCCGACTTTAAATAAATTAAAATTTTGCGCATTTTTTCTTCTTTTTGCAATAGATATTGCGTTTATCAAAATTCGTAATGTGCGTATGCATACCTAATTTGTATTTAATATATTATTAAAAATGTATTAGGTGTGTCATTATGTTGACTATAATATTATGTGTAATAACAGAGTCTTTGGTGAAACTCTGTTATTATTATGATATTTGGACAACAAAATATAATTGTTTGATATATGCAAAAAAATTTAATTTTCCTCGAACCCTAATGATCAGACATTTTAAGACCTCGGGCCCTTTGGTATTTCGGTGCCCTACGGGGCTGCTTAAGTGCCTTATCCGCCACTGAACACAATTAATGAATTAAGATCTGATATTTTAAGGACAATTATCCTATAAAAAAATTTGTGCTCGGGAAACGCTTATTATCTATCTAGAAAGCGCAGATCTGAAATTTGTATTATAGGTTTCCTACGTAAGAAACTTCTCAACCCGTACGTTATCATTAAAAAGATATTTTAACATTAGTAATTAATTTAATCGGTGGTAAGTTTGTTCAGAATTATTGTAAAAAAATGTATGACATAATTATTTAATTTAAATGTGAAAATATTACAACGTCAAAATAAGCCCTCTTAGTTTTGTGCCCATTTACGAATATACCGATTTTTTTATTGCTCAAAGGATAAATTCAATTGTTTTAATTAAAATTAAAACTTACGGATAAACGTTTGTTATTAGGATTTAAAAGAAACTTTCAGAGATAAAATGATACAGTCTTTAAGAGTATCTTATTTAATTTTTGTTGTTGTAAAAGTGCGTAGCCTGGATTATTTTTTAACGATTAATTAGCGAAGGATGACACTAAAAATGCAACAATATATGTATTCGTGCGAGTTGACATTGTTTGGGGCGAGCGAGAGATTTAGTGGTCGCTTTATTGGGGTATAAAAAGTCTTACGTGTCCACAAAATGACGATTAAATCTAATTTTGATATATTTGCTGCGCTAGAATTCATCACACCGAAACACAACCCAAAATAAAATTTCGTTCATAAAATATTAATACTATCTTTTTCGTATTTCCAGAGATGAACACATTTGGAATACGATTTTCTAAATAATGTTTGCAACAGTGCATAGTTTCTGGAATTTGCATTCCTATTTATTATTTGTAATTTATTTCATAAATATGTTCCACCAATTTCTAAAACATTCTTGTTTTACGTAATTTTCCAATGTCAAACGTTTTTTAAGCAGTTATGCTGAAGTAACTTTTTGTAATTTATTTATAGGTATTAAGAAAAAAAACTTATCATTATTTATAGACATATTATGATTAATTATATCATCAACCGAGGCGATTGCATTATCAATAATTGAAAAATTAAAGTATACTCTTAATTTTTGTTTACAATCCGTTATGATTTCATCCTCTGCTTCATATACAAACTGTTCTTTTTTTTAGGCATAACACCCAGATCTAAGAAATATTTTTTGGATTTGTTAATTAATTTAAGTAAGGCTAGCGCCCGAGTATCTTGGCGCCCCCAGGCAATTGCCTAAATTCGCCTCATGGTTATGATCATGGCAGTAGCAATGTTTTTGGCCGTTTCCGGAACATTCTTCGCCCACAATTCTTCGCCTCCACAATTCTTCGCCTCCACAATTCTTCGCCTACAATTCTTCCCCCACAATTCTTCGCTCACAATTCTTCGCCTACACAATTCTTCGCCGCCACAATTCTTCGCCTACACAATTCTTGTAAATATCGAATAAATTTGTGAAAATTATTTTAGATATTTTTACTGATTGATTTATCAATGTTCTGCACAAGCGCTTAGGGTGACATATAACAAAAATTAAAGAAACTATAGGCACTGTTACAAGACAACCTACCCGTGTTACTTTCATCACCGGTCTCCCCTACCAATTAATCATAAACAAACATTTGGCAATACACGTCACTAGATTAGAGCAACAAATAAAGTAGTAGGTACTTTATAAGCTTCCTAAAATATTGAATGCAGTGCAACTTTTTTGCACAAAAGTTTACTTACGTACAATTTAGAACTGTAGAAACATTAAATATTTAATGAAAATCGTAAGAAACTTAACAGTATCAAAAATTTAATGTAATATGACTTACATTCCATTTTTTTCCAGGGGTCCTCGTCCTCCAAAAAAGAATCCTGAAATAATAAAATTGGGTTGGTATTGGTTATTTTAATTCAGTATTGGTCCATAAATGATTAAAGAAAATTTTTGTTTTTTTTTAATTTGAAAAATTGTCAATTTATTTTGATGACGTGCAAGATTTTTTTTCGACTGAAATATCTGAGTAATAAAACTTTTATATGGTTATAAGGAACAAAATCATCACACTTTATATCTCGCCGATCGATATGGCAAACAAATTGTGCATTCAGGCTTAAAGAACGAACTGCGTAAATATGCGGGAATCCCGTCAGAACAAATATTAAATAGATGGAAAAACAATTTCCAGTCGACTGCAAGTTGTTTCGGCGTTTCGTATTATTGATGATGCATCCATCGCTTCGGCAGTTGCTTAAATGCAAACATCTGAATACCTTCAAAATATAGGCAGAAGCGAGAGAAAAACGTTGACGAACGGTTGTCGTAACTTTAACACGCCTTTGATAAATTATTTAGCGGAATTTATAGGAAGAACAACAAAAATTCGAATTAGCTCTCGTTCCTTTAAAATAAAATTAAATTCCCCGGCCACAACAAAATCTAATCTCAACCTCAATAAATCATCTCTCTTTAAAAAAACATAAAATTGCGATATAAATCACTTAGGAAAATTTTATATTAAATTTATAATATGCAGGCGCGATCTCTGTACACAAACAAGTGAAAAAAACTACTAAGAAATCCATAAAGACTTGTAAAAACGGCGATATTTTATCAAATAGGTCATCTCATCTTTTATACGTCTTATTCTCGAGTTCTCGCCACGCTCGAGGACGATAAAAATTTGATAAGAGCTCTAGATGCACAAGAATCAAATAAAGAAACACAAGATATTTTATAGAAAATAACAAACGAATAGACACACGATGATGGAATACATTGCCTCTTTTTGTTTATGTTTGAATGAAAAGACATTTATGTTTCTCCGTCGATCGACTCTTTAGAAAACGTTGCAAACGGTTTACAATACAATTTTATCTAAAATTGCTTTGTATTTAGTTAAATGAACACACAACAAAAAACCATTAAAAAAAGTTTCATGTAATTTTGTTTGTTTTAAGGCTAGGATGCATAAGCCGCGCCTCTTAGGCCCGGAGAAATATTTGGTTACTCATGGTTTGCTTAAAATATTTTTAATCGAATTTAGTATTTAGATAATGCTTTAAAAACGTTTTTGTTTAACTCTTTGTTGAGTCAAACCTTCTCAAATAATTTTCATAACTATCCTGCAATAATGGTATGGTATGGTATGGTATGGTGCCCAGGGCACACTAATATACCAGGGAACGAGAAGGCAGATCGCCTAGCCAAAATTGGCAGCGAGACACCTTTTTTTGGACCAGAACCCGCAGTTGGTACATCATATAGAACAGCCAAGCGGTGTGTTATTGACATATTAATACATAATGCTCATTGGAAAAAAGTTGCAGGACAAGCCCATTCCAAGGCTATCCTATCAATGGTCTCTAAAGAAAAGACAGAAGAAATGCTCAGGATGAGCAGAGCAGACATCAGAGCAGCCACAGGACTTGTCACAGGACACTTCTACATAATAGGGCTATCAGAGACCGATATATGTAGAGGATGTGGTGAAGAAGAAGAAACTCCTCTTTACGTAATATGCCAGTGTGAAGGATTCACACCCTACCGGCGCAGACTTCTAGGGATGGAAAAAAACCAACCAAGATGAGCTAAGAAAAATACCCTTAAAGAAAATCCTGGAGTTTTTTAAAAACACGACTCCTTTAAGGGGCTATCACCAGAGGGTACAATAGACCAATAGGTCGCAGTACAAGAACCCGAAAGGGGACCATCTCCACGGAAATAATAATAATAATCCTGCAATTAAATACACCGGGCCTCCCAAGCCTGTCGACTAATTTCGTATGAAACAAGTGTCAACTTATTTTTAGCTGGCTTAGAATTTTGCCAGCTGCATACTAATCTACATTATACTATACCATACACACAGGGTGATTGATTGAGACCGGAACTTAAAAATATATGAAGAATGAAAAAAGGTATGGATCTGGAGTTTTGGTTATGACCATAATGGCATCTGATCTGTTTAATGAAATTATTTTCAAGATGGCGACACTTCCGGAAATACCGGAAGTTGACGTCTACTTCCTTATTTCAAATACAATGGTCTATTTTTTATTGCGTATTTGGAATTAAAACTTGTTTAGAAGGACTTTTATTAGCATTCCCTATACATTAGGGCAGTAATTTTTTAGATTTTTGGACTTTTTTGAAAATTTTTTGATTTTCATCGTGATGCTTAATATTATCTAACGCCGCCATTTTTGGAAAAAAAAAACGCTAAAATTTAGACCACGTCTAGAAGAAACCTTGGTGTATATCCTGAAATTTTGGCAATCGATGCATTACTTACAGGGTGTCCAAAATTTAATTTCCTTTTAATTCAACTTCAGACCACTAAAACTCGTTTTTTTTTTCAAATACAATGCCCAAACTTGTTTTTCATTTTCTAATGTAAAATTACATTCTGCATCAATCTGTATAAGCGTTTCCTATACCTATCTGCAACAATTTTCGAGTTATTTAGAATTTTCGATAGAGTTAAGAGAAATTGCAACATTTTTAAATGGTAAGCTTTGGAAACGACAACAAATGCCAATATTAATAACTGTAAACCACTTTTATTGCGTTTGTCTGAAGTATCCATAAAAATGGAAAATCAAGAGTATACAAACACCAATATTTTATATTCATGAAAAATTTCACAAGATTGTTGAAAGTGCGAACGAATAATTGTGCATTTTTAATGTAGCTTATACAGCATAGTGTGTTAATAAACTCGTCTTGCGCTGCTAATGGAATTGACCGCTGAGGATGGTCATTAAAATATCCCAGGATGTTAACTGCGTTAGTTTCATTATTTGTCACATGCTTAGGTCGAACACCAGCAAATTTCACTCTTCTAAATTGCAAAAAAATTGATTCTATTCATTTAAATTTCTGTCTGGTCATTACAGTCAAATGAGGATATCTCTCACTGAACACGCGGCAAGTTCTTTCAATAATCTTGTGAGAGTGTGCACTATTTGCTACTCTAATCAAGATAAAAATATATTTTTTTGCAATAATAATGTTAACTACATGTTTAATAATCTGATATTGCATCGGTTATGGATCTTAGGGTTAAAAAACTTCTGTATTTTAGGTATGTTCTGAGATACCAATCCTTCCCCGACATTTAGATTTTTTGGTCTGTCTGTCTATCTATTTGTCCGTTTTCTGTCTACTTTCACAATAACTTAAATAGCAAAAAAGTTTCAAAATGTTCGTAAATACAGATTTTGTCCTAAAAAACTATATATTTTTGGTAACTTAACTATTTTTCTAATTCTTAGTACTAATCGAGATACTTATGTAATCCCTTCGAATTTGAACCATTCTGTGCATTATTTGATTTTAATTGTTGTTATACTGATGAATCTATAGAAAAATTTTGGTGGCTATTTTCACTGGAACTGAACTACACATGTCAACAAAGCCACACCGTGAGATCATTGCCCTTGGGCAGATTGTTTATTAACAGAAGCTTTAAAAAGAAGTTGCCGAATTCGATTATCTCGAAGAACTTATTCATCACTGTATGAGAATTTGTGACCAATATGTGACCATAACCTGGTAAACTCTATTCGCTTACCGTTTTTTTAAAAATTGTTATTCTATCCATTTAGACTTATAACGTATCTATGGCTACATCAACTGACATTAAAAAAGAAAAGGTCTGTCGTCGTTATAAATTACTTTAGGGACAACATTCACAACTTTTTTTTTTAAATTAGACAATCTTTGTCTGTCTTCAGGCTACTAAAGCGCTAGGAAAATGTTCCTGGCATAATGAAAAGTATGCAGTGCTTTGATATATTGCAAGGCAAGCACAAAAGGAGATTTCGTGTACGTTATAAATCTAAGCATAATTTATCATACTCGTATGTTTTGTTTTCTTTCGTATTGTCTAACTAAAGTATATGATTTTTGTAATTTATACGTTTAAAAATTTATTTATTAAACTACAGGTTCTTATCGAAAACAATAAATCTAAAATAGATAACTTTTAAACACACTAAAAGAAAAACTTAAACTAAAGATAATTGAAATTTTCTGAAATATTATGAAGTAAGTGTTTTCACTTACAAACGTAACAGTTTTCATATACCAATACGTATAATAACGTTATAATCAATATTTCAATTTTTTCTTTGTGAATATGTGATGGACTATTGTATAATACGAAAAGTTGTCATGTAATGTTGTTAATTAAAATACACCCCAGGCGAACTGAAATAAATATTATGAAACAGTCATATTTTTATGCAATCTATTTGTAGATTGACAAATTAATCATTTTTCAGGTAACCCAATAAAATGTAAGTTAAGAACGCTGGGCCCAATGTTCAATACTGTATTACATGTCAAAATTGTCTGCAGTTTTTAAATCGTTTTGTGTACCATACATATTCGATATTCGTAGTTTATATAAAGATAAAACGAAATGTGACTGTCAATCTACTGCATTTCAAACAAAAGTTTTTTTTTCCGTTACAATAAACGGTTTGTGTTGACAATAAAAATTGGGTAAACTCGTTTTTGATTTATCGTTTTTGTTGTTTGTAATATGCAACTTTAATCAATATTACCGAGAAAAGAAGAATTTGGCTTTTAAATGACTCCAGTTTTTCACCTTCTACAAACGATTGTTTTTAATAGGTTACAAAAATTCTCGGAAATGTCACAAAGGGACAAAAGACGTACCAGGTAAGAAAGAAATTTGTATAAAAATCTTGTTGTAACTTATACAGACATGTGTTCAGAAGTAAAACAATTTTTACTCATGTGTAATTAGCGAACATAATTTTAAAAACATATCTTAAAAGTAATTTTGCTTTTTAGTTGTTGATCGCTATAGAAATTAAATCATGGACTATACAAATTCTTTTATTTTATCTAAAATGACCAGTAAAAATATTTTACAGGTGCACTTAATAAGTACCTAAAATTTATCGTGTTGTTTGGTACGAAGATATGCAAAAAGCAAAATTTTGGCAAATTCTTTAAATATGTGATGCGCAAAAGTATGTAAACAGACAAATATCTAGAATACTATTGCAGATGTTACAATGAAACTTGGTTTTTAAGCGTTATCGTATTTTTCGGATAATATTAAGGTTGCAATATGACTTCCGGTTCAACCGGAAAGGGTCTCAAACTTTGAAATTTTAAATGGAACACCCCGTATATTTTTATATTTTTGGATTCCTCTTAAAATTTACTTTACAAATGTATGAAATTTTATGGGTCTAAGGTTGACCGTTTTGTAAAATTTACATTCTGAGCGATACAGCACTTAATTTTTTAAAAAAATATTTATGTTCTTTAAAAAGGCAGTAAAATTTCGTTTAAAAATTAAACTGACAAGAGAATGATTAAAACTTTGCGATAGCTACATTTTCAATATATTATACAGGGTGGTTTTCTTACCCTTGGTCAAACATGTGAAACTTTAAACATCGTTAACTCAATTTTCTTAAATACAACAACCTATATGTTTTACCATAGTCTTGTAAAAAATGTTATTGTCTTCCAAAAACATTAACCATGTTTTATACCTAAAACTGATATTTTTCGAAATATCGCGATTTTATTGTAAATGATTAGGGCAACGTAATATTTTTGAGTAGGCTATGAAGGTAGACAGTGGTAATTTTGGAACAATTGAAAGATAATAACAAGAAAGTTATAATTTTATCTTCCTTACGAATTTTCGGTGTTTAAAAATTTATCGACTCTCTTATAATTATTGTTTTATTGTGGAGCTTTTTTAATTGAATATTTTATCTTATTTATCAATCGTTTTGTGTTGCATGAATGTTTTACAAGTGTTGATTTATTTGTTTGTTTGGTTTGGCACCTCGATTGTTTTCTTTTACGCGAGTTATATTATTTCTTCCAATTTAACCTATGGTATATGACACAAGCCATAATAACAAGAAATTTAATCTTCTTTCACACGCTATAAGCTTAGAACTTTTAAGGCATTTTAAAGCTGAACTTTATTTTTATTATTTAATACCAGAGTAATATTTATCTAAAGTGTACCTTAAACCAGGGCCGGTTTTAACATTAGGCGACAGATTTCTTCATAGAAAAGGGTAACATTTCTATGATACAAACAGGGTATTTTTTAAATATTGCAAAAAAATGTGGGAGATGATTTTTTTTATCGAAAATTAAGGGGGGTCTTTCCTATAAAATGTTTTCCTTAGACGTCTCCTTTCGGAGTTACACCCCCCTAAAGGGGAGCGGTAAAATTATGTTTTTATTTTATTTCCCAAATTTGGATAATAAATGTAGAAGAATAATATTTGGTAGATGTTTTATACTTATTAAAAGGTTTCCCATAGTAATATTTTCAATCATTTCCCACCTTCACAGGGGGCTGAAAAGTCCTATAAATCGAATATTAAGGTCTTTGTTATAAATTGAAGGCTCGGTGCAATAACCGGCTAAACGCTATTTTCGAGCAACATGAGTGTTGGATCTATTATTGTATAGATTTTTTTTACATCGTTTGGTGTAAGAATCGTCCATGTATTGAATAAGAAAATGTATTTGTCATGAAACATAGCCTATTCTTCCCCAAACACAAGGACTGCAAAGAGTTTTTTTAGTTTTTCTTAAAACTACATAGCTGATTTTTGCACCAAACCCTTCGTTGTTTTCCGAATACGTCTTCTTTTGGAGTTACAACTCTTACAACCCCCTAAAGGGCACGGTAAAAGTAGCTAAGTTTTCATTTTATTTCTCAAATTTGGAGAAATGTACGAGAATGACACTTGGTAAATGTTTTTTATAAGCGCCTAAAAAGTGTAACCCCTGTTGTTTTTTGTTATCAGAACCTTTTGGAGGGTTAAAATTTTGCAATTTAAATTTTTTTAAAAACTTTATTTACTTTTTACTCAAAAAGTGTAGGTTTTGCGAAAAAAATTAAGGAATTAAGAAAGCTTCTAAATAAATTAAATTTTCAATAAAACTTTTTAAATTGCAAAATTTTTGCCACCCAAAAAGTTCTTATAAAAAATCCAACAGAGGTCGCACTTTTCGGCCCCTTGAGAAGGTGGGAGATCATTAAAACTATTGCTGTGGAAAACCTTTTAATAAGTAAAAAACATCAACCAAAAGTCATGTTTCTATATTTCCTCAAATTTTAGAAAAAAAAAAATGAAAACCAACTTTATCGTTCCCTTTTTTGGGGGTGTAACTCCGAAAGAAGACGTTTTAGGAAAAAAAGCCTCCCTTAATTTTTGATAAGGAATTACCAGCCGCAGTTTTTTGCAATATTTATGAATCACCCTGTATATAGACACATACCCACATTTAGACAATATATGGGGGTGCCCAAATTTTCTTTGCCTAGGGTCGTCAGATACCCTTGCGCCGACCCTGCCTCAAAATTTTGATTACTGAGTAATTGTTCTGCAAATATATTGAAATTGTTTTGTGTAGGTATATGCTAGTACTTTTAATTTGCTTAACATCCTTTAAAATCAGGATTTAGCTATCTACGATTATTTATTATTTACTTCAATGATAAAGTTAATTTATCTCAATCAGTTGTGTACTGTGCTTGTACGTCGTAAAAAGTCAGCAAATTGAATAAAAGTAACCCCGTACGTAGTTTTAATAGTAACTATAAAGTTTTTACGCTGGTACAATTAAATTAAAGCGGTGTTTTTGTTTATTCCTGAATTCATTTTAAACGCAGTTCGTTCCATTCTGTTGGAATTTCATGCAGTACGAAATAAAAAGCTGCTTAGAGGATTCTTGTGTATGTACCTAGGACTGAGACGAACTTAATCTCCTGTAGTAGATTTCCTTAAGAGCGTCTCTTCTTAAATGCCTGGAAAGCCAGAAATCTGCCGGATTTAATACCCTTTTTCCCATTATCTGTCACATTGTTGGTTCGCCATTTGCTCTGTTTGCTACAGCGACCTTATAATTACTAAAAACAACTTGGATTCATTTAAGCCAAATGCAAAGTAAGTGTCTTAATTAATTTAAAAAATTTATATAACGAGCTGAGATACCGCAAGAACTTTGTTCTTTTGTAAAAGGGAGAAAACTTATAATTAAACAGTTTACTTCCAGCATTAGTAAAGTTAATAATAAACATCCGGGTTAGGCAGTATTCATTTAGTAGATTGAATGTATTAATTAAATATTCTTAAGATAATACTTGGTGCTTTACATAAGCTTTAAGTAATTATCAGGCCTGAGAACCAAATTTGACCAGAAATTTGTAAAAATCTATGCTTTTAATAATAACAAAGAAACAACTAAATACAATTACATTATAGAGACAAGAAAATACAAAACTCGAGACAACACTAAAGTTAAAATAAAAAACGCAATAAATTTTGAAGAAATTTAAAAGAAAATCGGCGTTTTGCAGTTGATGAAAGGTAGTTATGAGGATTTTTATACGAAGTATTGAGAGAGTTGCTAAATACTTAGACATTTGTAATTACATTTCATGGAAATTAAAAATGTAATGGGACCTTATTTTATTTTTTTTATAACTTTTTGAAAGCCCCTAATTTTTAAGACAATAGTTTGATTTAATTTAAAATTATCTTCTAAAATACGTTTTCGGAAAAAAAAATTAGAAGGGCCACTATTGGTATCTAGTAAACGATAAGAGCTACAAAGAAGTTTAAATTCTTTGTAGTTCTTACCGTTTATGAGATCCCAATTCCTTCTAGGAGGACTACCCCCTATACAGGCAGTCCTCAATTTAAGGTTTAACATGGAAATATCGCGTATCTTAAGAGCTAAAAAGTTGGTTAAATTGGGGCAAAGTTGTGAAATTTGGTCCTGGATTCAAATCTAAAAAGAAAAGTATTGTAGAGCTTGTCCAGTATCGTATTGTTGAAAAATCTCATAGTAATTTTCATAATTTTATGATAATCTTGTCTATCAGTTACTAAAAGGATGCAATATTATTCTAAGTATAATTTATTAAAGCTTTAAAAATATACATTGGTCTGTTAAAGCTTTTTTTGAAACATTTTTTCCTAATAACAATCCTCTCTAACAATTTTTACTTGATAAATAAAACCGATTTAAATGATGAAAAACACAACAACTTTATTTTAAATCTCATCATAACTTGATGCAAAAACCATCTGGTCCTAAATTGGTATTCAATGCAAGAAGATAGTACAATTTCCATTGTTTTAATATGTCTTAAAAATAAAGAAAATAAAACAAAAGAACGAAAATAACTTTTTTCTCAATAACTTCTAAACTAAGATGGCCATGTCACTTTTCTATTGAGATTTGATTTCAGGGCCAAATTTCCCAACTTTGTCCCCTTTAATAGACTTCGTAGCTATTAACACAAGCGACATTTCTATGTTGGAACGACCTGTAGGTATATAAAAGCAGGGATGGGGAGTCGGAGTTGCGAGTCGGGAGTCGAGTCAAAAAACTACCTACTCCCGTTTTTTTGATTTAGTTTTTTTGAGGATGAGAATAGAATGAAAAATTTTAAACATAAACAAAATAACGATGTCAATCGACTTTTTTTTCAACGGAAATTGGCACAAACTAGTTTTGTCTGTGAACGTTTAATTTTTATCTGCAAAAAATACTTGACTGGATAAGGTTTATAGACAGCGCAAGAATACAAAACGCTTGATTCGTGTGATACACGGCAGAGTTAATTCTGTAGCCAACCAAATCTTAGCTCGTGTTGCCATTTAAAAGTTTTCAAAAGCCGATATTGACTTTTTTTAAAGTTTTGAAGATCAAGGTATACAGAAATATTGCTCTAATGTTAAAACTTTTTTAATGAGTAATTTTATTTTGTTTAATTAACCCAAGTATATAAGAAATTGATAGTAACAAAGTCGATGTATAACGAGGGGTGTTTTGCAGATAAGTATTGTAAATTGGCACGGCACGCATTTGCGCAGTAGTGGAGGCTAACTTGTCTATAGTAATTTAATATTATTTCCGTTTTATTAGATTCCCAAAAATCTAACGTATATTGACTTATTGAGCTTAATGTTTGCCAAACTTTGCGTGTAATACTCAAGTACAAAAAATACATCATTTTTGATATGGAAAATATACTATGTCTGTTGAGTTTCTGTCAAATTTAAGTGTGAAAATGGAGCAAAATGGAATGTGTTTTATTTTTTTATTACGTTTTTTTTTTATATGAAAGGAGTTGATTTAAAAAAATACCGACTCACGAGTCGGGAGTCGGTTATTTTTCTGCCGACTGTTAAAAAATCTTTCAAACTATTTAATTACGATAACATAATTCAAAAATTGTTTAAATAATGTAAAATTTAACTAATTATAAATTATAACATAGAACTTGTAACTTTTGACCATCTAAATGTCTAAATACTTTGTTATAAACGCTTATCTTGTAGCTGGTGCACCATTTAAAACCAATGTACCACAATTTAATCCCATTCGCCACGTCACTCTCATTTTATTCGTGTTTATTTGGTTTTTGTTGGTTTCATTTCACTTTAAAGCGAAGGAGCTTGAGAAACCGGTACCTATAGGTATTAGAAATCAATAAGGTACATATATTTCCCAGACGTACGCTTTACAATGTTTGTTCCTCACTTGTTTTATTTATTAATATGAGTGCGTATGTATGTTTAGCGTCCTAGGAACAGTCGTTTTGGTAATTTTTGTTATTATTGTCTGCGTATGTGTTATCTGTATGGGATTAAATACGACGTGACAGCAACAGGGTGCCTGTAGGAGGCATGATGATGCAATGGTGATTAATACAGCTGCCCTAGTTCCAACAGGACGATGCGGCGACTTCTTCGGCGCCAAATCAAGCGCCGCGGCGCCGCCAGCAAGACCGAGTCACACAGGCAAATAATTCTGAGCGACAACAACAAAGAGGTCGCTTGTTTAGATTTTCTTCGGTTTGCGATACATTGATTAAAAAGCGTATGTGTTTCAAAATGTATTTGCGTTTAATCTTAACGTGAGTGCTTTTAAAAATGGGTTGGTAAACTAAGAGATTGCAATTTCAAGTACAGTTTTAAGGATGTGAGCGGAAAGAATGCCATATCATTAAAAATATTTGCTTTTTTTTTGTTGTTATGTTTATAACTCGTGTTTAGTAGATCGTTAAAACATCTATTGGAATTTATTGGTACACCAATATACAATTACTGCTATAATTGTGAAATACATGATACAGGTTGTTGTTTTTAAGGAAGGATAAGTAAATATTTTATTGGAAACATAAAAAAATAATCTTACAGGTAATTGCAGGGCTTCCAGAGGTAAAAGAAGGGATCCCTTGTAAAGAAAAAAATCTATTTTTTTAATAATGAGAGCAATAAAACGTGGGCACTTTTTTTGCGGGTCAGCGCACGAGACGATTAAATTTTACATTTTATTCACACCAAAATTTTTGAAATTATTTTTTTTACTTTATCTACATTTTACATACCTAATATGATTTGGAGAAAAAAAAATTGTATAAAAACACTGCTGTTCATTTTCAGTTAGCTGTAAAAATGCATATTAAACCCAAAAAAAAAAAACCAAGCCTCTTAGACTGGGGGCCCGGGGATGCAGCCCCCCAAGCCCCATTCTAGTAGGCCTTGGGTAATTGTATTGAAATATTTCTTTATGGGGGCGCGCCCCACAGGTTGGAAACCACTGACTAAGTACTCTTCTCCAACAGTGCGGCCCATGTACAGTACGGTCCTTCACACTATTCTTTTGAATATAAAAAAAAATGCAAATCACTACATTGTAAAATAAGCAGTTGGACAGCTTAATGCAAGAGAAAAAGAAGAATGTAGATGAATGTGTTGATACGAATATTAAGTATCTTTAATTGGTTATGATAATTAAGTTGCAAACAATTGTTTACTTAATTTCTGTTTTAATGTCCAATGAGCAACTGAAAAGTATAGATTCATCAATTTAATTTCATATTTTATGACAAAATTACATTATTAATTCCAATCATTGCTATGAAATTGTTGTAGACAAATAATTAAAATGCACATTTTCTTAAAAATTTAAACAATAATTGTATTTAACTTAACTTATGAAATTTACGTATGGTAATAACTTACACAACTATCACTAATGCTTTTAAAGTCTTGGATCACACTTAAACACTCTGAACACGCAAGAAAAAAATAAAATGTGTACAACTGCCTATGATCTCCATGCAAACTATATAAAATCTGGAGGTCGCAGGCTAGTGGCAAGTGAAAGTCGACCGTATATACAATAGAAACTTGTCCAGCGCCTGTCCTTACCCTGTTTTTAGAAGTACCCTAGTGCGAACCTGCTGAATCCCACTACGGCAAGAGTACTATTTTAGTGAATATTTGAAAACAATTGTTTTTGTGTCAACAAAAATGAAATATTTCCATCTAGTAACAAATTTACCAAAAACAAATCAGATTGAACCGCGGAACCGAGAGTTTCAGATAGCTCCAAACAATATGGTCAAGAAATAATGTTGTTATGTGCTGACTCCGCCCGCAGATATGTGGTTTTAGATTTCTGCATGTGTTTTGTATGAGTTACAATTCAATAACTCGCCCAGGCGGTGCATCAGCGGTAGATAACATCGTTTAATGAATAGTTTAGGATTGTACCATATTCGAAACAGAAATTTAACGCTATTTGTGCATGAGATGTCGGTCGTTTCATACAATTACGAACCACAAAGCCACCACTGTAATGAAGTTTACACGTATGCATACACACTCTGTCACTCTACACTCTCGTTTACATCAACCTGATTTCAATATTCGCATGGATGACGCCTACAACAGCTTTATGTATCTCTTCAGTGTAAATTCATGTATAAAACAGAAAACAATGGCATTGCATTCATTATTACTAGACATAAATGGTCTGAATGTACTGTCCTGTAGTTTTTTTTTTTTTTAGAAAGTTTTAGTTTTAAATTCAGAGTGCAAGCATTTGTTGGAAAGTTTTGGTGCATATTGTTTATACATTTTGTATTTATTTCATAATGGAGCTGTGAAATGACTAAAATAGTAGAGTTTGATATACAGGGTTCTCGTTTTTCGAGGGCCACTATGGGGATTTCGTAAACGATAAGAGATACGAATTCGGTTAAATTGGGACAAAGTTCAGGTGCTTAATAATTTGACGCAAACATTACATATCTAGCTTTTTCAGTTTTTGAGATATAGGGAAAAAAGTAAAAAAGTGGATTTTTGTTTTTTGCCCGTAACTTTTTCATTTGATGTTGAATTTCATTTCTGTTAAACTTGAGCATGGCCACTTTTTGCAAGGAATCTAAATCCTCAATAATATTTTCCATGCGACGTTTCGCTTTTTTTAAACCATCATGAGGTCAATTTTTTCTTATGGACGCTATATCTGATTTTAACGCCAATTTGTAAAAAAAATTATTCTGAATTCGACCATGTACAACAACAGCACTTTTTTGAAACAATTGTTGTGAAAAATGGCAAAAACAAATATTTTATTTTGAAAAATTCCCAATCGGCATGGTAAATAATTGTTTTTGTCCCTTTTTCCTTGGAGGCAGGTAAGTAAACCGCATGAAATTCCTACACAACGCACACAAAAATAAGTAAAATGTAAATATCTTAGAAATAATTCTTGGTATAGGTAAGTATTAAGAAAAGTTGAAGAAAAACAAAAATTCAACAAAATAACGTAATAATACAGGGTATTCCATTTGAAAAAATAAAAGTTTTTTATATTTTCAGTGAAATATTTTACTGCCCCGGATAGCACAGACGGTAGATTACCGTTTGTATTTAATGAATAAAATTGAAATAGTGATAAAACCGCTTAAAACCAGAAATAGAAATTATTTATTTCGTATTCAATCTAGAACGAATAATTATTTCGTTTAAGATTCTGTTTTGCTTAATTTTCTTTGTCGTTTTCGTCCCTGATTTTAAGTTAAACTTTTTATAAAAAGCCTTGCAACAAGATGGAAAATTAACTTACAGTATAAATTCCTATATCTCTTAAAACTTCACTTCCCTACTTCGATTTTCTTATTCAAATTGAACAAATATATACACAAATTTTTCTCGTTTTTGTTAACATTTTTATATTGAAGGTTTTGGCATATTTCCAATTTTCAAAATCTTCTAGTCATTTGCCTTATTACATCTACAATCCCTTGAACACAGTTTTTCCCTTGACACCCTTCAGGCCTCGTGTTAATGGCCACATCCTCCTTCCCACTTTATGCAGCCGGGAGCTACAGCTTTTCATTTGTCTCAACGCGCTACTAGAAGCAATTTTTCTCGCAATTTTTTCGCACAACGGAATTTTCTTGAGCTGATGAGTTTTTGTTGAAACTATCTGCATGTGCAGTAGTATTGTAGCGAATTTCTTTGGAATCGTAAAGGCCACTTGGCTCCCGACCAGACATCATAACCTACTTCCATTACCAATTCGCAGTTTCACCCCCTTTAAGTTTCCCTTCTAACAGGGACAACTGCCGCACTAACCCAAATTCTACGACCACATCGCCATAATTCTTTACTTTTCACTTCGTCGTAGTTAAAACCGCACATTTAAAGACATTTTCATCAAAAACGAAATTTTACGAGTCGTAACGGACTGTAAGTTAATTTTCAGCATTTGCATTTTATGTAATCTAGTTTTATGGCGACAAACCCTTTTAATAGCATGTTAAAAATTAATTAAAATGCGCCCTGTACTACGCTAGGCGTACAAAGCGCATAGTTGCTCAAAAACACACTGTCACGCAAAAACATACGTGACATTTTATTAATAAAATCCTCTTCGCTTTGTAACGTGTTTAATAATGCACTGATTTCGTGGTAAGCTAGGGCGAACATAACATTTTTTTCTGTTAAAGGTTATTTATTTGATGGTGTAAAGGTAAACCGATAAATGGATATTTAGATCAACTTTTTAATATTCGAATTTTGATATTTGATATTTTTTCCAACTGTTTACATAGTTATTAGGGATTGTAAATTTACCGACTTTTTGAATTACCGGTAATTCAGTAAAACTGTCAATCAAAACCGGTTTACCGGTAATTTACCGGTAAACCATATTATTATATACAGGGTGCCCATTTTTCTAACCTGTTGTATGGGTAACTCCGTTAATATTAAAGATACAGAAACGTTTAAATTAGGAAATTTGTGCAGAATTTAAAGAGAAATCTGATGCCATTTTCAAATTTAACCTACATCATCAACTTCTTGAAATATTTTGAAAAAACTGAAAAAGGTCGATTTTTTCAAACTTGAATAATTCCGTAACCATATGAGTTAGAACAAAAATAAAAATTGGCTCTTATAGAACTTTTTACGTAGATTTTAATTATGTTAACGAAATTTTCATAGCACTCTCGATTACCGAGTTATAGCACAAATTTGCATTTTTTTAAATGGAAGTCATAGTTGGCTGTGGTCTTTAATTTTAAAACCTTTGGGTTTTGTAAATGACCCGTATTTTTTTAAATTGGTTTCTAACAAAGAAAATAAATTCGTTCTTGGTTGCCTCCTTTCCATAAATCTTTGCAAATACATGTCACTTGCATTGCTGCTATTTCTGTTACAAGCGTAGTAACAGAAAAGCATGTCGTTTTTTTCTTCATTGGAAAACATTTTGATCAACACGTTTAACAATCAATAAATCTTATTTGACAAACTCTGAGGTATTGTTTTTAAAATTTTTAACTGGCATAACTGCTACACAATAAGTGACAACTCTTAAATGTCACATCGAAAAAAAAGAACATCAACACGGGATAACTCCCATCTATTAGTAGGCAGTGAACATGTAAAATGATTTTTGCTTATTTAAAGAAAAACTACAAGAGTAAAGCATAACAACCCTTATATCATTGAAACGAGAAAAAAATAACCTTTTTAATAAGACCACAGCCAACTATGACTTCCATTTAAAAAAATGCAAGTTTGTGCTATAACTCGGTAATCGAGAGTGCTATGAAAATTTCGTTAACATATTTAAAATCTACGTAAAAAGTTCTATAAGAGCCAATTTTTATTTTCGTTCTAACTCATATGGTTACGGAATTATTCAAGTTTGAAAAAATCGACCTTTTTCAGTTTTTTCAAAATATTTCAAGAAGTTGATGACGAAGGTCAAATTTGAAAATGGCACCAGATTTCCCTTTAAATTCTGCACAAATTTGCTAATTTAAACGTAAAAATATAATTCATCATTACAAAAAACACATGAAAATATGAACATAAAATATAAAATGATATAACATAAAATATGTTGTCAAATTATTAACAATATTTTTTATTTTAAACTTTTCTTAAAAAATAAGCACGTAGAAAACATAATTTATGTAAACTATCGTCTCCTAATTGCGACCTAATTTTTGTACAAAATAATCCAGCCGCGGAAAAAGCTCTTTCGAATTCTACCTACTACACTAACTTGTTGGTCGAGTAGTGAGTAAACAATCATATTCCATTTGTATGTTTTCCCTTATTTTTTCTCTTCAAAAATACGTCTTTTTTTTTCGATTATTTGAGTTAGATTTTTATCATGATTAGAAAGATATTGTAAAATTACTGGAATTACCGATAAAAAACTGGCAAATTACCGGTAAAATTTGAAGAGTATTTTTTGCGATTTACCGGTAAACCGGTTTACCGGTATTACAATCCCTAATAGTTATAGCTAGGGTTGCCTGACGTCCCGGTTTTCCGGTATTGTCCCGACTTGGGGCCTTAAATTCCTGTGTCCTGAAAAAGGTTTCTGGACCGTCGAATATTCCGACTAATCAAAACTACTTTAAAAAAATACCAGAAATTTGCGCTTAATACGTAATACGTAGTTGATCGCATAAGTTCAGTGACGGGTGAAAGGGGGAGCTTGCAACCCTAAATGAAATTACTATTAAAGGAATTTAATATGAACAATATGAATATACCTTCATAGGCGATAAATATAACTCTACGAATTGCTAACTATAAAAAATATTTAAAAATAGTAAACAAACACTGAAAATTTGATTTCATATTTCAAGTCGTACCACCCAAGTAAAGAAAAATGTGGAAATATCACTGTTTAGCAGTAATCCTCGATATGCGGTACATTTGATCTAATTTAAACATATCGTATATCTTACCAATTACCAGGTCCCAATGTATTTCACGCTTGTCTTGGACACCCTAACCGGTCAACTTTGATTAACCGTTTTAATGTTCTCAAACAACTTTGTTTACGCATTGTTTTGCACAGAATTAAAACGATGTAAATCAAACACTTTTTAATTAAAAGTCTTTTATAAAAGTTTAATTTTAAAAGTCGTTTTATTAGACATTCCAGCGTCTTCTATGCAATAAATTAACATTGTGTTGTTTTTCTGTATCAAAGTTAATTACTTCTAACTTGTTACAGTTTTGTTTTGTAAGTTTAACATATTATTTTGATTTTCAAAGCAGATATCTACTTCAAAACACTAAAATATTTATTGCAGAAATTAAATCGTGCTGTTTAACACCGATATACACTTAAATCGCATTCCTACGATGATTGTAAACCTTTTACTGCGAACTGTAATGGAATTTTATTAAAATCGATATACTAAGTAAAACGAAGAGCATATATTCTGTAAAACTTTATTTTCTATTCCGAACACCATTTATTAAGCAAAACAGCAAAAAAAAAACATTATTGTGGCCCGACGTAAAGGTACCTACTATATCTAAGGGCAGAGTAAGCCAAAAAGCTTAAATATTAAATACAATTTTGTAATTTAAGTTTGTTGACAAATGTCTACATAAAAAAATGTGCAAAAGTTTTAATAAGCAATCGTCATTTATTACTTATTAAAATTATTTAAGTCAGTGATTAACCTGTGTGACGCGAAGAAATATATAAATCAAGCCAAATAGTATATTTTACAATAAGAGATGAGAGTCCAGTGTTTTTCGTAAGTTGAGATTTGTTCACAAGCCGCAAAGCGGCGAGTGAGAAAATCCCACGAACGGAAAAAACTGATATCAGTGGTAAATGCGATTTTTTCAACGAAATTAAAATTATATTATAGAACGAACGTTAATATAAACGAACCAAATGACAATAATTAATATGTATAAAGTTTTAAATAATCGTATCATTTTCATAGCGACACCACTACACTGACATTGACATAAATAAAATTATAACCTGCAAACGAAATATATTTAATATTAATTTTTGTACCATTCTTGGGCTTTTATATAATTTTTTCCCGAAAATATGTCACGAATATCGGATTTGGCGAATATAGGGGTTGACGAATATAGAGGTTCTACTGTATAAGTTCCCCATAAAAAAATTGAATTAATTGTCTAGGAACTCTTTTTCAGGCACTGAATTTTAATGGTATTTTGCGCAACTAACACTTATATTGAGATGCTATTATTATATAGTGATATTGTACTCTGGTGATCAATATAAATTTGAAGATATTTAAGAAACGTTTTTCCTAAAAAACGAAACAAAATGTAACTGTACTAATTTCTTTGTTACTTGGTGTACACCACTACAATAGCGATTTTTGTTTGTTTTATTAAATACTTGATGTAATACCAGCACTAAGAACAAACGAGAAAAGGCGACGTTGGATTGCAGTAAATTCTGTTAATTACATTACATAGAGAGCAACTAAGGTCAACGTGATGTACTTAATTAATGAACAAAGCAACACAACCATTTGTTTGATTGGTTGGGCTGAAATTGTCGTAATAATACAGTATGTGACGTTAAGCTTTTACCCGTAAGTTATCCTACTAAAAGCTCATTACATCTAAGTATACGAACGATTCCAAACATAGTCTACATCACCGATTCTTAACCGGGGGACCGTAAAAGATTTTATGGGGGACTGTGAAAAATGTACAAAACATTTTTACTTTTTAAAAATTGATTTCTTTAAAAAAAAAGTATTTTTGTGCGATCGTACTAGTAACAGCTGTTTGACGGACGCGTTAGCAACCATAAAGTACTGCATTACCGGCCCTATCCTTAGCAACGGCCGTAAAAGTTACTTTTCAGGCCGTTACCCTTAGGAACGGCTGAAAAAGTAACTTTTACGGCCGTTGCTAAGGAGAGGGCCGGTAATGCAGTACATACGCTCTAATCTGTCAGTGACAGAATGTCACATAGTTTCTAACCTATAATTTTGAAAATTACTAAAAATTTAAAGTGTCTTTAATTCGATCGCACAAAAAATGTAATATGCACCTCGGCCAAAACGTACTTTTTCGGCCTTGTCTGTTTGCTGGCCTCGACTACGTCTCGGCCAGCAAACCAGATGGGGCCGAAAAAGTTACACTTTTTGGCCTTGATACATAAATAACTATTTTTGCTCCTTGCTTTACTCAAACTATCGGAGAGATACCTTCTTAAGTAAATCGTAATATTTTTGTTAATACAAACTAGGGGGCCACGAAAATATTTTAGTATATTTAGGGGGTCGTGACTCGTGACTACTAAAAGGTTAAGAACCACTGGTCTATATCACATCAATCGTATAATATCCCATAATGTATCAGTAACAAACCAATTTTATCTCCTTATTTGTAACAGTGAAGACATTTCGGCTCTGTAGGTTTTTGGGATGAATAAGTCTTATTTAATTATTAATTAATAAGTCCGTTCCAAAATCGAATTTAAGTTTATATATTTAATTAATCCAAGTGACTTACACTTATAATTTTCTTAGACAAGTTTAGGACTGTCTCGTTGTTTCTCAATAATAAGAAAACGATAAGGTCCTGGTTTGATGCCATGTGATTAGAATATATAATAAGAACAAAAAAATGGTTTATTGCGAGAACATATTAGTGATTTTAACTATTTAAAATTTAAACCAACAAATACACAACTAAAACATGTATGGCGAAAGTAATATTGTGGTCACACAAGCTAATTATTTTTTGTAAGATTTATTATAGAACACCCTCTATTTATAATTCCTTAATAGTCGTATTCTCAACGGGGGGCGGACATAATCGTTCCACAACTTGCGCAAGCCTGTTTTTGCGTGTAACATTAATTTCTATTTAATATATTTTCGAAAATAAAGATAAAACCAATTGGATAAAAACGCTCTGGGACAATTTAAGCCTTGTGTTGGTTACAGCATCGTATCTCCCTTGGGTTCAGTGCAGGGGGCGTCGGATCGTTTATCCTGACTATTCCACGTTGTTGATTAAAACCATTCTTACACAGTTTATCGCGAAACAGAGTTTTAGTGAGTTATATCGGTTTTAGTGGCTCCGGAATTGTAAAATGATTGACGTTATACACCGTAAAGTCATAAGGGAACACGTCAGTCAATCTAACAATGTAGCTAGTGAACCATAAAAAATTTATGGGCTGCAAAATGGATAGGATTAGGGCTATAAACGCTTCTTTCCAATCGCTTGAAATATTGTACTTTTCAAGACGAGTACGTTTTGCTTACCAAAAGATTGATATAAGAGTCGTGTCATTTTTCTTCAATGGTGTACCTAAAGAAATATATTTGAATGTTTCACCACAAAATAATTGCCTGGAAGTTTCAACAAAAAATTGTCTAATTGTTTTAATTGTGTGTTAAATTACGAAGTAAATAGATCAGGATGTTGCTTATTTCTTTCTTATTTTTGATCTCTTATCAACGCCTTTATGGTCGTGCATTGTCATGTGGAAACGCTACTGAGAAGTTTAGCGTCTTTTTAAAATAGTTTGCCTTAATTTTGTGGTTGCTGAAAACACTATTTGGTATTTAAGTTTGATTGGCTGTATGCAGAATTCAATAACATATTTTAATAGGCTTTGTGAATATACAGGTATATTTGGAATATAGGCTAAGGCTCTATCTCTTGTAATAAAAAAAGATTTAGGGCTATGGAGTTTTTACTGAAATAAACTTCTTCGGTGATTTTTAGGCGCTGATCTTTTAAATTAACTTTAAAATTTTTGACGTTAAAAAAAAAGCGCTGACTGGTTTATCATACTTACACAATTAAGGTTGACATCCACAAAATTGGTAACGCAGGAAGTTTAAAAACTCTTGTAAAAGCGACATAATATTATCAGCAATGTTTTTAACAGATAATTTAAATATCAAGAAGAAGAACAACTTTTTTTTAATTTTCTACGAACTTTGACATGATCTTTACATCATTAAGAAATTTTACCCAGCTATTAAAGTTTAGCATGATCTGCAATGAACATAAATTTAAACTAAAACATAATAACTGTGTACTTACTTTTAGTTGGGCAATAAAACTGTTAAGTGTCAAGATATTAATAATTGTTCTTTATAACTGACTAAAGTTTCGCATAAAGCGGAAGCCCGTATGGCTCTTTTACGATTAATTACCGAAGTACTGGTAGAAATTCACATATACGTATATACCAGCGGCGTGCGGTCCATGGATGCGTTGGATGCGGCGCATCCCCTAAAATTCACGTCAAGAATTTTTTTTTCCGTAGCATATTTGAATTTCGTGTAGCTTTATTTCGCTTTGATTTTTTTGTTACGTGATAATTTTATTTATTATATACGATGTTTTGCCTGCTCGAAAATTTGCGTTATATAATCTACATCCAGCGAGCGGCTGACGAAATGTGTGCAATGCACAGCGCTAGCGATTGTGAGCCCGACTGAGGGATGCGTTTCTGATTGTGGATTCGAAATTTGCGTTCTTGGCGCATGCGCACTGCGATGCAGTCCTTAGTCTATTGCCCGCATCGTTGCTTTACTTAACAGCTACGGGAAGCGATTACTCTCATGGTTCCTCTGTGTGGGGCAACTGTTATAATGGTAGGGCAGCCGCACTCGATTGATATTACCGCACGCTACAAAATAATCATTTCCGTTGTAAATTGATTTTTGTTTACTTTCATTAAATCAAGCTTCTTCTATTTAAATAAGCTTAACTCTATTTTTAGTGCACTGTTTCGCTACTTATTGTTAGAATTTGGATTATTATTTAATACGATCCATAATATGGATGAAACTGTGGTTAATAATAATTGCAATTTTTGATTGAAAATTTAAAGAATATGAAAAGAATTTTCCGGATTTTCTATTACAATCACTTCAGCCAACTTATGGAAAATACTTTGATTTTATGAAGTTAAAAAGTCAATTAGTTTACTTGTACTCGACTCCCGACTTTCATTTAAAATCTATAAATTGCATAAAAGAATTAATTGTGAAAGATGAGCTAAAAGATGTTTTGACAGAAGTATTTAAATTAATACAATTAATTTGCACTATACCTTCTACGAGCGCATCAGCTAAACGATCGTTTTCGACAATGAAAAGAATAAAAACATTCACCAGAAGCAGCCAAAATGACGATAGACTGTCTGCTCTCGCTTTAATATCAATTGAAAAAAAATTGTTGCTAAATATGAAAAATAAAAAAAGATTGTATGATGTTGCTATAGACGAATTTTGTAAAAAAGATCGTAGAATAAAATTAATTTAAAAAAAAATAAATTGTTCGTTTTTTTTTGGACAGCATCCCCTGGTTGAAAAGTCACCGCACGCCACTGGTATATACGTACTTTACAGGGCAACGCGATACAGCCCCTGAAGGTCACAAATGTATTCCACATGTTCCAGATTCGTTCGGATATTCAATATAATTAGTATAAGTTTCGATTTAGTGCCCAAGTTTAACAATAGCATAATTGCAATAATATCGCTAGCACTCACAACACTTAATAATATGGTTACACCAACTTAATTGTCATAGAAATGGTTCCAGCTGATACTACTTTGAACCCACACAAAATTAAATGAATGGAATGTAGGTAATAGCTGTAGTCAACATCATTTCTAAGTAAAATGTTCTTGTATCGGTATTCACTATATAGTCAAACAGAAAAGGGGCCGAGATTTTATCCAATATTTTTTGGTGTGTGTGTGACGATAGACTGTTGTGAAAAACATCACCGAAAAGTAAAAATTTCGTTCGTAAATATATTATTCGGCTTGAAAAGGCTTCGTTACAAAACACATTCACCTCAGTTATGATGTATAAAAGTTTAATACATCAAACAACTACAAACTTCTTATGGCTAGGCTTTTTTATAAATGAGTTTCAATTTAAGTATGAGCCACTGACTACAAAAAATCAGTGATAAGGTTAAATTCAATGTTTTGAGATTATTTATAGACTGTATTACGGCCAATAAACTGCTGCATTCGAATCTTATTTACAATATATTGTGACGAGTCGCCAGGTATCAATTAATTTTTTGTGCGATCGTACTAGAAACGGCTGTTTGACGGACGCGTTAGCAACCATAAAGTACTGCATTACCGGCCCTATCCTTAGCAACGGCCGTAAAAGTTACTTTTCAGGCCGTTACCCTTAGCAACGGCCGAAAAAGTAACTTTTACGGCCGTTGCTAAGGAGAGGGCCGGTAATGCAGTACATACGCCGTCGTCTGTCAGTGACAGAGTGTCGCGTAGTTTCTAACCTATAATTTTGAAAATTACTAAAAATTTAAATTGTTTTTAATTCGATCGCACAAAATATGTAATATGCACCTCGGCCAAAACGTACTTTTTGGCCTTGATACATAAATAACTATTATTTTACTTTAGTGTTATTTCAGTAACTTTTATGGAACAAACGCTGATGCATTGACTAAAACTTGTAACACTTTAGGACCAATTTATGAGCATTTTAACTTTAGTATGACAAACTAACGTTAAAATATTATGGTCATTACTTGGGGTGGTGCAACGGCAGAGTTAGTGATTTGTCTATCAACAGACGATTTTTATTAGATTAGTACATCTTGACTGGGACACACAACTCGTACAATATGTGCTTATAGGAAAGAATGACAAGGATATGCGTACAATTACTAAAGAGGTCCATATGGACCAAAATCTTCAGACAGACAAGCTTCGGAAGTTAAGAAAATAAGAAACAACCACTGGGAAATGTACAGCCAGTTGAAAAAAAAAGGAGTTTGTTGTTAATACTGTGTTGTATAATGTTAGTGTATAGAAGTTTGTACACAATTGATAACTTTGGTTTTTTCTGTTTCTTGATATATATCATAAGTAACTGTTATAGTATTGATAGAGTAACAGCTACAACAACAAAGCATAATTTAAAATTGCTGGGTTGAACGACCAAATATTCTCTCTTTTACCAAATACTATTGCAATCAACGAATCTATTCTCAGACGTTTCCTATCACAGAAGTAATATTTGAAACTGCTGATCGTCTCTTACATATTCCAAGATTTGGCTCGTTACTGGCTTCTTCGAAAAATTCAAGAATATTTGCGAGATATGAAATTTCCAATATTGAATAACTGGTTCATGCCATAGGGGACACCTTGCAAAATAACCTAGATGCTTTTTTGGAGACGGCTGAAACATGTGTGTCATAAAATTATTTACTTTGTGATAGTAATTGTTAGTAAACAGTTAAAACGTAATCGCATGGTCGGATTTAGAATTAGATTCTCTATCCGAATGAACAAAAAAATGTATACTATGTAATTAAAAAAAAAAAAAACAGTTGCCTAACGCGGGTTTGACATACGTCATCGTAGAGATAACAAATGCACATCACTTAATAGAAAATTTGTCGCCGTTTCCAAAAATATAAGGTTTGTTGGGGTTATTTTCAATAATTAAAAAGTTATAGAGGTGCGACAGTCAAACTGAATCACCCGATATAGCAATGTTAATGTTTTATAAACAAAATTAAAGATTAGTGATAAATTAATTTTGTATATTGATGCCGATTAAATCTATTCCTTGTTTTTATTTCATCGATAATGATTCGCATTCTCTACAAACGGAATATGTTAAATTCGTATATTCATCACCAGCAAACTAATTCTTGGTCTATTGTCACAGCCTTTTGTCACGAATTGAGTTTCAACTGTTAAAGTTCTTAATCATATTGCATGTAGGTACTTGCACGAACATGTAAATGAATATTAGATAATATCTACAGGAAGTCGTAATGTGTTAGAACTATGTCGGCGTACGTTTTATTCAAACAACTCTTTATAACCATACAAAGTGCACTTTAGTTGCATGGACTGCAAAAATCGCTTCACGAGATTAGCAAAGTACCGCTTGTGTTGGTCACTAAACCTTTAATCTACAAGGAAAATGGAGTTGCACCACTAAATATGTTGTTTTACGGTGTTTGGAATGCGAACGAGGCGTTTTACTGACAAAGGCTTCGTTCGGAATTGCGACTATTTGGAAAAATTGTAAAGACTTACCTAATACTACTGACACATGCAGCATTTAATGGAACAACAAAGAGATCTTCTTTAAGAGACTTATGCACTTGGTTCAATAATAAATCAATTGTATCTCGATTGTTTAAAAGGTTTGTTTCCGTTTAAAAAATAACTTTAATAAATTATTATGCAAAAAATTCAAAATCGGCTAAATTTATTTAATATTGTTTACAAACTTACAATACAATACAATAACATTGTACAATCAGTAAAACAATTTTAATCACCAACTAACCATTTGTTACAATCGTTTGTACAACTTTAACATTAAGTTTTGTCGACTAACTTTCGACAACCTTTTTGTATATGGTTTTATAAAACCATTAGGAAATAAAGATATCAATGCCTAGGAATTCAACGACAAAATGTGTTACTTTGTGATAAATTGTTTGACGAAAAGAACATTACTGCTTTGAAAATGTTCCAAAATGATCTAAAACTGAATGCAATTAATTTGTAATTGGTGGAAAATTGTAAATTGCAAAAATGTATATAAAGGGCAACGTCTTCGTGATCAATATGCAGAACCAATAACAAACTTGCAACATGAAAACTAAGCATTTTTGAAAAATTTTGTAGAATGGGTTAAGAAATGGGATGAGTTAGAAATTAATAACACTGCTAAACGAAACGGAAAGTTGACAAACCATTTTCTTCATTAACACATACGTTACTATTATTGATAAAATATTTATTTGAGCAACATAAAATACAATTTGTATTGTTGTGAAAATTTCAAACAGATCCATTGGAAGCAAGATTTGGTCAATACAGACAAATGAGTGGAGCTTGGAGCTTCTTATAATATAAGTAGTGTAGAACAAGTTTTATAATCTGAAAGAAAATTAAGAACCATTAATCTGCGATTTATGGAAATTTTGAAATTAACCTTATTTTTTGAGTTATCACAAAATGACAATTCAACTAATTTTGACAAATTAGACAAATTATTTGAGGACATAGATGGACATATTGACGTTATAGATATATCAAGCAATGAATTTATGGTTTTGATTTATATGGGAGGATATAATAAATAAGTTGCAAACTAAAATAAAATGTAAAATTTGTCCTAATTATCTAACAGAGGATAAAATTCTAGCAAATTATGAAAAATGTGAATGTTTATTATATATAAATTACTTAGATCGTGGTGGATTAAAAATCGCAAAAGACTTCATTGTTAAAATTTTGTGTGCTATGTATACAGTTTTTCAGGCCTTAATAAACGAAATATATAAGGAATTTTTTTGAAAGCAAAAAACCAAAAAGATATATTATTTAAATTAAGTGTAGATTATGTACAAGAAATTAATTTAGTAGAAATACTAAATTGTAAATGTAATAGTAGTGAATTAATTGTAAATAAATGTATTTCAATATTTTCCTATATATTATTGAATAATTATCGAAAATTAATAAATGATCAACTTGGAGAACAAGTAAACAAATACTTGAGAAAATTAGAAACTTATAATAGGAATTGGAAAATGTACATTTATAATTAAATACATTTATTAAACTTGTTTCTGTATAAATTATAAATAATAAATGGTAATAAAAGATTGTAATACTTAATTATTAACGTAATAATTTACGTTATATTCTATAGCCAGGCATATAGTATCAAAGCGAAGTATGTTCAGCATCGACCTTTATCCCCACCTTTCAAAAATTCAATGAGTCGGCCCGCTAGTATAACGAAGGCCCCGGTGGGAACGTAAAGAACGAAAACGAAATATTTTTCGTTTTTGGTCCCTGATTTAAATCAAAAACACATTTTTACGAAAGCAGATTTTCGTTTTAGTGGTTTATTTTGAATATTAACGTTTAAAAGTTTTAATAAAACCATTAGTTCTAAAAAAAAATTACCTATCAATAGATTGTGGTTTGATATTGAAATAAATCGGGAAGTGTTCACGCTGTGGTTATTATTGTATGCTGTAATCATTTGAAGTCTGTGGAGAATTGCATATTTACCAGGGTTGATAAAAATCATGATTTTTTTTAAAAAATCAAAAAAATCGATTTATTTGATTTAAATCAGATTTTTTTGATTTAAATCAGATTTTTTAAAAATTAAATCAAATGTCCATATTTGCATGCTATTTCTGTTTTGTGCTAATATATTTAATAACCAATATATTTAATTCATTGGAGAATTTTTGTTAAAATAAAAAATTAAATATAATGAATAAAAATTTCGAAAAAAATCAGTGCTAAATAGTGATGTTATATATAATTAAGTCTTTGTCTTAACAAGCAATAAACAGTATGATTATATTTATATTTCAAAGTGTAGTATATGATCTACAAAACCATGCTTGCTATTTCATCATCAACTATATGTGACCTGTGATCGAATTCTATGCCTGAAAATACTTGTCTAAACATGCAAATGCAGTTTTGTATCTAAGGGTATCCCAGATTCTGTTATTCAGTTCATTTTAGTTAGCAAACGTGTACACATCACATAAATAAACGCAACATAATGTCAGGAAGGAAAAGGGATAGTGTTTGGCAACATTTTATAAAAAAATCAAACAAATTGAAAGGGAAAGCTGGGAGCAGAGCAGTTTGTAAATATTGCAAAGAAGAAATACAAGGTCTGGTACAAAGATTAAAAGCACACCGTGAAAAATGTCAGAAGAAACAAATGCATATGAATGAAGTTACTGAATGTAATACAGAAGATACTGACACAGATTCTAATCCTACCACCATAGAAACAAGTCAACCGAAAGAGTTTTTTGATCTACAACCTAGTACGTCTAGAATGGATACAAATACAAATATAAGCTCACCACCTGCTAAAAAAAAAAGAAATGACTGAAAATTTATTAATGAAATTATTGGTAGTGCGTACTTCTAACGAGTTAAAGAAAAATCTTGATAGACAAATCGCAAAAGCTATTTATGCGACAAATAGTAGTTTCAGATGTATCAAACAACCAGAAGTGATAAAAGCAATCGAAATGTTACGGCCAGTTTATTCACCACCTTCTAGGTTCGCTGTATCTTCAACATTATTAAATGAAGTGTACATGGAAGAAAAAGAAAAATGTCTTGCTAAATTAACAAATAGTTCGGTTTGCCTTTCCTTAGATGGTTGGTCAAATGTACATAACGAACCGATAATTTGCGCTACTGTAACAACAGATTATGGATCAACCTTCCTCCTTGAAAGTATAGATACATCAGGACATGCACATACAGCCGATTATTTAACAAGTATAGCAATCAGTTTAATAAATAAGTGCAAAACTCAATATAGTTGTGCAGTTTCAAGTTTCGTTACAGATAATGCAGCTAATATGAGCAAAATGAGAGAAAACATTAAAAATGAAGTAACCGATGTAAATGTGATAACCTATGGATGTTCAGCACACATTCTAAATTTACTTTCCAAGGACTTGCAGATACGCGATATTAAAGAAAATGTTGTGCATGTTGTTAAGTATTTCCGTAATAATCATTTGGCAAGTGCTAAATATAAAGCTGCCGGAGGTAAGGCGTTAATATTGCCTCAAGACGTAAGATGGAATACTCTTGCAGATTGCTTGGAAATATTTACACAAGAATGGCAGAAATTGTTACAAATTTGTGAAGAGAACAAAGACCAAATTGATTCTTTAATATTCCAAAAGGTGTCTAACATTAAACTGAAACGATCGGCAGAAGATTTTTTAAAAATAATAAAACCAATTTCCGTAACTTTAGACAAATTACAAAGAACAGATGCATTTTTAGCTGATGCTGTAGAAGCATGGAAAGAACTTGAGGCTGTTTTTGATGATACTATTACATTAAATATTAAACAAATGGCTGCATTTCAAAAACGATATGCTCAAGCTTTGACACCGTACCATTTTTTGGCTTATTTATTAGACCCTAGAAAAACAAAATTTCCTTTAAAATATAATGAAAAAGACGCAGCTTTAAAAGTAGCAGCAGAAAGTTACCCACACAGTGGTTTATTACCCATAATAATAAAATTTGAAGCTAAATCTGATCCATTTAAATCTGTTATGTTTAGTGAGGAAATTATTAATAATGTTACTCCAATACAGTGGTGGAAATCACAAAAAGATGTTTCCGATATTAATAAAGTGTTGCCAATATTAACACAACTAATGTGCAGTGTAACTTCTTCGGCCTCAGTTGAAAGAATTTTTTCAACATTTGGATTGGTCCATTCGACAATAAGAAATAAACTGGGAACTGAAAAGGCTGCAAAACTGGTATTTTTATTCCAACATTACAATACCAAAAATTTATAAATGTATATTATTATATATTATTTTAAATGAATTACGTTTCGTTACGTTACGTATAAGTATTAGTGATTGCAATACCGGTATACCGGTATACCGAATACCGGTATACCGTGCCATTTTACAATACCGAAATACCGTTTCATTTGATGATCTAATACCGGTATTCGGTATTAATTTTTTTTTTTAAATTTTATTTTTATTATTTTATAATTGCAGTCTGCCATAAATAAAAAATAGCAATAAATGCAAAACACAAAATTGTGCCACAAAATGATGTATTTAAGTTAATTAAAAGAGAGATGATATTATTAGAAGACGAAGGAATATTGCAATATTGGAATATTTGTTGTCATTTCCAAGGCTTACTATTAAAAAATGTTGCAATTGCTCTCAACTTTATCAAAAATTTTAATAACTCGAAAATTATTGCAGATAGGTATAGGAAACGCTAATACAGATTGATGTAAAATTTACTTTTGAATTAGAAAATGAAAAACAAATTTGGGCATTGTATTTGAAAAAAACGAGTTTTATTGGTCTGAAATTGTATTAAAACATTAAAAGAAAATTAAATTTTGGACACCCTGTAAGTAATGCATCGATTGCAAAAATTCTTCGATGCATAGTCTAAATTTAAGCGTTTTCTCTTCAAAAATGGCGGCCATAGATAATTTTAAGCATCACGATGACAATCAACAAATTTCAAAAAAGTCCAAAAATCTAAAAAGCGACTGCACTTAGGTATAGGTTAGTCCTTCTAACATAACGTGTTAAATCCAAAAATGCAATAAAAAATAGACCATTGTATTTGAAATAAGAAAGTAGACGTCAACTTCGGGTATTTCCGGAAGGGTTGCCATCTTGAAAATATTTTCATTAAACAGATCATATGCCATTATAGTCATAACCAAAATTTCAGATCAATACCCTTTTTCATTCTTCATATATTTTTAATGCCCGGTCCCAATCCATTACCCTGTATATCTTCATATTTTTTTACATATGTAATTTTTTAAGTTTCTTTATTTTATGTAAATTTGTGTTTTGACATTATACTTACTATAGGTACATATGTGTAAAATGCATATATTGTATTTTCAAAATTAATACTTTTTTTAAAAAAGCAATACCGGTATTAATACCGGTATACCGGTATTACTTGCGAATAAATACCGAATACCGGTATCGTAATTTTGGTCCGGTATTGCAATCACTAATAAGTATGTATTTAATACGTATATACATATAAGAACTGTTGTTTTTTTTTAAATTATATATATACATAAATACCATATACCTAATGTTTTTTTTATTTGAGAAAATAAAATTTTGTTTTGTTATAAATGTTTTATTACCTACTCATATAATAACACAACTAAAAAGAGAAAAAGCATACTTCGCATTTATAGACTTGCAAAAAGCATTCGATAAAGTATCTAGACAAAAAGTGTGGGAGATCCTTGAAGAAAAAAAGATAGATACCAAACTAAGAAAAAATATTAGCTGCTTGTATAAGACAACAATAAATTATGTGGCAACAAAAAACATGAAATCGGATTCTTTCAAGACAGATGATGGATTAAGACAAGGTATGAGCCCCATATTGTTTACGATTTTTATGGACAGTATAATTAAAAAATGCAAACGAAATATTAAAAGTTTATTAGTAGGAAACAAAAATTTACAGAAAGTCGAAGTATCAGAATGTGCGTTCGCAGACGATATAGTGATTATGGCTAAGAATGAAAGGAACCTAAAAACCAATATAAAAATTTGGAAAGACGTACTGGAAGAGAATGGAATGGAAATTAATCACAAGAAAACAAAAGTGATGACGATAAACGAAGAAAATGAGAATATAAGCATAGAAATTGAAGGAGAAAAAATAGAAACCTTACAATATTTTGACTACCTCGGTGTAACGATTGAAAATTCAGGACAACAAGAATTAGAAATAAATAAGAGGATCGAAAAGGCAATAAAAACCTTTTACGCCATAGACAAAACCTTTATTAATAAACAAGAAGTCACCAAAAAAACAAAAATGAGCGTGTACCGTGCGATATATAGACCAATTTTGACATTTGGGTGCGAGTCATGGGCATTAACATCGAGCCAAAAAAGTAAAATACAAGCGACTGAAATGAAATTTTTAAGAAGAGTAAGAGGCGTAACAAGAAAAGACAAAATACGAAATGAACAGATTAGAAATGAACTGGAAGTAGAATCTATTCTTGAATTCATCGAAACTAGGCAACTGAGCTGGTGGGGGCATCTACAAAGAATGGACACAAGAAGACAGGTAAAGAGAGTGTGGGAAGCAAGAATACAAACAAGGAGGAAAAGAGGAAGACCGAGAGAAACATGGGAAAAGGCGGTAGCAAAAACCTTGGAGAAGAAGGGAAAATCGTGGTGCGAAGCGAAAGAAATGGCACAGAACAAAAAACAGTGGCGAAAATTCATGTACAATACATAGATGTGCACACCTCCCTACACCTACGGGTAGAAGGGAATTTGATTATATATATATATATAATAAGTGATTTAAATTGATGTTTTTTTTCACTTGATTTAAATCGTGATTTAAATCAATGATTTTTTAAAAAAAATCACTTGATTTAAATCAATTGATTTAAATCTGCTCAACCCTGATATTAACTATGAATTAAAACGCGAGTGCTGTAGCAAAAAAAGCATTTTAATAAAGTTAGTTTTTCCGGCGCGTACGAAATGCTCGCGAGAGGCGTCCGTTGCGCCGAGCGTGTCAAATGAATTCACCGGATTTTTTTGTCAACTTAATAAGTTGGAATCAACACGGCGTGTGTTTAAACGAATAAAATTGCCGCTACCTCCTCATTACATCTCTATGAGGCCAACTAAGTGTAGGAGGACCGAAAGCCGTATGCAATCGATGTAAAACCTCGCAGTTTTCCCACCCTCTATGGACCATGTGGCGCCAGTGCTATCTCGCGCGCGGTCCGAACATCTCGCGGCCGCACCGTTTAATTCCCAACTTCTATTATAGATCGTTACATACATTAGCCGGAAAATTGTTATTAACAGTGTCGAAGAGAAAATTAAATAAGTACGTGTCAAGAATTACTTTTAAGTGTTTTTAATATACCTTGGTGGATCGCGTGATCGCTGTGAGGAACTTTTGAAAAGTTTGCGCTCTTGCGAAGTTATTTTTGAACAAGAAATAATGGTAAGTTAATGCTTGTTTAATCAAAATTTAATGCAATAAAGAGTAACGAGCTTAAAAGCTCGATGTGAAGTAGCTGTTAAAATTGATCACAGGCTGATAAACAAGTTGAATTTGAACAAATTCTTTGTGCCGGCTTCACGTTCGCTGAAAAATTTAAATCATGCAGAAATTTAAAGGGTGCGCAAAATATTTTTAATTAAAATATTAACGTGGAATGTTATAGGGCGCTGGTAAATTCAGTCAGTACCTTCGTAAGACTAAAGAATTTTTTGAACTTCTGTTAAAGTGACCATCAATTATTTGTTTATAAATTTTATTAAAAAAATATTACAGAATTTCACATTAATTATTTTACATTATGTAAATAAACGCTAATTTTTCAAAACGATTTGCTATTTGTTTTTCGTTTGGGTGCTATTTCAAAGAAAACTGTGTTAATAATATTTATTAATAATAAAAAATCTTTACCTATAGCTTTGCGGCTAATTTTAAATGATTTACATTCTCGCTAAACAGGGTGATTTAATTTCACTGTCGCACTATTATAACTTTGTTATTTTAATAGGAAATCTCTATAAACCTTATACTTTTGTTAATCATAAAAAAAATCTATCAAATGACGTTTTTTTTTTCTATGATGAAATAAATACCTATGTCAGACAAACAATCATTTATCGTCAAAAAAACAATTAACACAATTAGATAGGTTATAGACAGTCAATTACTTCAGCGATCGTATTTTGTGTAGTCAACAATTTTGTACAAAATATTTAATAAATTTTATGTTTATTTTACTTACAGTTTCCTATTAATTTATGATTTTTTTTGCACTATTGGATTTAAAAATTAATCAATAAAAAAGTATACTATGTAATTTAAAAAAAAAGTTGTCTATCGCTATCACTGACATATTTTATCGTAGAAAAAAACATATGAACGTCATTCGATAGAAATTTTCCACGATTTACAAAAATATAAGGTTTATGGTAGTTTCCTTTTAAAATAACCAAGTTATAGGGGTGCAACAGTCGAACTGAATCACCCTGTATATTTATCTGTACAAATTTTATTAATTAGTAATATTTAACGTTATTTTAATATGCTCCATACACAATTTAGAAAAAAAATAGACGTCGTTTGTTTTATTTTCATAGATAGTTCACAAAATAATGCATATGTTTGTTTTCGTTAATTTCGGTAGTCTAAAGTCGTTTATTCCAGTGAATTTTACAATTACTGTTTATTGAATTGTGGTAATGTGGTAAAACTTTATTTATTGCGTAGTGTATTAGTAAAAAACAATTAAAAGTATACCGGGTGATTCAGCTTGACTGTCGCACCCCTATAACTTTTTAATTATTGAAAATAACCCCAATAAACCTTATAGGTATATTCGAAAACGGTGACAAATTCTCTATTAAATGATGTGCATTTGTTATCTCTACGATGACGTATGTCAAATCCGCGATAGGCAACTGATTTTTTTTTAAAAATTACATTATACATAGTACACATGTTTTTGTTGATTCGGATAGAGAATTTAATTCTGAATCCGACCATGTATTAAAACAGTATGCATACATAAGAAAATTTTCGATAAAAATCAGTTCAAAGTTTATTCAAATTCTAGCAAACAGTCTATTTAACATAACAAAAAACGATCAAATCTTGAAAATTATACTATAACTATCAATGCAAATGTATTAAAAGTTAATTTTTAATAAAAATAAAAACAAATAATAAACGTCGACATAAAAAATTAGACTTTAATTTCAATCAAGCAAATAGAGGACGCGAAGGGCGGGTAATTTTTTATGTACAGGGTGGTCCAAATTCGATGGGTTTACATGGGTATCTCGCTTTATTCAAGATAGAGATACGGTAAAAATATCTACCAAAAATGTGCAATTTTAAGACAAACTCGGAATCGTATTCAAAAATATTGTATCATTTCCGGTTTTTAAGTTATTAGAAAAAAAGTATTTTTTTCACTACTACTAATATAGCGTAGCATTATGACGTATATTAGAATGCCGTGAAATTCAATTTCTCTACCTATGCATGGTTACAGGTAAACAATTTTTCATCATTAACCACTGGTGAATAATGAACAAATTTATATTTTTTGATAATGCTGTTGTAGTTTTAAAGAAAAAAAAATTATAGGACGATTTAGTATGATGGAGAAATTCTCTTTATTGGTATTTTAGCATTTAAAACGTTGTTTAAATAAATAAATTTAATTTTAAAAACTTTGGTGTATTTAAATAACACGACTTTCGCGCCGTAATAAATGACGGTTGTCAATATCCACACCGTCGATTGACACAACGTAAAAAAGAAAAGTTTTAATAATGTCAGTATTTTAGATGAAACCATCGCTTAAAAACAATGTTTTTTAATAACAATAGTGATTTAGCAAGATGAGTAACACGCAGATTCAATATTTCTATAGAATAGATAGGTACTTAACTTTTTATATTTTAGGTTAGAAAGTGCGTACATAACATAAATGGGTTTGTCTTACTAGTAGTGAAAAAAATAGTATATACACCACGGTAGAGAAGTCTTATAGCCCTCGGGCCCTTAGATCCCTCGGCGCTTCGCGCCTCGTGATCTAATCTGAGCCCTCAGGCTATAATAGTTGACTTCTCTACCTTGGTATATAATATACTATTTTTTGTCATGTTAATAATGTACGGTGTAAAACCTTTTAAAACTCATTTGGTGCGAGTAACAAAGGTTTTGTAATTTGTTGTTGTGATAAAAATTGTAAATATTTGCACATAAGATAAACTACAATCTACTACATAACTGTTGATTTCGACTGTTAACTTTTTTTACCATTCTATTTCTTATTATTGCCTCAACTGTTCTTTAGAAGTCTAGAAATACTCCAACAATGTATTTGTTATTTTCATTTGATGCTTTTAGTCAGCTAGTTTAAGATTTAATGGAGTTTGGCATGAAAGTTTAGCTCTAAAGCCGGATTGAGCGTCTGATAGTAATATTTTGGTCTTTTATAAATGTCAATAATAATTGTCGTTTAGCAATAGGCTCCAAAATTTGTTTATTCTTAGGTAAAATGTTTATCGGTCCAACTTCTTCGCATTTTTTTGTTCGACCAACTTTTGGTATGACCAATGTTATTTTCCGCTTTCTGAAAAACGCATGTCAGTAGCTAATCTATTATTTTTGTCACTGTGTTTCGAAAAATGCGTATCTGGAAAAAGAGTATTAAAAAAGTTAATCTGAAAATAGTTTAGTGTAAAAATTAAATTGGGGTAACATTGAATAGGTTATATGTATAGTGGAGCTTGCGCGGTAAGAAAACGGCAAAATGTATCGTGAAAAAATATGGTAATAGAAACAGAAGAAAATCAAACGACGGTTAAATAAAGTAAAGGTAGTATTGGAAGAAAATCCTTGTGTTGGAAAACACACAAGTAGTTGTATGAAAATGTATGAGGTTTCCCGTTAAGGTGAATATTGATAGACGTTGTTAGTTTGGTAAGCTGAACCTGTGGTCAGAATTTTAGTTTGCGGTTTGCAAGGGTTTGAACGGCAGTGGCGTTTTCGAAGCAGATGTCTATCGCCTTTTGATAAGAGTAAACATGTCTTTATTTTGCACGTGATATATATTCTTTATAAATAACAACTAGGATCGATAACATTCTACTCGATATTGGAGATCGGAATCTAGAATCGGTGATTGGTGCAGTCGGAAAATAAATTTTATATTAAATAAAAATAATTTATCTTAGTGATCACGACACGAAACTACTTTATTGTTTGATAGCAGAATATCCTGCAGCCTGCAGTTTTATTAAAAGAGCTTGTTATTCCAATTTAAACTTTGAAAGAAGATTTTGATTGTAAAAAAGTTTCATTTTAAAACCTAATTATAAATTGAAAAATGTTTGCGATAAATGTTTAGGATCTTAATAGAACTTAGTATTAAATTTTATTCATATTTCTGGTTACGTAAAAAAAATAGATTTTAATCATTTTTAATAATTTCTTAATTTTATAGGTACCTGTTTTAAATTATATTTCTATTATAATAAATGTTTATACGTAAGTAAATGTTACTTAGCTCTACAAATTAATTTCAAACAAACTAGTCTTTGTAACTTTATCGTTATTCTACATTATTATATAAAATATACTTATTCGTTAATAAAGTCGAGCTTTACAAGGGCGTCTAAAGGAAAAATAAACCATCTACAATTATTTTGCCTTGCCGTCACTAGCAGGTGCTCAGCGAGATAAACCGTAATATGGTATTATTTTACGCTGAAAATTAAACGCACAGTAACAAATTAAAAACGCAGTTTTTAAAGTTGAGTCATATAATGAGTATTCACAGTTAATAATTACATTCATAATAAAAAAATTTTTCGCACAGTAAAATATTATACCTAGTTATGCATTTTTTTAAATTCATTCTCTCGTCAAATGAAGTACATTCACAGTAATACTTATGTACGAAAAAAGAAAATAAATACTCAAAGACAAAGGTTCATTTTAGCTGTTGGTTCGTCGGAAGTAAACTCAGGACTTGTTCTGAACTGCATTCGGGCACTTAACCTGCTAGGAAGCAGGAATAATCTTACACTGGTATGGCGCCCAGGGCACACCAACATTCCAGGGAACGAGAAGGCAGATCGCCCATCTAAAATTGGCAGCGAGACATCTTTCTTCGAACCAGAACCCGCAGTTGGTACATCCTATGAAACAGTCTTAATGACATTAATACAGGGGCATAATACTCAATGGAAAAAAGCTGCAGGACAAGCCCATTCTAAGGCAGAAGAAATGCTCAGGATGAGCAGAGCAGACATCAAAGCAACCACAGGACGCTGTGGGCTAAACAAACACTTCTACATAATCGGGCTCTCTATGCAGAGGATATGGTGAAGAAGAAGAAACTCCTTTTCACATAATATGCCAATGTAAAGGATCACACACTATCGGCGTAGACTTCTGGAGATGGAGAAAGTCAACCAAGAAGAGTTAAGAAAAACACCTTTGAAAAAAATCCTGGAATTTTTCAAAAACACAGGACTTCTTTAAGGGGCTATCACCAGAGGGTACAATAGACCAATAGGTCGCGGTGGAGGAACCCGAAAGCGGACCACCTCCGCGGAAATAGTAATAAAACGGTTCATTTCACGTAAACACATCAAAATTGGTACGAAGGTGCTGCAACACCAAGTACCAATAATGCACTGGAAGCAGCAAATCGTGTAATTAAAGATAAACACATTATGCAAAAACGCATACCTTCAAATCAATTCAAAATTTTGACATTGGAAATGGTACAGAAATGGTTATTAGCTTACGCAAATAAATTTAAAACAATTCCGAACTTTAGATTCAGGGATCGCTGCTTATTGAGTAAAAATTAAAAAAAGGAACATTAAAGAAGACGAAATGTTACTTATTACGATGTTCCCGGAGGAAAAAAATATTGTAGGTATAGTCTGAAAATTATAAACCTGAAGATTGGACAACTTATGAAGATTTTGTAATGAAATCTTTTATGACCTGAGCCATAGAATTACCAATTAATATTATCGGAAAAAACTGGATGTATGGTAATTGCAATTGTCCTGCGTTCACGAAAAAAATGCAGTATAAACATTTGGTGGTCATAGTAATACGTTTGAAATATGTAAAACCTCCAATTGAGGCAAAAATAGCTGCAATAGGAGCAGTTTTTTTTTTTACAATAAATAAACCTGCATTGTTTTTTTTTGAGTTGTATAAAACTATTGTTTTCATTTGGAAATAAATAAGATAATTTACTGTTTGTTTACTAGCTATAATGTTACAAATAATTTCTACTGTGCACACTTCATTCAACAGAATTTTTATTTTACTGGGAAAATAAATTTTTTACTGTGCATTCTTCTTTTTTAACCTTGTATTTTGATATTTTTTACTACTTAAATAAATTTTATTGTAATTCTTTGTAATATTTTATAACACCTTTTGCACTCTCGCACAGTGATAGTCATTTGTTTACCTACTGCATGCAAACGTATTGCTTAGCTTTAAGTTAAAATAATATGAATTAAATAATTATTATTCATCGTTAGTAATTACTTTCGTAACATTTATTATGTTTTTAAACAAAATTATATTCCTGTAAGGTTCATGGAAATTTGAGGAAAACATGACCTTCTTTAACAACAAAAACGTACTTAAAATTTCAACTGTTTAACCTATAAATTACTTAACATTTGCTATTACCAATTTAAGCTCCATTGTAAAAGCTCACAGAAACTTGAACGGCTTAAAACAGATTAGTAAAACTTGTATGTTTTCTCTCTGCGCCATCATAACAAAGATAAATGAAACAATGCAAGACAAACTCGAAATTTTAATTATACGGGTAATTAAGTTTTGAATTTAAAAACGGCTCATATTTATTCCACGGGAAAAAAAAAGGAAGAAGTCGCTTCCGGATTTTATACCCAAATCTGCTTAGCATAATTCTGCATCGACACATAGGTTTAGAGTGGAATGTGTATGAGGAAGTATTCCGAATGTAGATTTTATGATATTAGGAATTCAAAATGAGATTTTGTGTTGCTTGATCGTAAGCTAATAAAAGTCAATCGTACGGCGATGTGGGACATTTAAAACTCACAGGGTGAATAAAAAAATCAAAACTTTTATAAACAAGTTCTAATTGTTTCAGTTTTCGTGTTTTCGAAATATTTGTTCAGATTAATATATTTAAACTAGCCTAGCTTTACCAAATCAAGTTTAATAAAATTTAAATAAGGTTTAATTCATGGCGAAGTACAGGATTGTTTGTTGTTGAAGCAGGTAAATACGAGGTGTTCTCGGAAAATAAGCACCGTTTGGCTATTAAAAAAACCCATCAATTTATTTAAAAAAATGTTGATTACTATTGGATGCTTCATACCTTTAACTACTGTGACATCAAAAATTATCTTGGTCAAAGGTGCTCAGGCACTTTAAAATAATCTTCGATGCTGGTTTCGTGCATTTACCTGGTCTGTTCAAAAAATAAACCAAACTTTTTGTATTTACAACTTATTGATCTTTATCTCCTTCAAAATACTCTCCTTCTCTAGAGATACACGTATTCCCGCGGTGTTTACACTTTGCCATACAGTCCTGGAATGCTTCTTTGGATATCGCCTTCAATTCTCGTGCCGAATTCTCTTTAATATCGTCAAAACAACGTCCTTTAAGCACCGATTTTAATTTGGGGAATAAAAAGAAGTCACACGGGGCCAGGTCAGGTGAGTAGGGAGGCTGGGGGAGGACAGTCATTTGATTTTTTTAAAACAAAACTCACGAATGACAAGGCTGAGTGGGCAGGCGCGTTGTCGTGGTGGAAAAACAATGATTTGTGGCGCCACAACGCTGGTCTCTTCTTGCAAATTTTTTCTCGCAACCTTTTAATGCACCTTCGTAGTAATGGCGGTTGATTGTTTGCCTGTAAGCCACTTAAACAGCAATATTACGAAAACCAAACCAGATATAAAAAAAACGGAAAAGAAACAAGTTACTTGGGAGGTTGCAACGAATGTAGCGTCGCCAACCCGACGTCGCTAGTACTCAGTTGCCGCGCAGGATCAAAAGTTCGGTTATTTTGTGAGCAGACCTCGTATGTTAATCATATTTTGATTGTCAAAATTTGTAAAGCAGTTCTTGTGAAGTTTTCTAATTGGTGTGCTAATTAATGGAATTTGGGAATACAGTCAGCGTTTATGTTTGGACGATTTTCGGGAGCACTTCCAGACAGCAGTAATACCAAAAGATTTTTATGCACGTTTTACAAATCGTGTTGGTGTGTTTCGCGAAACTGGCTCTGTGACTTATAAAAACGATGCTGGTAGACAATGTTCCCTCTAATTTTTAACTATAGTGCGCATTTTTTTTTCGTCTATGCAGTTTTTGTAAAATTGAAGTAATTTGTGCGCCATTTCAAATAATACTTACCTAGTTACATTATGAATTTAAAGTTTATTAGGTCAGTAAACATTTGTAATAAGAATTATAACAAGATTTTAATTTAAAACTTTTTATCCATCTTTAAATATGAAATACATGCATTAGGAATTTTAATTCTATTTAACTTGTTTGTTAAATTGGTTGGTACGAATTGCTAACAACTTGTATATTTTTTTAAAACCCCTAGATTGTTTACAATTTGTCCTGAATGGACAATAAGTAAACCCTATATTTACATACCATGTTAGCAATCGCCCAATAGCTAACAATATAATGCAAGAAAATTATATTGTTCATTGTGTACAATTTTTTGCTCACCTTGTATACGTAATGCGAAGGGGTTTGATACATATTTGATGAGATTGTCCTGCTACACAGGAAAGCACAATAAATATGTAATGAAATTTAGTTTACTGATGGACACTGTTACGTTTTTATTCCATTTTCCAATGCCTGGATTTAAACGTGATTCGATTGTTGATGACGTTTTTCTTGTTATTTAGTTCAGCGAGTGTATTGGACATCGAACGTAGAAACTTTCAAAAGGCTTCCTTCAGGTGCAATTTATATTTGCATATATCACTATCTCGTGCTAAATTTTGTTTGAAAAAGAAAAACATCAAATCAGGTTATAAAATAGTACTCTACGCACTAAAACAAAAAAATAACGCGTGTAAATAGAACAATTGTAACAAGAGGTCACTTTAATTTATTCGGTGAAACAAAACCTGAAAATAAAATAGCGAAATTCTCAATTTTACCAAAATCCGGCTCGAAGGACCAATTTTATGTTGCATTAGCACTGGTTCGGGTTCTTAATGTTAACTGAATTAGTTCAAAGGTCTTAATTTCGTTGTATGTTTTTGTTGTCAAATCTTGTTCTAAAAATTCTTGTTACTTTTTCTTTCTTATTTCGTTCTCATGCCAACCCTGCTCTATGCTGTCTATGTTTTCTCCGTCTAAGATTCACCAGGATTATTGTGATAAATAAATTTATTAGATTTTTTGATAAAGAAATTCTTTTTAGCAAATATTTTGGGGCCCCACTAATAAGTTCTCCTGAGACCCCGCAAAACTTCCAGCCGGTCCTAGGTTCACATAGTCATTCTTGTAACAATAATACATGTATTTAGAAAAATATAACAATATCTTGATGCCATATTTTTGTGATTCTATCCTTCCATATATGCTCCTTGTGATAAAAGAAAGCAATTTTTGGATGACGAATTTTGGAACTGATTCAAAAAGTATTTTTATATTTTCTCAAAGCGACTCTTATTGTCGTTTCCGTAATCTCTAATTTGAACTTACATTAACGAGGTCGGAGTAAGGGGAAATTGAGTGATTGATATGACAGATTTACTGCAAAGCTTTCGACCATGTTTATTTTACGTCTATATTCTCTAAATCGAAGATTCTTATAGATCCATTAAACTCTGGATTATATATCTGTTTGGTAGTTACACATTGCAAGCGAGTTTTACTGTGACTCACTGCTTCATCGATCAATAAACTTGTATTAGGCTCAGCCGAGGACTCACTCGTGTTTAAAATCAGTCAAAAACAATACTTATCACATTGTTTAGAAGCGTTGAAAAAATTGATGAAACATTAATAATAATTTTGGACAGTGTGATCAATACAAAAAAGATTGTTGTTTAACGCTTGTTATAATCAGGAGTTTATTTTTTTTTTTATATAAAGTGAATGTATTGCTTCATTTAATTTTTCGTCCGATTAATTTTTAATTTTGAAAATGTTATCATTTCAAAACTAGATTTGAATTTTTTGCTTTTTGTGAATTTTTTATACATTATTGCCAAGGATTTTCACCTGATTATCCTTGGAACAAAAGCTCGTTGTTAATCGAGAGCTTTATTATTTTCCTTGGCATATCAAATTCAAAACTCCAATTAATTTTGAATATACAAACTTTTGTTTTTCTCAACAAATAACTTGTTTGTTTTGAAACAAGTCCAATACCTTTTTAATGATTTACTGAAGTGCAATTAATTTTAAAATCTACGATAAATATTTTATTACCAAGATGAAAAACAAATATCAGCTAAGTGCAAGCATCAGCAAAATCGCTGCAAAAACAAAAATTGTGTACGACGCTGTTTTATTTTTGAAGTCGTAGCTGTCATTAAGCTAAAAACACAAGATAGCTAGTTTAAAATTCTAAGCTCGTCGCGTACGCCCAATCTTTCAAATCTAATTTCCGCATTACTCTCTAATCAGTTTGAAATCGAATTGAGAAAAACTTTCCGGTTTATGTCCTGTGCTACATCTGTTTTACTTCACTGTTACAGATTCACCAACTTTGAATTAAATTCCGCGCAAACAAATACTACGGACGAGCGGTACATGTTTACTTTTTGTGTGCTGCAATACTTACTAGTGTTGCTCTAATTATTTGATTTAAATATATATTGTTCGCGATAATTGTTTGCTAAAACATTTGCACATTACATTATGAAGTTAATAAGTATAAAAGAATTATCAAACAGGAATAAATAAAATAAATCATCCTCCTTTGTCAAGTTTTCATGAATTTTCCTTACTTCGCTAAAACCCTGTGTGCTGTTAGCGTATAACAGTTTACCTACAGGGTGTTCCAAATTTGATAGGAAATCATGGGTATCTTGCTTATTGATATAGACAGGTAAACGGCTGCATTTCCAATAATATGCTGTATTTCGAACAGGGCCGGAGACAGGGGGGTGACTACGGGTACAGCTATACCGGGACTTGAGGGGGCCTTCATGTCATAGCTTTCAACGAGATAAACGAAATTTTTCATTAAATGGACATACTCTTGATTTTTCATTTTTATGGATACAACAGACAAACGCGATTAAAGTGGTTGACAGTTATTAACATTGGCGTTTGTTGTCATTTCCAAGGCTTGCTATTTAAAAATGTTACAGTTTTCTCTTAACTTAATCAACAATTCTTAATAACGCGAAATTTATTGCAGATAGATATAGAAAACGCTAATACAGATTGATGCAGAATTTAATTTTGCAGTAGAAAATTTTTAAACAAATGTGGGCATTGTATTAAAAAAAAAGGTTTTAGTGATCTGTAGCTAATTTAAAAGAGAATATAACTTTGGACATCCTCTAAGTAAGGGATCGATTACAAAAATTCCAGGAAGAGCTCCTAGGTTTCTTCTATGCATAGGCTTAATTTGAGCGTTTTTGCTTTACAAATGGCGGCGGTAGATAATATTAAGCATCACGATGTAAATCAAATTTTTTTTAAAAAGTCCAAAATTTTAATTAACGACTGCACTTGAGAATGCTATCAAAAGTCCCTCTAAAATAACGTGTTAAATACAAGAATGCAATAAAAAATATAGACCATTGTATTTGATATAAGAAAGTAGATGTTAACTTCCGGTATTTTCGGAAGTGCCACCATCTTGAAAATATTTTTATAAAATCGATCGTATGCCATTATGTTCATAACCAAAATTTTAGATCATTACCCTTTTCCATTCTCCATATATTTCTAATGCACGGTCCCAATCAATCACCCTGTATAGATATGTACCTACATAGTTACCTACTATAGGCACATGCAACAAACAGCATGTCGAACGTAACAATTAGGACTTTTTACCTTTTTTACGGATCTCATGCGCTATAGAAGTTGAAATCAAACTATAAGGCTCGATTGAATGAAAGCTGAACCTGATATTAACCACAGGATTAAACCACCTTAACACTAAAACTGAACAGTTTTTTTTTTAAATTTTAAGAACTTTTCATACCTTCATTTTTATTATCGATATCAAAATAACTTATGAAACTTATTTATTAACTGTTGTACGTTGAATCTTTAGCCTGTTATACTTAGCACTGTATCAGTTATAACATAAACTTGTGATTTTTAAATTTCAATTGCATATATTTTCTGATTTAAAATATGAATAATTATTGTAGCTATTAAACATGAAATTAATGTTACACGTATAAGGAATTTCAATAAATTTTTGATTACCTTCTCATAATTTAGGAAGACATTTGTTAATATATTTACTTATTTACTCTGGTCCAGCAAGCCACCGTTCTGTTCTCTTAGCTACAATGTAAGAAATCTGCAAGTGTGTGTCAATGTCTTCATAGTGTAATACAATCTTGGTTTCCGGGTTTGGAACCGCGTCTTCTATATTTAGAAGTAGTTGACGTTTCGACCATTGTGTCTTGGTCTTTTTCAAAACGACTAATTTGTGAGGGATGTTGCTGGGTTTATATATCCAGCTTGTGGAGGCGTGGCGTTCCGCTTGATGGATTTGTTCTGCCTCAGTGATTTTGTGATGACTGGTTTCCAGATGTTTGGGAGTTGTATGCCTGTGTCTCTGTTGTAGTTGTTTGGGTTCTTGATGATTTCCAATGATTCTCGATATAATCTTGGCCAGAAATGGTTTGCGCGGGCCAGTAGTTTTGTTTCTCTGAAGAGGATGTTGTGTCCTGTACCCTGGGCGTGTGGGCAGTGGAATTGGCAAGGAAACGACTGGTTGCTAACGACCTCGATGGTAACCTAGCCGACTTAATAAAGCTGTGCGCTCAATCTACCTACTTCACCTTCAATGGAGGCATTTATGAACAAACAACGGGAGCAGCCATGGGTTCACCTTTATCACCGGCACTCGCCAACTTGTACATGGAAGCCTTCGAAGAACAAGCCCTACTCTCCAGCAAATTGAAACCGAAACACTGGTTCCGATACGTAGACGACACCTTCGTCATCTGGGAACATGGAAAAGAACCACTTCAAGATTTTCTAACACACCTGAACAACCTACACAAGAACATAAAATTTACGATGGAGGAAGAGAAGAATGGCGCGTTACCCTTTCTGGACATACTGGTCAAAAGAGAAGCAAACGGAACACTTAGCCACAGCGTTTACCGTAAACCGACCCATACCAACCGATATCTAAATGCTGCATCACATCACCACCCGGCCCAAAAACAATCGGTGATCAACACATTAATACATAGGGCTAAAGAGATATGCACACCAGAAAACATCAAAGAAGAACTGAACATGGTCACGAGAGCCCTGCAAGAAAACGGTTACCAGCGTAAACAAATACTTCGTACCATACAAAAACATGCCACGCCAAAAGAAGGAAAAGAAAAGAAAGAATACATCGCTACGACTTACTTGCCCTACATCAGCGGAGTGACTAACAAAATATCAAAGCTTCTACAAAAACATAAAATCAAAACCGTTTTCAACGCTCCTTTGAAGCTCTCGAATAAATTAAGAAGAACACACGACACAGGACTACACCACGCGGGAATATATAGCATACCTTGCTCCTGTGGAAAAGTATACATAGGACAAACTGGCAGGAGTATACAAACGCGTCTCAAAGAACACGAAGGACAAACAACAAGAAAACAAGTCGATAAATCAGCGGTAGCAGAACACGCCCAGGGTACAGGACACAACATCCTCTTCAGAGAAACAAAACTACTGGCCCGCGCAAACCATTTCTGGCCAAGATTATATCGAGAATCATTGGAAATCATCAAGAACCCAAACAACTACAACAGAGACACAGGCATACAACTCCCAAACATCTGGAAACCAGTCATCACAAAATCACTGAGGCAGAACAAATCCATCAAGCGGATATATAAACCCAGCAACATCCCTCACAAATTAGTCGTTTTGAAAAAGACCAAGACACAATGGTCGAAACGTCAACTACTTCTAAATATAGAAGACGCGGTTCCAAACCCGGAAACCAAGATTGTATTATGGATAACGGCCGCGAAAGCCTCAAGAATAAAATAGTCTTCATAGTGGTTATAGTTAATAAATCTACCCATTTTTATAATTATTATAAAGCATCAGCATCTTTTCGGATTCAGATCTATACGCCCAAGTTTTTGTTTGGCAGTATCAATTTTTTGTGTAACTGTAAATCAATTTAAGTTATTGTCTAGGCATCAATGGTATTCTTTATCACCACACCCAATTTTTCTTTACTTTTTTTCTGTGGAATCTCATCTAAAATGAAGTAAAAGTAGATGATGCTGAGATTTTAGGGAATTAAGTCCTTGGCGGTAGTTGTTAAAGTTAGACAAGGTGGTATTACGAGGGTCATGGATAAAATATGATGAGGGCAGCAACAATAGATACCTTGCACAAACTGAGTAGTATTTAGAATAGTCATGGTATTACGGTTAAATTTGTTCCTTCTATGACGTTTTGAAAAGTTTCGATTTATTTTTTCACCAAATCCTATGTACTGAAAATTTAAATTATTGTAATCATTGATGCAAGGGTAAACACGTGTGTCCACACAAAATAAATAAAGATTAGAAATTATTTGGTTGTTTTGATGGCCTACTATGTAGTTTTATTTTCTATACACTGATAAAACATTAAAGTGTTTGTCCATTTTTTAAATACTATGTCAATCAATGCGTATTTAAAATCAGATATAAAATTTCAAATGCTATTACTAACCATAGTTATTCTTAACAAAGTCCAAGAGTGTTACAACTTTTAAAGCGGTAAAGGAAACATTTTCTTCATACAATTTTGATTAGTTTGTTAACATTTTAAATAAGTGGTTTTGGTATCTCTAATAATAAATGTCAATCTATGTTGTATGTTGTCATATTACATATTATTAACATGGCAAATTGGTTTTAGACCAAGACTTTTTAATTTGGAAACGGATTATAATTTTTATTCATGGTTTTGGATTTTTTTCAATATTATATTGAACGTTTGTGTGTCCTTAATAATGAAAATGTGCATGTAATCATATAGAATTTAGATCATACGGTATGCACCAGTTGTGTATTGATAATAGATAGGTATTTCAAGAGTGTTCTGTCCGCCCTGGCCCCAATTTATAAAATCATCAACGAATTATTCGTTGAGAGACCAAATCGAAATATTGATTTCATCCAGCACTCCAAATAATGAGTATAACCTTTTGTTGTTTCCATAACATGTGAAATCCCCATACATTTCATTTCGAGTGTGTAGAGTTTTTAGAAAATGATTTATCGGAATGGATGTTTAACGCTCTAAACTCAGTAAAAGAAAATAAAACGACTAAGGTATAACGAAAAACGTGAGTATGTAATTAATTTTTTTACGACCGCCACTGTAAATTAATATTACAGTACAGCCTGTATGCATAGAAGAGAAACTTTACGCACGGTAAGCAAAAAGCACAGTTGTCTAGAAATGATCAAAGTAGACAAACGTCAAATTTGACTGAACAGCGTACGTACAAGTAAATTTATTATTATCCAAAAATGGCGTATGGATTATGTGATCGTAGAAAAACTATAGTACAAAACTCGTGTTGTAACGCAATAACGCACTCCTGGCTCCGTGCGCTAACTATTTCACTCGTGCGTAATATGCTTCTTACAACTCTGTAAGGTATGTAATATACTATTACACACAAAATTATGCATATAGAAACGCATTTTATTTATTTTTTGCTATTTCTTGTGCATTAATACTTACTATGAAACAAATACTTTAATAGATTTCGTATCTTAAGCTAGTCAACTGTAAAATCCTTAACCGTACCATCTACTAATCCCCCATGACGAATATGATCCTATCACGATTTAATGGAGTTATATTATCTGGTAAATGGCGAAAATTCTCTCCAACTTCGACAATATTTGACGCAATCATGTCGTTTGCATCCGCTTATTACTCTATCTGAACCCAATTGCGTATCACACCACATTCCTAAAGTATAGATAATTCAGTGAGATATGAAATTAGGTGCTTATAGCAATGAAAATTGGTTATTCGCACTTGGATAATGACACGGTTTTAACTTTGCCTTTTAATCTTAACATTGGTTTCGCTCTGTAGAATACTTCATTTAAAGGTAAAGTTCAATTTTGTTGTTCGTTTTTTTTTCGCTCATGGACGGATCCTGGGGGAATTGTTGTCACATTCGCCCTGTTGAACATACTGATAACGTTTGTTTTTTCTCTTTGCGTATGTAATACCACTTTAGCCTTAATACTTACTACATTATTACTTTATTTAGCCTTTAAAATAAGTGAATAATATCATTAATACGGGTAGTTAAATATGCAATCTTTAAACGTCTTTAATATAGTAATGAACTAATTATTTTGGTTATAGAGTTATCATACTATTTTACAGTATCATGATATGTTTTTGGTCAGTGATTCTCAATCTATAAGGCACGATCTCCAAGGGTCGCAAAATATTTGAAGGAGGGGAAGGGGCGAAGAAAAGTGGAAATCCCTCACAAAGCTATTTTATTGAAACAACATAAAACAATTACATAAAATACATACTAAGAAAGACAACAAACACACATACGACAGACTTTTAGTTAATAACTACTCCTAGATTTCAATGAATTTGAAATTTTACGTGAAAAAAGTTACAAAAAATGCATGTTTTAAAAATAAAACAGTTAGTCAGGGGACAGTTCAGAAATAAAAACAAATAAGATTTTGATGAAAGGATTGAAATAGAAGTGCAATAAAAATTGGTATGGAAAAGGGGGGCGCAATCAAATTTGATGTGGTAAAAAAGGTTGAGAAACACTGGTTGTAGGTATTAACTATTTCAACAATTTTTGCACGTATCTTTATTTGTTTATCTAGTAAAAATTGCTCCTTTTTTGGTACAAATAATTTTTTACATATAACTTACATTCATATAAAAAACTTTATATTTTCGTAGCTTTAAACCATAGGTTCCCAAACTTTTTTGTCTCGTAGACCTCTGCCATGTTTTTCGGTTTTGGGTAGACCCCCTGCTTACCTGATATTGATTTTTTGCAAATTATTTTTTTTTTACAGAATAAAAACTTACACGCAGAGAAAATAAAAACGCTACGCGGGCGGAGCTGCGGGCAACTGCTAGTTTATAATAATTCTTAAACAGTTTCATATGTCAGTAAATATACCTAATAATTTAAATTTTAATATAATTCTTCATCACGTTTCATGAACATTTATGTTTTAAACATTTTTACTTCATAGGTACTTTTATAATTTATGTAGATAGTTATATGTCTATATTATAAGGTAGTATTATGTAAGTAAATAGGTACTCTCTGTGTATGTGGATTATTCTATTCATGGAATGCCAAAATTAAAGTCACGACCTGCTTATATGAGATCCACTATCGTTGACCCCCATTTTCATTTCATGGACCCCCAATTTTTTTTTCCGCTCACATGGACCCCTTGCAGGTCGTCGTCGACCCCTGGGGGTCGGTATAGACCACTTTGGGAATCACTGCTTTAAACTGTAATACCAGTTTGAATATTCAGAGTATCTGTTGAGCTTTTAGTACAATCCATGATTAATAAATCCCCTGTGGCTTATGAAGCTGGTCTTTTAAAAGAGTGCGATGCTTTCACATATTTTTTTATAAAACTTTCAACTTTCACTAATTTACTAGTTATATTAAATTTATTGTGGGGTGTAGCTAGAATAGATAGATGGGTAGATAGAATCTATTTATAATATTGTCTGTATAAATTTTTAAGCCTAAAAAAGTTTTTAAATTGGAAACGAGACGTCAGCTTCCAGAAATATTGTATTATTGTTCAATCACCGGTTTTAAGTTTCGTTCGTCGGATTGTATTACAAAATTATAATATTATTTCAAGTTCACATATAATTAAAATAATGAAAATATAGTGTTATATGGTTTGTTTAAATATAGAGTTTGCAGCTTTTTTGATTCTCTTAAATTCACCTTAAGGAAATACGAAACTAAAGTATTTTCAGAAGGACGTTTCCTGAACCTTTGGTGCTCAAATTGATCCCTACTAACTAGATTTTCCCATATATGAAAATTTAACACGTTTAGCGACCGTTGTGCTAGAAAACAATTTGAACTTTTGAGTTTGCCAACTTTTAAACGACCGTTGTTGCAAACAGTCCAAGAAAGTTAGTAAAATAAAAAATAATTAAAACACAATACACCTTTGACGATTGTCTTTTGCAGTTTAAACTTCTTGTGCTAAGGTATTTTCATTTAATAGACTGCAAATTATTCCACAGTTGTAAAAGACTATAAGCGTTAACCGAAAGTGTAATAAATTCGTGGTTTTTAAAAATACAGTTAAAGTTAATCGTCTTAAATGTATAGATTTTCAATAAAAGTTAATTGGTATGGAAGAGATTTTCTTTTCCGATTACTGCGAACGCAAAATAATTATGTTTGTAAAGGTACCTCTAAGAAAAATAATCATTTTTAGATGGATTCGCTTATGTCTACTATAAACAGTTGGAACACTAATTTTTTTATTTCTAAAAAATTTAAACCCTTATAGAGTTTATAACAATGCAATCTGGTCTCTGAGACCAATGAGCAGTTTAGTTCAAGCCTAAATTAATAATGTTCAAACTTAGTATTAGGTTAACCCAATATTATTTCTAAGTTTGCTGATACAGTGAGCTCGCGTTATAAGCAACCCACGATATAAGCAACTCGCGTTATAAGCAACACTCGATATAAGCAACTATCGCATCGGAGTATACGTTATAAGCAACTGTCAGTGTGACAGTTAAAAATACATATATCTAAAATAATATTGCAGATATAACAATGAAATTTTGTATCTGAGCGTTATGGTATTTTTCGGATTCGATGGAAATATTAAGGTTGCAATGCGACTTCCGGTTCAACCGGAAACGGATTCAAACTTTGAAATTTTAAATAGAACATCTGTATATTTTTACATTTTTGGATTTCTCTTAAAATTTACTTTAAAAAATGTATAAGGTTATGTGGGTCTAAAGTCAACCGTTTTCGTAAAATTTACATTTTTACGAAAATTTCGAGTGGTATAGCACACTTTCAGTTTTTTTTTACATTCAGGTTACTTAAAAGGGCAGTAAAATATCGTTTGCAAATTAAATTAACAATAGATTTTTTAACAATTATTTTATTTTTAGGAGATTATTAATATAGGTACAGCGTCATTCAAAAAGTTTGCAACGAAAGGAAAAGTTTTTTATTATTTTTTTCTCAGAAAATTGTATTCCTAATAAAAGTTGGTGCATGGTCTAAAACTAATTTTAGGATAAAAAAAGTTTGATAAAAAGTCATATGACACTAGATATTAGCGATTTTTGAAATATTTGCAAGAGTTAAGTGCCCTTATTTCAAGAGAAACAAAAAAAAATTATGGACAGGGTTTTTAAGAATCCCAAAATAAGGCTAGATTTAAATTTTGACGGTCAAATTTCAATTTTTATTTTTTAAGAAATTTTAATATTCAAAAACTGCAACAAATGGAAGATTTCATTTATATGGAAAAAAGTTATTTAGAATCTAAAAACCGAGCTAGGTTTAAATTCTGAGGGTTAAATTCTAATTTTTATTTTTTACGAAATTTTAACATCCAAAAAATCAAAAAGCCACTAAAATCTAGTGTCATATGACTTTTTATTAATTTTTTTTTCATCTTAAAATTAGATTTAGACCATATACCAACTTTCATTAAAAATAAAATTTTCAGAAAAATCGATAATAAAAAACTTTTCCATTTGTTGCAGACTTTTTGAATGTTAAAATTTCTTTAAAAAAAAATTTGAATTTAACCGTCAAAATTTAAATCTAGACTTATTTTTGGATTCTACATAACTTTTTCTTACACATTGTTTTTTGTAACTCTTAAAATAAGGGCCCTTTACGCTTGCAAATATTTCAAAAATCGGTAAAATCTACTGTTCTATGAATTTTTATCAAACTTTTTTTCCCCTTAAATTAGTTTTAGACCATGCACCAACTTTTATCAACAATAAATGTTTTTGAGAAATTAATACCTAATAAAAAAAAATTCCATTTGTTGCAGACTTTTTGAATGACGCTGTATAATAATATAATAAATTGGTAGGTGAAATTACTAAAATTTTTTGGCTTTATATAATTTACCAAAGACCATGAAGTTCAATTTATGATTGCTGGTGGAATTAGCACACGGCATAATAGTAACTCGTTGTTTAGATATTTTTCTCCCGGGAATATTTTTCTTTACGTGAATGAACTACAGTTTTGTCCGGTAAACACTTGTAAAATAAGGCGCTCATCCGCTCTGTATACTTGCCATGAAATCACATGATATTTTTTTATTTTAGAGATGTACAAGTACATAGATCACGACTGAAGGTACGTGGCACGCGCATATATCGTTTGACATAGGTAGCGCACGGATCACGATCGCGGTCGCGTTGTTATGGTAAACTTTTATTTTTAGTTTTGTAACTAAAAACAAAATTTATTTATGTTAAAAATCGAATCGTTTCTATTTCTATCATATAAGCAACTTTCACGTTATAAGCAACTTTTAGATTGTAATTGGCCGCCATTAGTTGCTTATAACGCGAGCTCACTGTACTCCTATAATTTAAGTACACTAATTATTAACGCGCACACTACCGCACAGCTCTGCTTTTAAACTTTTGCTTAAACTAACCCAAAAGGTTTAACCCTTTTAAGTCTTCTTACTAATCTTGTAGTGTCCAAGAGCTGGATCGCCTCGACATTTACATGTTGATGGAGCCTTTCTTCTTGGCTCTTGGCAAACTTTTTAATAGTGTTGGTTACAGTGTCTCTGTTGAGGTCCCGATGTATGTCACTATTTCTGCAATACCAAGGTGCATCAGCGATGTTCCTTAGTGTTTTATTCTGGAATCTCTGGATGATCTGAACATTACTCTGTTTGGGCCATCCCGATAGTTGTATTCCATATGTCCATACAGGCTTTAAAATGTGCTTGTATAGCAAAAGTTTATTATGTAGGGACAGAGAGGAATTCCTCTCGATTAGCCAGTACATTTTTTTATATTTGATACCTAATTCTTCCCTTTTTTTCTTGACATGCGCCTTTCAGCGTAGCTTCCTCCAGTGTAATACCTAAAAATTTTGCTGTGTTGGAGTATGGAATTTGTTTATTATTTAAGTTGATTGGTACATGTTCCATTCTCTTGTTGGCAAAATTGACATATACCGACTTAGTTTCGTTTAACCTTAAACGCTACGTTTTTGTGCAGTTGTTGATCTGATTGGCAGCTGCTTGTAATTTCTCGGGTGATTCTATATTGTTTCTTTCTACTGCTAAAATAGTCGTGTCGTCGGCAAAGGTCGCTATAGTATTGTTTTCTAACTTTGGAATATCACAAGTATACAATAGGTATAGGACCGGACCTGGTACGCTTCCTTGTGGAACTCCTGCTTTAATTTCTTTGTTCTGAAGATTCTTCTTGCTTTATTTTGAAGTGTGTCTCTTAGATGTAGGACTGAAGAATTTGGAAGTATTGCTTTGTGAGGAGCGATCTTAGTTTATAGTTTAAACCGTCATGCCACACTTTGTAGAAAGCCTGCGCTACGTCTAGAAAGATGGTATTAATAGAACAAACTTTCTTTTCTTCTAGGCCTTTTTCTATGACATCCGTAATTTTATGTACTTGGTAAAAACTTATAAAGATAAATATATAAATAATACGAATTTGTTGAGTTCGGGCAAATATAAATGTATGGTCTATTTTTTTTAAATTATGAAAGTATTTGCAGATAGTTTTACGCTTTTTTTGGACGGAAATTTTTCAAATCCAATAATAATACGGCCAGTTTCCGCCATATAATTCATTTTTTTACAGCTATATGTAAGCTCATATTCGGATTGATTTAATTTTTATTTCGAGACGAACAAAACACAAAAACAATTGCCGCTGGGGTACTGCTTGGGTGCCACTTAGAGGAGACCTTTTAGTTGCCTTTGAAGCCCGGTGTCAGTAGTGGTTTGTGGCAGGGTTGAGCAGATTTAAATCAATTGATTTAAATCACGATTTAAATCATGATTTAAATCAAGTGATTTTTTTTTTAAAATCATTGATTTAAATCAAGTGATTTTTAAAAAAAAATTATCAATTTAAATCACAGATTATATGAGTAGATACAGTATAATATTTATAATAAAACAAAATTGTATTACTATTAGTAATTAAATACACGAAATGGTGAATAAACCATATCAATTTGCTCTTGTAAGGTAATATTCATTGTGGAAATGCAATAATTAAAAAAATAAATGACAAGTTTTTGACATTAGCGAAGTGAACAGTCAGTTTTTTCAATTTCCACGGCGCTCTATTGCTTCAATAACGATTTGAAGAAAAATGTCGAATATCTCGAAAAGTATGAGTTTTGGGTATAGGACATACTTAACAAAATATGAAGCTCTTTTAAAGACGAATTCGATGACATAAAAAAATACAGGGGTTCGCATTTGAAAAAATCGAGTTACGAGCTTTTGAAAATCATGGAAGTTGCCACCTATTTATAAACACTCCTGTATGTGTGATTCAAATTTTTTCATATCGAGCGAACAGAGAAATTTTTTCTGCATGTCCATACCAAATTAAAACTCTGTACTTCAAAATAACTTCAGGAGAATTTTTTAAATAAAGACTTACAACCTTGAATAATTTAAAAAAATTATTTTTTTTTACAACGCCGTATAAAAACCTGTAGTATTTTATATTGATGCAAAGCTAAAATTAAGGCGGTCAAAAATATTAAGTAAAAAATTGGGTGTTGTATTTGAAATATAAAAGTTGCTATTAGTTCCAGAAAGGTGACTCACCCTGTATATTTGAAAATATTTTTATTGTGTTGTTTAGAAAAAACTATTAAATAGCATTTGATTCAACTTCATATCTCAAGCCGTTTAGCCACAATCGACCGATCCCGCACTAATGACTCACCCTGTACATAATTAATTAAACATCACCATTTAGCACTGATTTTTTCAAAATTCTTAATCATTATATTTCATTTTTCATTTTGACAAAAATTCACCAATGAATTAAATATATTGGTTATTAAATATATTAGCACAAAACAGAAATAGCATGTGAATATGTCACTAAATTCGATAATATGGTACATTTGATTTAAATCAAAAAAATCTGATTTAAATCAAATAAATCGATTTTTTTGATTTTTTAAAAAAAATCATGATTTTTATCCACCCTGGTTTGTAGTAATTCGTTTTAAATCTCTCTGTATTTTCAGACGTGAAATAGCACAACGAATTCATTAACAACAAAATAGCTAGCAGCGTAACTGAAAAATTTTCAAACCCACCAATTAATTTTATATAAAAAATTCCGAACGGGTTAGTGAGATTTTGTCGTGGTTAATGCGTTCCTTTTGCATTTCAGTTAGTCCGTTTGGTTGCATTGGACGTAAATAAGATATAAAGCCCCCCGGACGCTGTAATAATTCTAGCAAGGTGTATAAATAAAAGAAAGAGGCGTCGGTGGAGTCGTGAAACACCAAATTCACGGTAAAATAGACGTAAGAGGTCATGATGACAGTATTATTGATCGACGATCAGGCAAAATTTAACACCTCTAATGAGAACACGGTTCGATTTTGAGATATTTATTCAGTAGAAAGAAAGGATAGTCTTTGCGAAAGGAAGTATTTATAATTATACGCCTGGGAGCGATTATTGAGATTGTCTGTTTCGACCAAGACGATAAAAGTTAGTGTGGCATGCATGCGCGGTGTATGTGTCACGACTGTAAATTTTTTAGGGTAGTTCATATCGTGGTTGTGCTTAGCAATCACGTCAGTAGAATGAATAAGATAGCAAAGCCTATTTAACACAGGTAAATTATGATTTATAGGTGTATGCAAAAGTTTTCATCGTTTTTAAAGAAAATATTTAGATTAATTATTTAATTAAATAAATTTGCGCCGATCCCTCACATGCAATAACCTTGCGACACGTTTTTAGTAGTATTTGAAACCCTGCGCAGGAAAATGGCTCGGGCTTCATGTTGCTAGTTTTCTATGAAACTTTTCATTTCAGCCAAATAAAAGAATGTTTACTGTGAAAGAGATCTGCATTGAACTGTAAAAATTAAAATCGGAAGAGGCCAGGTCCGGTGAATAAGTGAAGGAGACATTTCCATCTTAACTCCTTGATAGTTTGTTGCTTCGAATTTGCTACGTGAGGCGAAGCGTTTTTTGCTTTTGAATAAAAAAAGGGAGCAAGGTGTGTCTAAAGCCTTTTTTAATATTTAATAAACCCTATTTCATTTGTGATTTAGCCTTGTTGACCATGCGATGAAACAAATAATTAAATATTAATTTTATATTAGATTACATCTTAAGAAATTCAACAAGTAACAATAACAAATATTTAATTGGATAATTTTAATAGCTTTCACTTAAAAAAAAATTATCAAACTTACTTTAGCTTGTATTATTTAATTTCTTATGTTTAATACACTTTTGTTCAGAAATTAATTTCGTCATTCATTACTCACACTTTTACATGATAAAATACAATTAATTACTATTATTAGCACTATGGGGTTAAACGTTAAACGGTTAAACAGATTCACAGTAATAAAGAAAAATAATAAATTTTGTATTAGTTTTTAACAAAAATTTCTTTTATCTCATCTTATTTTATTGCATTTTACTACAGTTTCATAACACTAGAGTTTTAAATGTTTTTATTATTTTTGTTGTTTTTAACCGCTACAATGTTTAAATAAACACCGTCCAACTTTAAAAACTGAGAGTCTGCTGCATTTGAATACAATTTCACAAGTAAAAACTAAACATAATAGTGGTCGCGGTATTGACTTTAACTATTTGTGTTTATTTAATGAAGTTTGAGTAAATATCACTTGCAGAAATATTTTATTTACCGCGCAATGCCGCTACAATCGCTGTTTACCAAGGCAATTGAGTTAATTACAATTAATTTAATGAATAAACTTTATGAATCCTGAGGTTTGTTGCGTTTTATAATGTAAACATAAAGCGGTGTTGCAATTACTGAAAACTGAAGTTAATTATGAACGAAATCGTTTAAACTGAAAATGAACCCTCATTAAGTATCTTCATTAAATTCAGGATGTTGCGAAAATCATAATTACAATTTAAACGTAACCCAAGTTTAATTATAAAAGCTTATACCGAACAACAAACTAATTTATCAATTTTCATCATGTGCTTTGGTTTGCAACTTGAATTTAAATATATTGAGCGTAAATAGCACTGTTTTATATTATAGTATATTACAACAAGAGTTGTAAGAAGCTTATTACGCACGAGTGGAAAAGTTGTGCACGGAGCCGCGCAGCTGCGAGTGCGTATTTCCACAACTCGTGTTATGTAGCTTACTTTTTCTACGATCACATAATACCTACGATTTTACCGGCTTTTTGGCTAATATACACATGTGATTTACGTTTTGTCAATTTTGACGTAAGCCTACTTTGATATTTCTAGACAAGTGTGCATTTTGCTTACTGTGTGTTATAACTCACTATGCATGCAGGAAGTGTTTGAGGTGTCTGCTTTAATCATTTCTTTAAAAAACTGCTTTTTGCTTACTGTGCGTAAGGACACACTTACTATGCATGCAGGCTGTACGGTAAGTCATTTACATTAGTGGTCTTAGAAAAATCAAATTATTGGATACTTGAAAGTCTCTAAAGGCTCTTGTACATCGAGAATTATATGCTATATGTTTAATATACTGGGTGCTGCATCTGTGGATGCTACATGGGATATCCCAAGCTAATTTTGACCTGTTCAAATATTTTACAGTAAAACTCCATACGTTTTTTAAAGGGCACTTCTGGATTTCCCAATACCTCAGTTGAAAAATATTTTATAAAATGTGTTCTCTAAATTTTAAAATCAAAACGACCTGGATCAGCCGCTGTCAACGCTTATCAGTTTGACATGTCTGGCGGTGCGTTATACAACCCAGGATGAAATCGTCATAATAAATTGGTATTATGCAGGTACCTAACAGTTTTCTAGATATGTTCAATATGTTTTCCACAAAATTTCCAGATAGAAAAATGATCAATAATCAAAAATATTTTACAGAAATCGCCTTTATCGACTGTATTAAACACTTCAATTAAGATTTTAAGTGGCTCCAAAATTTAAAATCGTTTGGCGACAGATCTGAAGATCTGGCTGACCAATAATTAGCATTCTGTGTAATGGCTAAGTCGATTTTGGTAAAGTGTATAATAATTGTATGAACCCAATAGACCCAAATGCCATTTACAGTTAGGCCAGTCGTAAAAGCGTTCCAAAAACGGCTAATACTGGTCAATACATTTATTAGTACATAGTTCACGCATGCTAATAAAACAGTTCATGCATTGATTCATGGATTGGTTTTAAACGGCTTGTTGGAACAAACCTATTGAAACGTAGTACTGTAGCTATTACGAGTTTCCAATGATTAGCCTTAAATGTCGGACAAACTGTTACACTAAACTGTGTCTAATAATAGCAGTAAGTATTATACAGGGTGTCCCAATTATACACCGCCAAAAAGTAGGTGCATATTCCTGAGTGAAAATTATGACCATTTGTCAAATATTTTGTTATCCGAAAATGCTTCCTTTCAAAGTTAGAGACCTCCAAAGTTGCAAGAAAAAAAATAAAAAAATCGATTACGTCCTAGCCGTGTAAGCTAGAGCTATCAAACGGCCGAAATGTTTAGGTGTTTCCCATTGACTTTGTGGGATAATCATCTGTTTAATTATGAACAAGCCTAAGTCAAGCATGACATTAGCCAACTAAGTTTAGTAAAAAAAAATATTTGAGGTGTATAAACAGAGTTTGTCGATGCATCTTTAGCGCTAATTTTCTCGAAAACGGCTACGTTTACAGCAAAAAACAAAGAGGGACGATTATTTCCCTCTTAAGTCGTACTTTCTTATGGACAAATGACATTTTCAATTTTATTCCAGAGAAAAGAATTCTGAAGATGGTAAGCGGATGACCTGACTATAAATCATACTTCCAATTACGTGTTTTCTTTCTAATTATCCCACAAAGTCAATGGGAAACACCTAAACATTTCGGCCAAGTTTGATAGCTCTAGCTTAAACGGCTAGGACGTAATCGATTTTTTGATTTTTTTTTCTTGCAACTGGAGGTATCTAACTTTGAAAGGAAGCATTTTTGGATAACAAAATATTTGACAAATGGTCATCATTTTCACTCAGGAATATGCACCTACTTTTTGGTGGTGTATAATTGGGACACCCTGTATTAAGTTAAAAATTGTTACCTTGCAAAATAAGTTTTAAGAAAGTTGTTAAAATGGCATAAACACATTTAAAAAAAAAATTAAAACATCTCTGTAGCCAAAAAGTCAACAGAGGTTTAAGTATAATCTACTGTTTTGATTTACAATTTTTATTTCACTTACAGAGTTTTGTAGTGCTGAAAACTGTATTAGTACTATCAAAGGTACAGATTTATACATAATAATATAAATAGTTTTGTTTTTCAATATAAAATTATCCACTTACTGGACATTTTAAGATGATTATTAATATTTCGTTTAAGTTTTGTATGTTTAGTGGATATTATCTTTTTACGATAGAAATTTTGCTTCGCATTGAACGTTGTTTTTAAATTAAAGTTATAATGTAAGTTAGTTTTTAACTGTGGCAAAAGTTATTTTATGTAAATTTTCCAATAATCTACCATTAAAATGTAGATCCGCCGCTCTACACGCTATGCAATTTTAGGCGTTCTACGTCATCTCGCATTTAAATTCCTCTGCGATTGCAACAGCTTCAACACGGTTTGATTAAAAAATAGTTTTCATCACGTATCTTTGATAATTCACACAAATTGGAGCCAATTTTGAAAAGACTAATGTTCTCAAGGGGATTTTTAGGCCAAATATCAAATTTAACGTTTCACATCCACATAATATCACTAAATAATGGTGCCATCCATTAGGGTGTCGAAATGAAATCCTCGTTTTATTTGGTTTCCCATTTTTATCGCATCAGATGCATTAGGGTATTACCAACACGTTACGACTCTCCCATTTTATGGCTCAAATCAATCACTCAATATGTGTTTATGGCGTCGCATCGTTGATCCTAGAATAACGGCTAATTAAGAGTAAATATTGCTCTGTATTATGGACGGTTAAAGTTGCGTTATGAACTGCGGCCTGTCGATCAAATAAAAAAATACATCCGCCATGCGGACGTAATAAATCAGATACCAGACAAATATTGCGCCTGTGCGTTTGTTTGCTGGGCCGTATGGCGTAAATGTGCTTAAAAATTGACCATAAAACGTGGATATGAATGAACAATCGTGGAACTAAACACAAATCAAGCGATTACCGAATTTTTGGATACGTAACTTCTCTGTGTATTTGGTAAGCTTTAAAAAATTAAAAACAATTGTACAAAGAGAATTAACTAGCTTTTAACAATTCATCGCCTTACAGTTGTTCTAATCCATATCACATGTAGATCGTTTTAAGAAAGTGGACCAAGTATAAATAAATGTGCAATTCGTCAATAGATGTTTTGATATGGAAGAAAATTAACACTTGGACATTTGTTATTACCTAACGAATTCAAATTTGGGTTTGTTGAAGGATGTTGAACACTTTATACATTACGTGGTCTTGATAAGTCAAGTTACCACAAAATGGTATATGGAACAAAATAAGTCTCAGGCGACGATTATTTAATCTTTTCAAAAGTATATCAAAGCATTTTATTCTTTAAGCTTTCGCGGCCGTTGTCCATGTTACAAAGCAACCAACTGTTACTTCTGGATTGTAATTTAGCTGCACGAAATTAACTTACTTCACTAATAAGATAATGTATTTGTATCATTGTCTGATCAGGGAAGGTCACGATATGTTGTCGCTAGAATCTGATCAAGGCTGTGTTTATTGCATCAAGAACATCAAAACCAGGGACTAAAAACGAAAAAAATTCCGTTCGTTTCTGTTCGGAACGAAAACGAAATATATCGTTTTCGTTCTTTTCGTTCTAACCGAAAAAAATCTTTTTTCGTTTTCGTGAACCGAAATAATAACGGTTAAAACCGGTTTTACAATATTTTTTTTTACGTCAAAAAATCAATGTTTTTTCTAGTCACCACAACCCTCTATAGGTAAATACGATAACAATATTTGCGTCTCAACTAAAATATAAACGATGACGATGGGTTTTGATGCTCACGGACAGCATATTTTAGACTGGCGAACCATCGCCATCCTTAATTTACCAAATCGTTAAACACATTAACATTTAACCATTTTATTAAGTTTAACACTCGTAAGGTGCAAAAATCTACTTTATTAGTTTAAATTAGACACACGATCTTTATCTAAAAGTATGAAAATATAGCAAGTGCTGTTTTAAATTTGTTTTAGTACTAAAAATCTATGCATTTGAATTAAATACGATCCTGCTGCAATTATTTAAAAAGACAAAAGAATGAATTCAAGAGGATAATTTACTAAATGTTATAAATAAAAAAGATATTAAAAAAAACTTAAATTAACTTGAAATATACTTTCACTTTGTAGTAGTACATACCATACAATATACATTTTCATATTCCGTTAAATCTTACTAGCAACACATCTTCCAATAAATCTTCTTTTACATTAGTCCTTTTCGAAGTAAAAATAAATTTTACTATTATTATATATCTAAACGCAAATAAAACATACACATTGATAATATATATCCAATCAAGTGTATATTCTACATTGATGATCTAAAAAACAAATTAGAAATAGAGAATATCTGTACCATTAATTGTGTTACACGAAATTGCAAGTATAGGTAAACAATAAATTGTTAAAACATATTCACGTAAATATATGGAGAAAAGTGAAGCTCACTTATTTCAAGTGAGATTTTTTACTGCCTCGTGGAGTCTCCCCAACACAGAAGGTAGATTCGCGTTTGTGTTCAACAAATAAAATTGAAATAGCGACAAAACCGGTTAAAACCGGTTTTGGAAAATATTTATTTCGTTTTCGTTCTTGAACGAAAAATAATAATTTCGTTTTCGTTCTTAAAAAAATTTCGGTTAATTTCGTTTAACGTTTTCGTTTTCGTTCCGTTCTCAGTCCCTGATCAAAACTAAATTATTTGCAGAGTTATACGTGTAACTGGCCATTTCCTTTGGAAAAATAGGGTAAAAACTGGTAAGTTGAATAATAAAAGTAATTTTTGGGATCGCGTTGGCCTTGAAACCGTAAGATAAAATATTTTTTTTTAAATTTACTAATTTGTGCATCCTTTGCTATTAAAATGGTGCAAAGTTTTTGAAAAAATCTTTATCGGTTCCGGAGAAAAACGTCAAAATACATCTTCTGCAAAAGCGCCATGATTTGAGAAGTTGGGATTTTTTCAAAAACTTTGCACCATTTTGTTTGCAAAGGATGCGCGCATTGGTAAATAGAAGCATTTCGATTTTATCTCTGACGGTTTCATAGCCAACGCGATCGCAAAAATTGCCTTTATTATTCAACAACGGATCCCTATTTGGCCGAGTAATAAGGAAAGACCAAGGAGAAGATGGAGAGACGCCTAGGAGGAAGATACAAAGGCATTGGAAATAAATGACTGGAAATCGAATTGCAAAGATGTGGAAGAATAGAAGAAAATATTGGAGACAGCCAAATCTAACTACAAACTTTAAAAATCAGAGAGAGAGAGGACCGATCTACCTCAATAAATGGTTTGATAAACGCCTCTGCGTTAGCCATAATCATAAGGATTATACGACTCGATGGTGAATAATGATCATTGTGTGATAAATGTTGATTGCAAATGTACTGATGAACTGCTTCATATTATATTTTCCGAGACTGTTTTTTACCGTTGTTATGACATTACGTTACTAAAATTTCTACTTTTGCGCAGTGATAATACATTTGATATCGTTTAAAAATAAAATATTATACAATTAATTTATTAAAAAACAGTTTTTAAATAGACTGTTCATTATGGAAGTGGCTTAAGTCCACTGTTTCTTGTTTCAAGATATTTAAGGGTTTGTATTTAAGTCGATTTCAACTTATTGATCCCATCTACTCTAGTAAGTTTGATAAGGTTTCTATGAATTTAAATAAAAGTAGATTCATTAGGTAAATAATTTTATGAAAAATTTACTTATAAACCAATTTTATTTGGGAGATAAGTCATAAGTAAATTTATTAGTAAGTACATTTTAAAATATAAGTATCAGTAATTTATGAAACGTATTTCATATAAAAATTTACTCATGTATTGAATCATTGTTATTAATACGAGTGATGAACTTTTCGACTTTTTACTTTGTTTTAAATACCGTATTAAATTGGGAGTATTTAGGAAAGCTAATCCATCGTTATGCAATTTTTAAAATAAAAGTATTTGCAGTTTTATTTAACAATAAAATTTCTATTGACAAAAATGGTAATGATTTTAAAAGAAATTGCAAGTAAAATGTTTAAAGATAAAAATACCATACATTTTTGTAGTCGTAAACAGCTTTAAGTCAATTTTTGCAAAAAGTGACTTAGACTACTTTAAAATAAACGGCTGGCTCAATTGTTAAATATTTCATTTGTCTTTTATTGGTTTGTAAGACTTCAAAAATGTACAAAAAATGGATTACAATTGGAAAGCTCATCGTACTAATTGCACAAACCATTTAATCCATGGTGTACGTACATATATAGTGTATATATGATGCAGCTAAACTATATTAACTTGCTCATTTAAATACTTCAATCTCCGAAATCATCGAAACTTAGGAAAGCAACCAACGCTTGCTGTAATCTTTGCTAATCGTTAAGCAAATTATGCAGGCGGGTACGCGGTACCTATTAATTGAGATGATAATTAAAATGTTGTATTCAGTGCGAGGGCTCCTAAGTTCATCAGAACAACCTGACTAAATTAGTGTTTGATGCAAAATACATAGATACAAGACCTTAAGGTGGTTTGTTACAATACATGTACTGCATAATTGATGCTGAATACATACACAGCTACGTGTACAGGGTGTTCGAGGAATGTATAACTTAATTAAAATAATTTTTGTGATTCAGCTAAGTAAAAAATCGTCTAGAGCAGCGTTTCTCAACCTTTTTTGTCCCGCGGACCGGTAAAATTTGTGAAAAAATTTCGCGGACCGGTGTTTTTTTTAACAAAAAAAATTACTTGATATTAAAGAACTATTTTATAAGTTAATTGTAACATTTTTATTATCATTTACCTACTTACAATAATATTTAAATGTAAAGATGAGTAGGTAATTATTGTAATTATTATACAGAGTGTTTCTTAAGTATTGCAAAAAAAATTTGGGAGGTGATTCCTTATCGAAACTAAGGGGTTGCTGTTATCTAAAAAATTTTCCTTAGACGTCTCCTTTCGGAGTTACACCCCCCTAAAGGGGAGCGGTAAAATTATGTTTTTATTTTATTTCCCAATTTTAAATAAATGTATGAGGATGATATTTGGTAGATGTTTTATACTTATTTAAAGGTTTCCTATAGTAAAATTTTCAATTATCTCCCACCTTCACAGGGGGCTGAAATGTGCGACCCCTGTTGTTTTTTTTATTAGAAATTTTTGGTAAGTTAAAATTTCGCAATTAAAAAACACTTTTTTTTGAATACCGAGTTATTTAGAAACTTTTTTTATTATTTTATTCTCGTAAAACCTACAATTTTTGAGTAAAAAATAAAATAAATAAACGTCAAAATAAATAACATCTGTCAGTTCTATCCAATATGAACATAAACAAACTGTGGTAACCACCAAAATAAATCGTTTTACCTATATTGGAATATTTAGTTATGCATGTTTACTTATTTTATTTTTCACTCAAAAACGGTAGGTTTTACAAGAAAAACTAATAATTAAAAAAAGGTTCTAAAGAAGAAATCAAGCTTTTAAAACAAATTTTTTAAATTGCAAAATTATAATCCACGAAAAAAAAGACAAATTCATTGGATATGCGAACACACCACTGCGAGACATTTTATCGTGTTACTAATTTCACGTATGTTTGGTAAAATTCATTTGTCAGGAATGGAGCACACTCCTTTCCTGAACATTATGCATTACAGGAATTTGTCTTCAGTGCCGTGTTATCATAAATTATGTAAATTTAAAATTAGTTTAAAATATTTTAATTTCGTAATTTTATAAATTAAAAGTTAATTTTTTTTAACGTGTACATGTAAAAATTCTCCGCGGACCGGTCAAATTTCTCCGCGGACCGGTGCCGGTCCGCCGGACCGGCGGTTGAGAATCGCTGGTCTAGAGTGAAGAATGACTGGCTACTATAGCTTCTTTTAAATTCAGTTTTTTTGGCAGGTGGATTTTACTCAGCACATAACTTTTTTGTTGTATTTCAGCCATATTTTACGATTTCTTTTTGTACTTTAATCAAGTTTTGTATTTTTCTTTTCATATATCTTGGCGAAACTCTAGCACATTTAAAATTGATGGCAGCATGTTAAATTAGCTGTAAATTTTAAGCGTTTCACAAGTCTGCTTGTGTAATTTATAGGTTTCCGTTTGGGGTAAAGTAAAAATGAATTTTTGCGAGGTTCTCTAATGCTGTATTTAATGATTCTAGTAAAACCGTGCATTGGTTTTGACAAATAAGTTAAAACAGTTACCTGTAATTTTAATGAAAACAAAGGCCCATTTTACAATTACGTAAACTTGAGCTGGTATAGGGAACTGACTGGAAAATGTTCAAGTTAACTAACTTAACAGGCGATGTGAAGCGTTTTTTGCAACCACGTTTAATTAATAATTTTAAGCGATTAACGAAAGTAATTAGTAATAGAAACGCAGTCAATTGTAAAGATCAAACCTCCAATAAAATATTTACTTAAGTGGTACATGGCAAGTGTTAAATTGATTAAAGATACCTACTTCTGGATGTATAACCGTAATGCTTGAGCACTAATTTTCCTACATGCAAGACAAACTTGCAGTATATCAATCATAATTATACTCAAAATTTACTCGATTAAACTATAATTAAAGCGAACAGTGACAGGAAACCGAAAATCCTAAGTCAATATTACGTTTATTATTAACGCTAAAGCTAAACAATTGCAGTTAAGTAGCGTAGTTGAAATCCATTGCCGTTGCTAATATACGAGATTTTTGTTAAATTAATCAAAGTATTAAATATTGGAATTGCGTTCCTTAATGACGATTGAAGGATATTTAAATAAAAGTCTGGACCAATAAATTCGTATGGTTTAATAATTATCGTCCTGTACTTTTATTTAAATATCCTTCAATTAATCGAAGTATTTAGAGATTTAGATAAATATATGTGTAAAAAAATGTTAAAATACTGTGAGCACAGTTAGAAGTTGGGATGCACTGATAAGCAAATTTGCCGAGTAGGTACTATTAATCTGCCTTAGCTTATCAGGCGATTACCGATTGATCGGCTGATTATTGACTTTCAATTATGAATCATTAGATTATAATAATGATGAATGCATTCATGATATGTGTTTGTTGTGACTTAATTTTGATTTCTGATCCTTCATGATTTAATAAACTTAATAAAAAAATTAAACAAACCTGATTAGCAAAAAATAAGGGTATGCTTTGAAAATAAAATAAAATAATTTAAGAACAATAATATTGGGTTAGATTTATTTAGAAAGTTTTTAGTTATTTGCTTTTAATTATTATGTCAAATAGTTATACTTATTAATATTACTTAAAAAATTATGGCTTATTTAATTCACTTTTAGTGAATTTCATATCAACAATAACCATACAGGGTGTGTAAAAATTGGCGGAAGCGCTACACGTGGCGACGTTCTTCGTAAAATTCTAAGTCGAAAATCTTAATACGAAAATGTTGTACCATGCTTGCTTTGTCTGCAAGAGGTCCTCAAAGTTTTGACATTCAGTCCTTTAATAAGCGTTATTATTTATTACTTGCAAATGAAAAAGCTGCAATTTGGAATAAACATAAATTTCGAACAGTATTTTTTCCTAGATATTGTGTTTTTCCTTTCAAAAATTGTTGTTGAAAATATGTAAATTACTGATTTGAATGAAAATAGTACATGTGGCAACATTGTCCTTAGCTGTCATCTCTGTTTTTCTCGTAATTATTTCTAGTTTGTGTTTTACGATATCCAAAAGTTTGCAGCTATGTTTACGAACTGAAGGCTTTCAGTTCGAACAAAAATTGTAAATACCTAAGTAAAAATTGCTGATAAAAAAATTTCCAAACGCAAATCAATGTATGCAATGTTGCCAATTTTTTTTTTCTTTAAATAGTTCCTGAGGCCATAGGAAGCATGGTACAACATTTTTGTATCAAGATTTTCGACTTAGAATTTTACGAAGAACATCGTCACGTGTAGCGCTTCCGCCAATTTATACACACCCTGTATAGTCATACATAATAATTAAAGAAATAGTAAATTTATAATTGTGTTTATTCATTAAATGTTTAATCCAATCTATTGGCAACTAAATTCGTTAAGAACGGGATACGACCGATTAGAAGCAAAAAAGATCGACTTCACATTAAAAATTACATAGAGCCATTCATAAAAAATTACGTTGTTGCTATTGATGATAAAAGGTTAATCACCGGTATTAGGAACATTTTATATCAAATAATTTTTATACAACGATAAACTATTTCACGTCTCTGTTAGGAGTTATAATATATATTTATATTATAGACGGAATAATAAAAATAAAGTGAAATCTTTTTTTAGTCAACTGTAGTGTCCATAAAAAATGCAACCTTGTTAATTACATAGAATGAAATTAATGTACAAACAATCGAATATTAACATTTAATTATCCACAACTTTTTCCTTTAAATTTGATTAAATTAGTAACCTTAACGGATATTTTAAATACTTGATAACATATTCAGGTTTTTTATACAGTGTGTGTACAAAAAGTAACGTAGCGGATCAATATCTCGCCTTGTGACAACTTTACAAAAAAAAGTTGTTAATAAAAGTTGTTTGTGGTCATTTAATACATAACCTTAAATTATTTTCAACTTCACACAGTTTTGCTTTGGCGCACCGATAGGTCACTTCGTTTTTTTAAATATAACACCCAGTACATTTTATAATTCTTAGATGTAACATCAAATTCTCTTTAAAAAATATGTGGGTGTTATGTATCTAAAATCAGTAGTTTTTGAGTTATTGTGTTTATATCCATAAAATATCAATAAAACCGCAATAGCTCAAGAAATATTGATTTTAGATGAAATTGATCTTTAATCGTTTTTGAAGATAATTACATTATCAATAATAAACTGTTAAAATATACAGGGTGTTCCACTTAAAAAAAAACTGACTTATTCGTGTTTGTAGTTTGACTAAATGGACCGGGCATAAGGAACACCCTGTGTATTATTTTAAAATTTTTACTAGTCAAAAATTATTGTGATACTATTATTGTCGAACAAAGTTTCAAAGGAATCCGTTCTGACATAGCCAAGTTGTGAAATATCATTATTTTTTTAAACTCCTGTTTCTGTCAATATTTATATAAAAACTTAAATAACTCAAAAACGGCTGATTTTAGATACATAAAAGTATATATTTTTTAAAGAGAATTCAATTTTACATCTAAAATTTATAAAATATACAGGGTGTTCTATTAAAATAAAATCTGTGTATCTGTGCGCAAAAACAAAACGCTGTGTATAGTTGAAAATAATTTAAGGTAATGTAGTAAATTACCACAAACAACTTTTGAATAATATTTTTTTTGTAATATTGATCCGCTACGTTGCGTTTTGTACACACTGTATAATAATAAGTTAATAAACAATATCATCACCAAGTTGCTTTATGAGTAGGTAGGTAACTTTTGTCTTATTTAACCAACCTTTTAAGTATTACCGATTACAATTTGCCAGTAGTTAACGTAGAAATTGGGACACACTTTATTAATACATTTGAAATGTTTGAGCTTTTATTTTTCAAACTACTTTTTATTATATTTAACACAACCGTTACGCGAAATAAGATAACAAACATCTATACCGTTAGTTCCGTAATGTATGTTGTGGTAATATACGAGCTGGTATATATCAGTACACGATATTTAGAAAAAGCAACAAATAAATACAACCAGAAAACTGTGATAAAGGGAAGCATTCTTCAGGAATAAAATATGTTAGTGTTCCCGTATCCTGTGGAGTATTTGACCCTTTATCGCTACTATAGAGCAGGAAACCAACACAAATCCACACATCAACGATGTATTGTTTGCTGTGTTATATGTTCACCAATTCAAAACTTAATGCATACCTAAGCATATTAAGCGATGAGAAATCGCTAATATGCTTTTGTTAGAAATTAGAATGACAAATAATAAATATGTATCTAATAATCAGGGCTCGAAACCGAAAAAAATTTTGGTTAACGGTTAACCGAAATCGAGAACTTTATTTTTATAACGGTTTTTGTTGAAAAACCGGTTTTATTCGTAAAAAACCGGTTTAGTGTAAAAAACCGATTTAAATTATAAACCGGTTTAAAAAACCGGTTAAATTAACCGGTTTTTAAAATTATTTAGATCAGTAATGCAAGGTATGAAAAGACATTATTTATTTATAATTTTATAATAAATGTACAATCAAGAGTTCAGTAATGACTTTTGGTAAACTTATCGCAATTACTACAGAATTCGTATTTTTCATCGCAATTTTTATTAAAAAAAGATGTTAAAAAAACCGGTTTTTTATTATTTTGGTTAAAGGTTACCGGTTTTTTTTGCCTTTAAAAATAACGGTTTCGGTTTCGGTTAAAAATCACTTTTTCTGACTAAAAATAAAGGTTAAGCGTTTTTTTAAACCGGTTTAAAAAACCGGTTTCATGGCCTGCTAATAATAAGAAATTGATAAAAATTGTGCTTACAGCTTATAGATAAAAAGATTGCAACTCATGATGAAAGACAAGTCTTAAAAACGGTATTGCATTTCGACAATATCCTTAGAAAAAAAGATGTGAATTTTAATAAGGGTTATTAATATTAATGAATAAATGACTCTTTTTTTTTATAAAATCCATTTAATATCTGTGATCCCTTAGTTGTATTTAAAGTTTGTCATGTTATGATTTATTTCATTTATCGTTATACATTTTTGGCAGGGATCCAGCAATTTTTAATCTTCTCCAAAAACACACTCATAAATTGTAAACAAATATCCGAACACTTAAATTAAAAGCCCAAGCTCATTGGGTATGACAATAAATCTATCCTACTATTAAATATTAATGAAATAAGGAAAACAGTTATTTCAAATGCTATCATCACTGCTTAGAACAATGTTGTCACCAATATCTTAAAGCTTTAAAATGCGGATAAAAATATCACAAAAGATTTTACAATGATCGTGTTCCAATGATGTGAAAATGTTCAATCAAGTTTATTCAATAGCGAATTATAAAACAATTAATATAACTAATTTAGTTTTGGATGCGAATGCAGTGCCATATAAATTTTGTTTTATTTAGTCATGAGTCCCTTTACCGTCAGGTGTAGGACTGTCGAGTTGTGTTGTGCTGAATTTTTTCACGTTTTTTTTTAGCAGTTTATTATAACGGTTCCTTAACAACTGGAGGAATGTAAACTATAAAAATTATGACAGATAAACTTTTTCATTAAATTACTCGTTTGATTCAGGGAATATTTTTAAAACAGGGTTTAGTTATTTGTATGTTACTCATAAAGTTTTAAGTTTTGCGTTGTGTGCAGTTTATTAGAAATTCGAAACAGTTGAAACTTGTTTTCTTTTTAGCCAACGAATCGTACAATGCAGAGCAGAGAAATTCCCTTAAGAATATGCAACGAGCATATCGTTCAAATTCTGAATTTATCGGATACACGGGAAAACATTACTGATTGTTTATTTTGTTTTCATGAAACGTGAAGTATTGGCGTTTTCTTCAAAAGTGTTTTGTAAATGTATTTATTGATGTTTATCAATTTTGCTGAGTTGAAGAAATCATTTTGGGGTAATGCATTATTTGTCAAACTACATAAATTGTATTAATATTTAAAAAAAATGTTAGTTTAAATAAAGTAAAAGCTGAATTTAATTATTCATTCAGATTAGCAACTTGTGTTTATCTGTCAATAAGATTCTCTTTTTTTACATACTCTTTTTGGCATTTGAGTAAAATTCTTTACCATACCAATTAGCTTTAAAGTAATACATGATTATTAAAAAAATATGGCATATAGGTTTAGGAAAGTTGCGGAACGCCTAATATCTGTAATAGTGTTACGCTAATATTTTATCTAAATAATATTATTTAAATTAATGTAATACAGTTTATTAAACCCCGTTCAAAGGTATTATGTTTCAGACTGCAAACTTAACAGTATTTGCAATTTGCACATCCCCTGTTTTAATCGCACAATAAGCGAATTCTGTTTATTATGCGCTATGCATTTCCTGTTCAAAAGTCACGTTGCTAAGCCAGGGTATTTTAGTAATAATATTTTTTAACAGACAGTCAGTCATTGCTTGATTCAGAGTCAAGATGGCCGCGATACCCTGGTCCAGTAATGTTTATTCAAAATCAATGTAATATTCTTCAAGTGCTTGTTTAAATGTACTTCATGGTTTTCGTTAATAAATATGCTCCTCAAGTCAATTTGATTATTATTTTAGTAAATTCTACGATCCCCAGCAACGACCCCCCAAAGAGCCCGATAGCTTTAGGGATAAGCTTACGTGCCAATAGTTTCAACAAAGGTTGGGGAGACGGCAGATTAAGAAACGACTCCCGACTCCTCTAAAAAGCCACGACTCAACGACTCCCGACTCCCGACTCGCGACTCCAACTCCGACTCCCCATCCCTGGTTCAAAGTGTTCCAGTTTCACTGCTGTGTTAGGTACTCTTAAAACTTTCAGTTTAAAGTGTTCATATTCATTTTTCCAAAGGTTATAGCCTTGAACCTACATTGGAAATATGGATTAAACTTTTTTGTAGCTCTTACCGTTAACGAAATACCAATAGTGGGATTTCTTTGTGGACCACCCTGTATATAGAATATCAGTATTTTAGTTGCGAAAACTGCAAAAAATTAGTTCGATTTAGTAAAATCCTTTAAATGATTGTTGTGTGTGTACGCTGCATAATTTTAAAATTGTAAAAAACGTAGGAATATCTCACACTCCGACAGATTTTCAACTTAATAATTAATTACAGTGGTTAAAAAATCACGTTTAATCTACCAAATTTTGCGTTTACTTTTAAATTTGCGAGGGTTTTTAATCTCTCTGCGGGATTAAAACAACCAGTGTAACAAATACTGCTCACGTTAAAAAAACATTTGCGATTAATTAACTACTTAGACCAAAATTTATCAAGGAGCAAACAGCGCGGGCAGTGAAAAATTACTCTGCATTGTACAGTTAGTTTTTTAATTGCAGATAGTTTAGTACACAAAAAGAGCAACACAAGAAATGTGCTTTTATTTATTTTGCGAATCTTGATGAACGCTATTAAACTGATTTATCTTCCACGCATAGTACACAAGAACGTATTAAATAAACGTTTAGATATAGGTACACAAATTTACATAAATTATGTTTTTAAATTACTATTGCCTATGTTGTAAATATTTCGACAGCATTGCTACTTGCGGCTCAGAGACCTGGGAATTGACACAAAGAAATGAGAGAAAACTAATCACGTTACAAACAGACTTTCTTAGAGGCTGCAGGGTCTCAGGGGTGGACCATGCAACCAATGAGGAAATACGCAATGGAATGAGAGCTAAGAAAACGATAGTGGATACAATTATTAAGCAAAAACAACTAATATGGTAAGGTCATGTGAAAAGAATGCCGGATGGAAGATGACCGAAGAGAATATACGAGTGGACGCCACACTACAGAAGGAAGAGAGGAAGGCCCAAAACAACATGAAGCCAAGGAGTGGTAAAAGCTATAAATCTAGGAAAACTCAAAGATGAAGATACCGAAGATAGGTTAATACACAAAAAATGTGCAGTTTTTTGGGACAAAATCAGAAAAGGTATATTATGTATATTATTATAGAAGTATGTATATACCTGCAACATAATTTAGAAACTCTAAACCTGGAATTGGAAAAAATTAATATGAAAATAAATACCGAAAAAACTAAAACTATGATCGTTACAACAGAAAACAAAGGGCATAGCATCACTTTAAATGGGCTTAGGTTAGAACAGGTAGAAAGCTTTAAATATTTAGGAGTGATCATAGAGAATAATGGAGGAATGGACAAGGAAATAAGCAAAAGGACAGGAAATGTGGGAAGAATATTTAACAGTTTAAGAACAACATTTTTTGGAAATAGAGAAGTCCCAAAAACAACAAAAGTAGAAGTGGTCAAAAAGGTAGTAACTCCGGCACTTTTATACGGAAGTGAAATCTGGGCACTAACAAATAAAAATAGTAGCCGAGTGAATGCAGCTGAAATGAGATTTCTAAGAAAAATCCAAGGAAAAACAAAAAAAGACAGAATCAGAAACGAAACATATAGAGAACAATTAAAGATAAAATCAGTTGAAACAAAAATACAGGAAAGGCAGCTGGGATGGTTGGGTCACATTTATAGGATGAAAGAAGAAAGGTTAACCAGAAGAGCATATGAAGCAAGAACACAGGGAAAAAACAAACGAGGTAGACCAAGAAAAACCTGGCACGACGAAGTTAAAAAAGCAGCAGCGGATAGAAACATCAAATGGAAAGACATAAAAAGGCTAGCACAAGACAGAAAAACATGGAAAAAAATCAGCACAACACAACTCAACAGTCCTACACCTAACAGTAGAAGGACTCATGACTAAATAAAATAAAATGTATTATGTATATGTCTGAGGATAGATTTGTATGATAAAATTAATTAATTGATTTTTCTTAATGCACACATTTATAGTACCTATAATGTTACATATATTATTACGTATGTTATATTATTGTATATCGCCCTATGATTGGTGTTTACCCCTGTTGGGTGTGATTTAATAAATAAATAAAGTTGTCAAATATATTCTATCATTTCCGGTTTTTCTTGTTTTTGTTTTGTTTTCACAGCCCACTTTATGTTTTTCATCTTTAAAAAAAATTAAAAAACTTTTGTAACTTGCGTATAATTGAAAATAAATATATTAACCCTCATATATTTGGAATTTTTTTTTTTTTTTTTATATAAATACCTTAGGTGTTTGGGTTATTAATACTGGTCTAATAGACCAACCATCAATTTTTTTCTAGTAAATCTTAAAACTAAATACTTAACAACTAGTGTCCATCCATTGATGTCTTCTAGATTGTTCTGACTATATTCTATGCACTCTCACTCGCGCACTATGCTCAGCTTTTACACAGAAAACACACTACACGAGTTCAAACGGTATGGTCCTCTTCAATCTTCGGACAAGGTGTTGGTTGTCCAGCAGTTGAAGAGCTTCTGCATTCTCATGATGGTGGAGTCTGGCTTCATGTTTACCAGCAAACCTTTTGATTTCTTCCTTAACCATTGGTATACCAAGGTCTCGATGAAGATCACTGTTGCGGACGTACCATGGAGCGTTTACCATATTACGTAGCACTTTGTTTTGGAAAGTCTGGATAGATGTAATATTGCTGTCTTTGGTGCAACCCCAAAGTTGAATACCATAAAGCCACACCGGTTTCAGGACCTGTTTGTATATTAGGATCTTATTATAAATTGATAATTTGGAATATCTTCCAAGAAGCCAAAAGTACTGTCTGTATTTTAGATTAAGTTCATTTTTTTTCTTTTTAACATGTTCTTTCCATCGCAATTTTGCGTCAAGGGTCATGCCAAGATATTTCGCTTGATTTTCATATGGCACTATAGTCCCATTTATATTAAGTAGCGGTGGATCCGTTATCCTTTTATTTGTAAAATTGACGTGGATGGACTTTGACTCGTTAAGCTTAATTTTCCATTGTTTGGTCCAATTGAGCATTACGTTACTGGCTGTTTGCAACTCTCTAGTGGATGTTTGCTGATCTTTGCCTACTGCAAGTAATACAGTGTCGTCTGCAAATGTAGCTACAGTAATTTCTTCTAGTACTGGTATATCACTAGTGTATAACAAATAAAGGACAGGACCAAGGACGCTACCCTGTGGTACGCCTGCTTTTATCTCCTTCAAGTCGGAGTATTCGTCTTCTTGTTTTATTCTGTAGAGTCTGTCAGAGATGTATGATGTTAAGATATCTACGTATTGCTTAGGAAGCGTTTTGTTAATTTTATGTATCAATCCTTTGTGCCATACTTTATCGAAAGCTGCTGCAACGTCTAAAAAAACTGCAGAGCAGACTTGCTTTCCTTCGAGGGCTTGTTCAATTACATCAGTTATGCGGTGTACTTGGTCGATAGTCGAGTGTTTCTGTCTAAAGCCAAATTGGTAGTCTGGAATTAGCTTACTATTTTCTATTAACGGTCTTAATCTTTTTAAGAGAAGTTTTTCGAATAATTTTGAAATAATCGGTAGTAGAGATATAGGCCTATATGATTTGATATCATTCGGTGGTTTGCCCGTTTTGGGCAGCATGATTACTTCCGCTACTTTCCAACTACTAGGAACGTGTTTTAATCTAAACGTTGCGTTAAACAAATAAGTAAGCATGACTATGCCTTTTCTGGGCAATTGCTTTAATATCTCACCTGTGATCAAGTCAAATCCAGGTGCCTTTTTTGAATGTAACTTGTTTTTTATTACCTCAACTACTTCTTTTGGGGTAACGGGAGTAATATTTTCTGTTCTTGGGTTATTTACTTCCTCCAATACATTATTCACATGTATCTCATTAGGTGTGAAAATGTTCGCTAAGTGATCAGCAAACAAGTCTGCTTTCTGTTTGTTGGTTCTAGCCCATGTGCCTGCGTCCTTTTTGATAGAAGGAATTGACATGGTAGGTCTCTTGATCTTTTTTGTCGCTTTCCAAAGGGAGTAGTGGGTTTCTTCATCTGCCGTTAGGTTTTTCAGGTAGGAACTCATTGATTCTTCTTTAATCTATTGTATTTCTCTTTTGAGTTTCTGTGTTTTATTATTTAAGAAAGTTTTGTCAGACGTATCCCTCGATTTATATTTGGAATGAAAAAATAAATAAGGAATCTAAATAGTTCATGGTGAACTATAGCTTTTTAAAAAAAGGTAAGTTTGTGTCTTAACTGTTTAACGGCGAGCGGATTTTTTTCTTAGTATTATCAAAATCTACATAAAAATATCTAAAAATAATCTTTATAAACTTTTACGATATTTACAACAATAAGAGAGATAGGACACATTATAAATAGAACAAAAAACAGTTTTTCTCTTATAACTCAAAAACCGGAAATGATAGAATATTTTTGAAGGCGGTTTAGAGTTTGTCCCAAAAAACTGCACATTTTTGTTAATTAAACAGTTTCTCTATCTTGCCTATTAAGCGATTATTACTTACTTATGTAATCCCATCGAAGTTGGACTACCCTGTACCTGCTAGATAGCTAGATGATTAGTAGGAAACCCCAATTAAAGCTAAAAAATTAAGCGCATCAAATCTATGTGGGCTTATGAAATTCATGTGTAGGGACAGGAAGTTATCGATACAATTTCAAAGCCTTTTAATTTAACCCTATTAAATACTGTGTTTGTGCCCATAAATTATTATGAAAAACGCAATAATATGAGAAATATTAATTATGGACATACAGGATCACTAATTGTTTTGAAATATAATTAAATTATTGGTTACAAAATACAAATACATAGAGTGTTCTATAAAAAATTTACTTATTCGTGTTCTAAGTTTAGCCAAATAGACGAGGCATAAAAAACACCTTGAATATTATTTTAAATGGACACTATTTTCAAATAAGGAATTTGTTCTGACATTGCTTCTAAAATAATGTTCTTTTATAGTCCTGTTACTGTAAATGTTTTCAAAAAACTTAAACAACTCATAAACGATTGGCTTAGGTACGAAAAACTCATATTTTTGAAAGTCGTTTAAAAGTTTCTAGACTGAAAACGAAAAATATACAGGGTGTTCCATTTAAAAGAACAATATTACGCAGCGGTGCAAAAAAACAAAACACTGGTATAGTTGAAAATGACTTAAGTTTATGAAATAAATGACCACAAACAACCTTTATTTATAAATTTTCAATCATTATTGAGCTATCGAATAATTTGTCTTGGCTAGGACACCCTGTATAAGCAATTATAGTTGTGATTTAGGTTATCACAAATAAATTTACTATATAAAGATCATTTACTGATTGTCTTGTGCTAAGACCGATCCAAAAATTCACATGAAATTAAAATAAAACATCTTTTTGTAAGTGTCCTTGTGTTTTTTTTTAGCATGGAAATGTTGTTATGTTTTTCCAGTGGAAACAGTGCGCAGTTTTTACAGTTTGTGGCATTTTTTAAGAACTAATTGCCAATTTTCTTTGCGTTTCGTAGCGTAGAACGGATCTGTTACGTTTAAACATTAAATATGCAGGTTGATAAACGCTGAAAACGAGAATGAAAAGTATAAATTTTAAAATATGGTCACAAATTGGCAATAAATAATATTTTATTGCCAATGAAACCCATTTACATTAATAATCAAATTTTAGCAAATATGTTGCTGAACATATAAATGATGTGGTGTATTACTACATTTTAATTGATATTAGTTTAGTATGTAACATAAATGTCAACATTTACCTACTTATTTTAGGAATCTATCACATAGTTGCTTTTCGTTTCCAATTATTTTTGCAGATACAATTTTTACTAACGAGCGTTTTTTTGCATAAAACTCACATTTTTATTAGGCACTAAAAGCGTTTAGCAATAAAAGAAATTGGGACATGCTTAAGACACCCTCAAAAAGATTTTAGGATCGTGAAATGTTCGTCATTTGTCATTGGATCAAACAAGAGAAAGTCGCTGGAAGTAAAATCTGTATGAGGGGTGTTAACGTAAAGCCTGATTTAAAATTTTCCACCTCTTTTTTTGGAATAGGAACAGGTTATGATTAAACTGAGTGAAAATTACTTTAAATTTAGTTTTAAAATAAATGTAATGCTATTAGGGGTACTGGTAAAATGGATAAAGAGGTTAAACAAACGAAATATCGTGTGTAATGCAAATTTCTTTTGACCTTTTACATTTGGTTTTATTTAATAGCATAATATACAGGGTCCGGCAAAATGATCTCCCACATTTTAATCTTTAATAAAAACGCCATTGTAAATGCTATTTAGATTTTATTTTTATTAACTGAAAATGTATGCTATGCCATTTGTTTTTATTAAGTTTTAAAAATTACAGAGTCCAAATGGCGACCATTTTTTTCGATACACATTCGAAGCTGATTTCTGAAAGTTTCCATCACTCGAGCAGTAATTTGAGGCGACATTCCTGTAATTTCTTGGCGTATTGCTGCTTTCAATTCGTCAATGGTTCGGGGATGGTGTTGAAAAACCTTCGCTTTCAGGTAGCCCAAAGGAAAAAGTCGCATGGGGCAAGATCGGGTGAACGTGCAGGCCACCCAACGCCTCCACGTAACGAGATTACGTGTCCTGGAAACATTTCCCTTAAAA